>CAUYUJ010016382.1:32500-35000 GCA_963575745.1 Prorocentrum cordatum | reverse complement strand
GGCGGCGCACGTCGCCGCGAGCCTGGCGGCGAGGAAGAGCGGCGCAGGCGCTGCCCCTGGGCTGCCCCTGCGGCGCGCGCGCGGCCTCTGCGTTTGCTGAGGCCGCGCCAGCCGCCGCGGCGACCGCCCCCGCGGCGTCGGGTCTCGGGCACAGCCTAGCCCGCCCCGGCGCCCCGACGCCCCGCGCGCCCTCTTCGCGCTCGATGTTCACCTTGCTGATGCCTGCCTCGATCGGCGATCGAATTCGATTCATGCCTTCGGGCTCCGGCTCGTGGAGCACTCGCGCATCGCACCTGCCGCATTGCACCGCAGCGGCGCGCTACCCTGGGCATCCGGCCCGCGCGCCCTCACTGGCGCGCCTCCTGTCGGTGGCCCAGGGCGTCGCCTTGCAGCGGCAGTTGGCCGAGCCCCCCATGCTCCGCCCTCCGCTGCCCCGCGCACAACTGTGCGCAATGTTTGTTGTCAGTCTACTCGGGGATTGGCCACTGGCGCGGCGCTGCTGCTCCTGGATTCCACCATGTTCCTTAACTTGAGGGGCTCTTGGCGGCTCGTCGTCGTGACTTTTCGCTGCCTTGGATCCAGCGGCGACGCCTTCCTCCCCACACTTGCGCCGAAGACCCGCCGAACCCATCCGCCCAGCATGCCCGCTTGCTCGGATAGATCTGCGGCGAGGCTGATGCAACAGGTGATTCACCATTTGTGCCCCGCCGATCCGCTCGCGCTCTTCGGGCAGAGGGGCTTCCGTACTCGGTGGGGCCACTTGCGTTCGGCTCCGGGCGCCCCGCTTGCCACAGCGGCCTCAGGATTGAATCTCGCGTCTGCCTGCATGCGGGGTTCACGGGCGATTCATTATCACATGGGCACGGAATGCGTTTCTCGCGTCTTCTGGCGGGGGCGGGGGCGCCAAACCTCCAGCGCGGAGCGCTAACTGCAGGCTGCCGTCGCCTCGCCAGTCTTACCCACCCTCCCTGCACTCGCGCGAACGCGCAGTTGCCTTCTACGCCGCTGCTGGCGACCGCCTGGCCGTTTCCTTCCTGTTCGTTGGCCGCTCTGCGTGGTCAACTCAACTCGCGGCCGCCTGCCGAAACCTTGTCACTGCGCAAGGGCCTCGAGCATGGGCCCGGCTGCATCGCCAACTTCGGCGACCAGACCCCCTCGTCCGTCTGAGCGGTGCCGCGCGGCCCGCGCGCGCGGCGGCCCCGAGCACGCCCGGGGGCCCTCGCGCGCGCCCGCCGCGCCGACCGCCCAGAAACGGTCGGTTGCGCCGAGTGCGGAGGGATCCTCCTTTCTCCTCCTCGTTTTCGTTTCCTCCTCCTCTTTCTCCTCCTCCCCCTCGTCCTCCTCCTCCTCCTCCTCCTCCTCCTCCTCCTCCTCATCTTCCTCCTCCTTATCATCATCATCATCATCATCATCATCATCCTCGTCATCGTCATCATCATCATCATCATCATCATCATCATCATCATCATCACCATCACCATCACCATCACCATCACCATCACCATCGTTTTCCTCATGCTCCTCATGTTCCTTTTCCTCCTCCTCCTCCCCCTCCTCCCCCTCCTCTTCCTCCTCCTCCTCTACCTCCTCTTCCTCCTCCTCCTCGCTTTCCTCCTCGTTTTCCTCCTCGTCCTCCTCATCCCTCTCCTCCTCCTCTTCCTCCTTCTCCTCCTCCCCCTCCTCCTCCTCCTTTTTTTCCTCCTCACATGTTTCTCTCCTCCGTGTTTCCGCGCGCCTCCCCGCTACCTACTAATTCGAATCCGAGTGCACCACGACGACCGCGACCACCATTACCACGATATTGCGAACTACGTGCCACGACGCTTCCCCTGAAATATATATATATATATATATATAGATACATACACATATATATAGAGAGAGACATCTATGTATATATATATATATACACATATACTTACTTACCCGGACCGTCCCCCCCCCCCCCGAAAGAGGACCCCCCGAATCCCGGGCCGTCGGGACCCTCTGGACACCCCAGATCCGTGGCCTTGGGAACCTCTCTGGACGCCCCTGCAGGAAGCCCCCAAGGCGTGTTTCAGAGCTCCTAAGAACCCTTGCTGGGCCTAGGCAACGGGCCCAAATCGGTCAGGAGGGCGGCCGAACGCCCCCCGAGGGCCCCAAGAGGCCCCAGACACCCACCAGACGCCCGAAGACGACCCAAAGAAGACCCTCAAGAAGCTCCCAAAACGAAGAAAAAGCATTGATGTTCAAAGGTTTTTGCATGATCTGGAGGATGCCGTGTTCTTCGGTTTTCTGGGCGTCCGAAATGGCTTCCAGGCAGCCCGAGAGAGCCCCAAGACGGCACAAGAGGGTTGCAAGATGGCCTAAGAGAGCCCCATGACGGCCCAAGATGGCCCCAAGACACCCTCCGAAGCATTCCAACTCGTGACCCGGTCTTTCAGGGAAACCGCGCTTGGAGGCAGGGTGGCCCAAGGAAGCCCCCAGAAGACGCCCAGGAGACATCCAGAATGCCATAAGA
>CAUYUJ010016382.1:12500-25000 GCA_963575745.1 Prorocentrum cordatum | reverse complement strand
CCGGGCGGGCCGCAGGCCGGGGCGCGCCCCGCTCGGGGGGCGCGCCGTCGGCGCTCGTCCCTGCTGGCTCCGCCACGCGCGGCCGCGCCCTGCGCGGCGCGCCTCGCACACGAGGGCCGCCCGCCCCCCGCCCCCCCCCCCCCGGGACCGGCGGGGCGCACCCCCGGGGCGGCCGCGGGCCGACGAGGCGGCCGCGGGGAGAGGCACCCCTCCATGGCCTCCCGGATGGGGCCGGAGCAGGCGGGGCTGGCGGATCGCGCCGCAGCGCCAAGGCATCGGCGACGCATCGGCGACGAGGCGGCCGCGGGGAGAGGCACCCCTCCAGGCCTCCCGGATGGGGTCGGAGCAGGCGGGGCCGGCGGATCGCGCCGCAGCGCCAAGGCATCGGCGACGCATCGCCGATGCACTGGCGATGCGGCGAGATCCTCCGACCCCATCGACTCGGACCCCATCTAGGAGGAGTCTAATCCCGGCTCGGACGGGTCGTCGATTGATCTGCTGGCTCTCTGCTCCCGGCGCGTCCGCTCCTCACGAAGGCCCCCTTTCCCCTGGATGGGCGGGCTGCTCGGGGGGCCCGGATCGGTACGACCGAAATTGGTATTGAAAGGATGGGGACGAAGACCGACAGCAGTTCCTGCCCAATGTGAGTTGTCCATTTTGGACGAAAGGTCGCCTGGCCGACAGCGTTCGCTGTCAGCGTTGGACAAAAATTGCTGTTGCAGCGTACCATTTTCTCCGTACCCGTGTCCGGCGTGCTGACCGTGGGAAGAGGCGGGGGAGCGTGTCATGAGCCTTGGCATGAAGGAAGTGGGTCCCGAGGGAAACGGGTCCTAGACCCCGGGGCTTTCTCCCCCCGCGACCAGCATTCCATCCCGAGCCGTTGGTGGCAGTCCCAGGGAGCAGGGAGGAGTGGAGGAGGGAGGAGGAGCCTGTGGGGGGCCCAGGGGACCTGAAATGAAGAGAAGCAGTCCGGACCCGTCTTCCTCGGGGCCCGCCAGCGGACGCGATATATAGATCCCCCTCGTCGAGAGCCGGAGCGGGAGCGGGGCTGGAGGCGGCAGCGGTCGGCGGACGGTGGAGGGCGGCGGTGGCCGTGGCGAGGACGGTGGAGGGGGCGGAGACACGGCGGAGAGAGAGAGAGAGAGAGAGAGAAGGAGCGAGCGGCAGAGGAGGGGCGGAGGGTGGAGCGCGGCGAGGAGGAGGAGGAGGAGGAGGAGGAGGGGGGGGGAGGAGGAGGAGGAGGAGGAGGAGGAGGAGGAGGAGGAGGAGGAGGAGGAGGAGGAGGAGAAGGTTTGGGACCGAGACCTTTCTGGCACTCTGGAAAGAGCCAGAGCGTTCTTCGTACAGAACCACTCGGACTCACCTTACACGTTGCTTAACAGAGTTCTTTCTCATCTGTGTGTTCTAAGCCGTGCATTTTGCCAAGGGGCAGACACATCACGGGAAAAGAAAAGAGCTGGCATCGACGCTTACGTGCACGAAGGGGAGCGTGTAGACTACTTCTACGTGCACTGCGGGCCAGAGATATCCTTGCCTCGCATCATTCTGCACAAAACATGGCAGGCAAAGGAGGGACACGGAATTCAGGACCAGGTGTGCAGTGGGATTGCGTGCAGTGTGGACCGTATGTGAAAGGGCACCACTGGCGTTGTTTGTGTGGACAGACATACGGACAGAACCAACAGCAGCAGAACTGGGCACATCACAGTGCTGTTCTGCAGGGTGGTGCTCATTACGGTGGATTGAGTTCAGGACGGGTGCAGGTGCGGGATGTCAAGTCCAGAGCTCCATCAAGGCCGAGGGCATCAGTTACCGAGCTCGACAACAAAAAAGCTGTGAAGAAGTATCTATCATCCATCATGCCGGCTTGCAGAACAGATGCAGAGAGTTCACCATTCTTCGAGCCTGCTCCGTTGGAGATTGAAGGCCTAAAAAAGTTCAAGGCGTCAGTGAGGCAGAAGCTCAAGGGTCTTGCTACTCTGGGCATTGCTGGACGGAACATTGGGAAGGATTGCCTTGACACGGTCAATGAGATTGCAGTTCTGAAATATATGCTAAGCATGATGGAGCCAATCACTAGGCAGCTCCACGAGTTACGCCAGAGGAAAAATGTTACCACGGACAGAATGAAAGTACTGGAGGGAAGGCTCAAATCTACACAACTGGACATACAGCAGTGTCAAGTAGAGTTGCAGCACATCAAAACCAGTATCGAAGAGCTTGAGGAGCTTGATGACTCGGACACCGAGATGGCGGATACGTATCCGGACGATCGTGGCAGTGGAGGAGGAGGCGGGACAAGTGCTGCAGCTTCGGGCGCGGCTGAACGCCCTGCCCCTCAGAAGATCCACGCGCCGAGGGGAGAGCATCGCACACATCCAGCAGGCGCAGCCCCAGAACCGACGGTTCCTGGACCGCCCAAGGCCGAGCCACCGCCGCTCGGAACGCAGCTCGAAGGTATGATGCAGCTTCTGTCCAACCTCATGGCTAAGCAGAATCACACGGAGTCGGTGCTCAACAGTCTAGGGAACTTTGTGATGCAGCAGGCTACGACGGCTGGAGCAACAGGGGCGACAGGGGCAGGAGGATCGACTGGAGTTTTTCCTACTGGGGGACCTGCGGCGGCGACGACAGGGCCAGCCCCCGAGGGAGCGCGATTCAAGACGCCGCCGCACAAGTCCAGGGCGGCGAACAGTCCAGGACCAATGAGAGCACCGCCAACACCAGTGGAAGGATGTCCAACTCCAGTTGCAGCTACGCCGGTGGATCCTTCGGTCAAGGTGACAATGCCCAACTTCGGACAAGGTGGAGATGGCGAGATACCGTACATGACACAGATTTCGCCGACTCAGCCATTTCATCACATGGAGATGGAGGATCCCAACATGCCAGCGCCAGAGACATCGGTTACGGACGGCAGTACGACGGCAAGTTCAACACCTGTGGGAGCTCCATATACAGCAGAGCAGATCGCCGAGCAGACCCGCAAGAGGAACGAGAGGGAGGCCGCAGCGGGAGCGGCCGAGCGGCCAGTGCCAGCAACACCAGAGGGCTCGGCGAGCGGGCTCACCGACGCGATGGGAGTTGTCAACCTCGTGAGCCAGGCCACGCAGGAGGCACCTGTCGACTCCGAGACGACCAGTCCGCCACGCAAGGAGGCAAGGACCTCCGCGTGAGGCTGGGATCTGTGCAAGTCAGATTTTTCCGAACAGATGAGGGTCCACCAAGAATCTCCCCTCTTCCTCACGTTTCTCCTCAGCGTTCCATACTCAGACATGCAGCATGCAGTATTGAAACCTCAGTGGGCTCATCTCGTTCGGAGAGCAGGGCATCATCCTGCCACAATTTAGTTTTCCTTGACGTTGCTAGAAGTGATAATGACACTTGTCAGGCTGTTGAGAATATGTCGGGTAACCACGTAGGATCCAGCCTTGATTTCTCAGGAGTTTCTTGGGCATGGGGAACCCCTAAGGAGTATGAGTTTTTCCTCCAGCTTGCTTGCACGTGTGTATGTGGAAAAAAGTTAGAGGTTTTAGTTTCGCTGTTTTTGAGCTTTTATCTTGCTAGGCCGTGCAAGTCTCCAGCTGAGGCAGTGTGCACGAGCAACTTATGTGAGTCAGAGTCCTTAATGCATCCTGGTTCAAATTTTCATGAAGCTGGGGGCGGGCGCTATCATTGTCTGATTATCACAGAGGGGTGTGCTAAGAGTAGATACACTCCTCCTTCGGAAGACAATGAATGGCCGCCTGCCCTAGGCTATCTCTGGCTGGAAGCTTTAGATGGGGCGGGATGGGCAGGAGTTAGGCGGAGAGGGGGAATTCCGACTACACAGGTCTTGAGACCCGACGCTCCTGTCTTTGTTCCGCGGGAGGCCGAAGTCAGAGGGGCTTGGCCTAATCCCTTGGCACCAGCTTGGAAAAAGGAGGTATTTTCCACTGACTGTGAGCCGCCCTGTTCCTTGTGGTGTATTGCAGAAGAAACATCACTTTTTGGGCGGCTCCACGATTTCTCGCTCGATGCATGGATTTCGATGCACCATGCTCCGACGGTGCGTGTATCCGCATCGTCTGAATTAAGAAATGTTTTGGTATATCAAGGTTCGCTCCTAGGCTTACAGGCAGCTGTCTCGTTTCCCAGTATCCAGGTCAACGCTTTTCAGTTTCTTTGGGGCTCTCGGCTGAGTTTCGAAACCTATCTGTGTTGTCCTGGGTTCACCTATTTTCATCCTGGGCCGATACTGGCCAAGCTGCTCCCACGCCGTTCTACCCCCCCCCCCGACACTTCAACCTGTCGGGGAAGAGGCGAGGCATCAGGTACTGTTCCCCCACTCCAGAGCCCCTCTCCTAGCTCGGTCACTGCTCCTCTAGTTTGCCCAATGAGTCGTTTGGAATCCTTATATTCGATCATTCAACGACATGGCAGGCTGATCTGGACAACAGAAATCGAAGGAATACAACTACCAGAGTTGGTTCAACTTGCCCTGGATATGTGTCCGACAAGACAAGCGGATTGGACAGCATTTCATTTTTTCACTGACGGGTCCGTCAAGGACTTAGATATGCAGTCTGCCACGTGGGCCGTGGTCCGAATATCTGAGGACTCGAACGGGCTCTCTTACACTGGGCATGTACACGGGTATCTTGCAGACACCTGCAGGACACCGATTACCGCTAACAGACACTCGTCAACGGACGCAGAGTATGCAGGTGTGATGTGGGCTATTATTGCCATCATATATGAAGTTGCCACGTTTGGTACCACGATAGCGACTATCAACACAGACTCTTTGAACGTGGTTACGGCATTGCGTGGTGAACGCGCACTGGATACATCTTGCAGGCTAGCGGTCATGACAAGAGTGCTATGGGATTTAGCAGGGTCAATCGCTAATGTTTCTATTTCTCACATCAAGGGTCATGATGGCCACCCCTGGAACACCTTTGCTGACAAATTGGCCCTGGGGACCTCTCGTGGTGATCTAATTCCACCTAGTTTTCCTTACGAACTGCTTGATGTCACATTGCACTCTCGTGAAAGGGAATGGGAATGGTTGAATCAGTTGGATGATAGTGAGCGAGCAGCCTATCCTCCAATTTCCTCTGAAGGTTTTTGTTCCTTCCCGTCGTGTGACCAGGTCAATGTCGGCCATGTACCGGACCCCTTGGGACCCTCCAAAGTTATTAAGGCCCAGGTAAGCTGCTCACTCACGGTTGTACAATACAACGTTAAAAGTCTGACGAGACGTGAGTATTACGGGGCAGCGGGCCGCAAAAGGCGTGCCCGTCGTGTCATGGTGCGATCCCAATTAGCTGACGAAGGTGTCCACATTGCTGGGATGCAGGAGACAAGGAACCCTATAGGCGATCGCTCATGCAAAGGCTTTGCTATTTTCTCCTCAGGAGCTGGGCCAGGTGATGACTCAGGCTTAGGGGTGGAGCTCTGGATCAGTCTGGATATCCCGTATGCGCAAAAATCAGGCAGAGATTTGTTTTTCTCAAAGCGCCACGTTAGGGTTTTGCACTCCACCCCACGTATGCTTGTTGCCTGTATTAGGGCACCTGAGCTTTGTCTCACAGTTCTTGTTGGGCATGCCCCCCACAGTAAGTTAGACGTCGCCGTCAGAACTAGGTTTTGGGCTGACGTGGCACAACAGACAGCAGACTGGAGCCCTGATTTGTTTCTCGTTGATGCCAATGGGCGTGTGGGTTCACAGGTTTCAGAATTTGTTTCCGATCAAGGTTTCTCTCAAAAAGAAGATAGCAACGGGGACAGTCTGCATAACATCTGTGCGATTTCGGGGATCCATCTGTTGAATACGCAGATCGCAGCTGCAGAAGACTACACTTACACCTGCCCTGGGGGAGAGCACCATCGTATCGACTACATCGGGTGCTCTCAATTCTTACGCGACTATGCTAAGAGTATTGAGGTGTTGCATGATTTTGACACTGGGCTGAAGGGCAAAGATCACTATCCCCTTAAGGCCAAGTTTGAGTGGCAACAAGCTGTCAAGTACCCCCTTCTCCAGGCCAAACCCATTGATATGAGAAGGCTTAAAAATCCTGATGATGTTGCCCATTCAAGACACTACTGAAGGCCATACCCCAACGAGAATGGGAACTCAATGTTTCCAGTCATGCTCTGGAGGTGCTTCAGGATATCAATGATGCTGCCAATGCTGCCTTTGCGAAGAAGGCGCTTCGAGCCAAGAGGCAATATGTTGACAATGATTCTCTGGCTCTCATTCGATTCCGCCGTGGAGTACACAAAGCACTTCGTATCTGGCAGGGACATGGCTCAGAAGCTTGTGAGCGCAGATTTTCCTCCTTTGGTCGCTGGGGACCTGAAAATGCTCCTCGGGACATGTGATTTTAGCTGGTGGGTTTCTCAGTTGCGAAATCTGGAGCGAGCCTCGGTCCAGCGTCTTCGTGCCAGTATGGGTTTTGAACAATATTCGCAGGCTCTCCTGGTTTTTCTCACATCCACTGAAACGGTTTTGCATCATCTGTTGGAAGCTGATCGCACACGTTTTCTGGACAAGTGTGGAGAAAACATTAACACTGCCATCGATGGAGCGCAGCCTCTATCAGAGTGGATGGCAGTCAAGAAGTTGCTTTTGTGTGGAGGGAGGCCATCTAGGCCAAAGCAGGGGCCTCCACCACTCCCAATGATCAGGACAACGCAAGGTCAGGTTTTACGAGAGGAGGGCGACATTGCTGATCACATCCAGCAGCACTTCTCGGGCGTGGAGATGGGCAAGGAAGCACAACCTCAGGCATTGGTTGACGACTATAATCAGATGTTGCCTCTTCTCGACACGAATTTCCCACGTGATATTACAGTTGTTCCTACCATCTATGATGTTGAAGCAGGCCTCGCGAGGCTGAAAACAGGTCGGGTCCCTGGGACCGATGGTTTCAGAACTGAATATGGTAAAGCAGCCTCTAAGGAATTGGCGAGACTCGTGACCCCCCTGTTGGTTAAAACTGCTATTAAAGCCAGGGAACCGATAGCGTTTAAATCCGCTCGCTTGGGTACATTTCCCAAAGGTTCTGGGGATTCTACTTTGGCCGCCTCACGTCGCAGTATCCTAGTTTCACCGGTGTTAACCAACATGTACCATAAGTATTTAAGGAGTCTCGCCATGGACTACTTTTATGCATCTGTTCTGTCAGTGCAGATGGGAGGGATACCGGGTCGGGGGTGCGACATTGCTGTCCTCACCACACGTTTGCTTTTTCAACTTGCGGAACTCCACGGGCTTTCGGCTGGGGCCCTGCTTCTGGACCTGAAAAACGCGTTCTACACCACCTTGAGGCAGCTTGTCTTGGCGCTCCCGCAAGACAGTGAGGATGTTGAGTATGTGCTTTCTCACATGGATTTGCCCCCCCTTCTTTTAGAAGGACTCAAGTACCAACTGGCGGCTAAGCCGATGTTTGAGGATCGGATTCCATCCGAACATCTCCTGGCCCTCATTAAAGAGAGCCAGAGGGGGGCTTTCTGGAGAGTTGCCTCGGCATCTAATTATACCCTGCCTCGCAGAGGCACCAGGCCAGGCACCGTTTTTTCCAACGGATATCTTCAATATTGTATTCCAGGGGGTTCATGACGATATTAATCGGGATCTCCATGATGTTTATGATTTCCTGGCTTTGTTTGGGTTGCCTACTACGGATTTATTTATAGCAAGAGAAGCACAACTTGACACCAGAGAATGGGGGACTTCCTTCGTGGACGATCTCACCCAGCCCTTTGTTACGTCTGAAGCAGGACAGCTTCTCGTGATTGCGCAGAGGGTACTTGATGCTGTGTTTCGGGCCTGTTGCATACGTGGCTTAATTCCCAATGCTGCAAAAACGGTTTTCATTCTAGCATTCAGGGGGAAGGGGTCGATGGCAGCGCGATTGGATAAGAACGGAGATCCTCATCTCCATGTCAGGTCAGAAGCATGGGACTTTCAAGCCAAGATCGTCATCGACCATCGGGTTTTAGGGTCCTTCCTCTCCCCCACCAACAGCATGGCTACGGAGGTGGTAGCAAGGTGTCACGGGGCTAAGTCTGCGTTAGCCCCAATCAAGAAGGTCATCGGACCTAGGGCCATGCTCAGCATCCGTAAAAAGGTGCTGTATGCAGAATGTTTAGCTAGCTCCGTGCTGCTTTATAATGCGGCAACTTGGCTCGAGCTCTCTAATAATTTGTGGAGAAAAGTTCGTACCACGCACGAACAGATTTATCGTGCGGCTTTGCATCTTCCGTGTGCTAACAATTCTGAGGAAAAAGTCATTTATTATGAGGTGTTGGGCCAAGTTTCCCGTCTTCCTCTTGCCGTCGTGCTCTCGGTAGCACGCCTCAGGTTGCTAGCTAGGCTCATGGCTGGCTGTCCGGACATATTGTGTGTTTGTATGCAATATCTCAGTGAGCCAATTCGTGGTTGGATGGCTCTCATTGAGGCTGATCTTGATTGGTTCAACACTTTCCTGGATCCCAGCAAACGGCCGCAGGACAATACACTGCCCAGCTGGATCAGGATTATTAAAGACAGTCCGAAGGCTTTTCGTTCCGCCCTGAAGACTGTTGCCTCCAAAGCAGTACGATTCTGGAGTGACCAGTTTCACCTCGAGGCGTGGAACAGGAGATGTAGGCAGCACCTTCGGGGGTCCCCGCTTGAGAAGCAGGTTGGGCCCTCACCCACAGTTAAGTGTCCTCATTGCCCAGCAGTTTTTGTTTCGGAACGTGATTACCATGTCCACTTGGGTAAATTTCATGCCCCCCATCGTGCTCCCAAAAACTTCGTGGTGGGGACCTGTTGTCAGGTTTGTTGCAAAGATTTTCACGCCCCTGGGAGGCTCCATAAACATGTATCCAGAGTGGAGCGGTGTAGACAGGCCTGGTTTTTCTCAGGACGTTGTCTGGGGGATGAAGCAGCTATTTCTGCGAACATGCTCGAGATTCGTGAGCAAACTGCTGCGAATCGCAAAGCTGGTAAGCAGGACCATCAAGCGGTCAAGCCCCCCAAACGTTTCTTTGGCCCCCCCATTGCTCTACCAGGACAGGGGCAGCAGCTACCTCAGTACGACGTGCCTGAAGAGGCACCACCACCACCACCGCCGCCAGTATTCAGCCCCCTGAGGGCACCGTGCAGGCCACAGATGTACATCTTACATCTCTTCTCAGGTTACCGACGACAAGACGACTTCCAGCACCAGGTGGAGATGGCTTTAGAGAGGTTCAAGGCTAACATTATAGTACTATCAATTGACGTCATCAACCATCCTGTTTGGGGAGACCTAACCAACGATTGTTCAGTTTTAATGTGGATCCGTTTGGCAAAATCAGGACGTGTGGCGGGGGCCATGGCAGGCCCCCCCTGCGAAACGTGGTCGATTGCTCGTTTCAGGGAACCCACTCAAGGAGCCCGTGGGCCCCGTGCGAGGCCACCCAGACCTCTTAGGCTCGCTTCACAGCTGTGGGGGCTACCATTTGTTTCAGAGCGTGAGTCTGATCAGCTTTCTCTTGGAAATAGGCTTTTGAGAACCACACTTGAGTTTGCACTGGTATGTTGGAGGCTTCTCATTCCTGAAGTTGTGGAGCACCCAGCTGAGCCTTGGAGCCCCCCAGAGGCCCCGAGCTCTTGGCATTTGGAGCTCACCAAAGATCTTCTTCAACAACCAGGGGTGGAGAAGCACACCATACATCAGTGTATGTTTGGAGCCCCCTCGCGCAAACCCACGAGTCTTATGGGAGTGCATTTTGGTGCCCTTCGTGATGCCATATGGGCTAGGCCTAATGGGGTTCTTTGCAACCATACTATGGGGCACATCGCTCTCGAAGGGGTCGACCATATGGGGATCTGGAATACCGCGCACGCTAAAGTGTATCCCAAAGGGCTATGTGAGCTTCTGGGGAGGGCCTTTGCTCAGGAGGCTTGGGCGAAGTTTCCCTGGTTGTTCGATACCCCCCCACCTCCACCACCCACTCCTGCATCGACCGTGACGACACGAAGGTTACGATTCAAACAACCACCACGCACCACGACTCGGGCACAGGCCGACACACCACGACAATCAGGATGGAATACTACGTTTGTACCAACAGATACACAACATGTATGGACTTATGAAGATGAGTTATGGTTAAGAAAGCAATATAATCTGGATGAGACTTGTGATGAGTGGTTACCACCGTCACTACGAAGATACTATGTTCCACTGGACCCGTACTTGGACACGGGAATGATTGGTATGGATTGCATGCGACAAAACAGGCCAGACAGAGAGGATGCAGGGCAGAGCTAACTCACTTTTCCCCTTGTTGCCCTCCCCCTGCTCACCTGATGTCTCGCCTAACAGCAACTTTGTTAGCCTCGTGGGGGGCCTCATAGTACAGTGTAGAGACCAGAGGTGAAGTGAAGGGCTGGACTATGAAGGTGACGCCGTGCTCACCCAAGTGCCGCCAGTGTACACTCACTATAAAAAGTAGTAGTCCAGTGCTGTTTACTATAGTTTACGGCTCGACACTGTCAGTAGCTGACCCTCTGGGGGTGAAGGTTTCCTTTTCCAAACCGTATTTTTTACTTCCTCTTTCCTTCTTATAGTGTACGCCCACTTTAAAAGGCAGTAGCCCTTACCGCACAGTATGATCGGGGAGGGAGAAGGTAGTGTTGGGTGGGGACACCTCGACCTAGGACTGCCATCTCACCTGACTTGTTCGCCCCTGTACGGCCTGATGCAGCTGTGTGGCTGCTCAGAGCCGAGGCTTCACCGTTGCTGCTGGCTGCTGGCTCTGCTGCCGCCGCCGCTCTTGCCCCCCATCCCACTCTTTTTGCCGTCCACCCTCTGCGATCGGGCTTCCACTCTCTGCCCTAAAGCCGCGAACGAACGAACGAGGAGGAGGAGGAGGAGGAGGAGGAGGAGGAGGAGGAGGGGCAAGAGGAGTGGGGGCGGGGGGGGGCCTCTCCTTCTTCAACTGGCAGGCTGGCCACGGCCACGGTTCGGGGTCCATTTGGATCCGACCGTTCTGATCTGATACCGATTCCGCCCGGCCCGGTCCGAGTCGATTGCGCTTGCATGCGTTGTTGTGCGTCTTGGCGCGGCCGACTCAATTCGATTCCGACTCCGTGCCGATGCGGCCCGATCCGACTTAAAGTTCCGATTCGATCCGATTTCCCGAGTCGATGTTGGTTGATCCGGCACCTCGGGGAAGAGGGATTGTTGGCCGGCCGCGGGCCAAGACGCGGGGAGCCAGCTGATACTCGGGGAACGAACAGTGACATAAACATATACTTTCGAAAGTCCGCGCGAATTTCTCGGATCGGCGGTGGACCCCCATGCTTGGCGCGCGGAGCGCGCCAGGGGCGGCGCCCGAGGCGCCGCCAGGGGGGCCCAACACTGATCCGAGAATTTCGCCCGGACCTCCGAATGTTTGCGATTGTATATTTATTGTTCTGATAATCTTGATTCGTAGTAGTACTGCCACTACTCTTAATACTATTGTTAGTACGATTAACATTCGAATAATCATTGTTTCACTTGTATTCTTGGTTACCACTAGTATCATTAGTAGTATGCTTACTACTAGTAGCACTGACATTATCATTATGAATTCTATAATTCGTAGTGTCCTTGTCGAAATTAGTATTACGACTACGACTACGACGACTACGACTACTACTACTACTACTACTACTACTACTACTACTACTACGACTGCTGCTACTACTACTATTGTTATTACTCCTAATACTACGACTACTACTACTACTACTACTACTACTACTACTACTACTACTACTACTACTACTACTACTACTACTACTACTACTACGACTACGACTACGACGACGACTACTACTACTGATACTACTACTACTACTCTTACTACTACTACTACTACTACTACTACTACTACTACTACTACTACTACTACTACTACTACGTTTACTTACACGTATACGTATACTTATAGTTACATTTATACTTCTACTTCCACTTCCATTTCTACTTCTACTTCTTCTACTATTACTACTACTGCTACTGCTACTACTAGTACTACTACTACTACTACTACTACTACTACTACTACTACTACTACTGCTACTACTACTACTACTACTACTACTACTACTACGACTACTACTACTACTACGACTACTACTACTACTACTACTACTACTAACTACTACTACTACTACTGCTACTATTACTACTACTACTATACTATACTTACTACTACTACTACTACTGCTGCTACGGTTACTGTGTTTATTAGTAGTTGTCGTGGTAGTAGTAGTAGTAGTAGTAGTAGCAGTAGTAGTAGTAGTAGTAGTAGTAGTAGGAGTAGTAGTAGTAGTAGTATCAGTAGTAATCAGTAGTAGTAGTAGTAGTAGTAGTAGTAGTAGTAGCTGTTATCCAAACAGGATTGCTCTATAGGAGTCTTAGCTCATCACAAGTAATAGGTATTTAAGACCCCCCTCCCTTTTTCGAATGGCAACCCGCCTCATT
>CAUYUJ010016382.1:2500-7500 GCA_963575745.1 Prorocentrum cordatum | reverse complement strand
GGGCCATCAGCCAGGAGGGACAAAAAAAAACACAGATACAATGAATCGTCGATTCCCAAGAAGATCTGGGAAAATACGGGAAGTGGGGGGTAGGAAAATATGGGGAGTCCGGTTATTTGTGTGTACTTATTTGTGTGTGTCCCAGGGCCCCTTCAATCAGGGGCAACGTTTTGGGGGGGTCGTCGGACGGGGCTGGGACGAGGATGAGTCCGTTCCAGAGCGTTCCGGAACGCTGTCGGCACGCTCTCAAAGCGCTCTGGAGCGATCTGACAAGGCCGCGGCGCCCGAAACATCCAGCGGAGCCGCGAGATCTCAGAGATCTTCGGTCACCCGATTTCATGATCGCCCTGGCGTCGTCTTAGATAGGGTCGGGCGGAGGCGTCGGCCCCCAATCGCTGGACGCCGACGGGGGCCCGATAGCCCCACCCCGCCGAGGATCGGAAGCCGGGCAAGGGCTGCTAAATCCGTGGCTGCTAAAATCGACTTCCGGGAAGTTGTCTTCGTCCTTCCGGGAAGAAGCCCGTTGACTGTTTCGCGTGCCGCGCCTCATTCTGGGAAGTTGTTTTTTCCTTCCGGGAGGGCCGTTTTAGCAGCCACGGTTTTAGCAGCCCTCGCCCAGCTTTCGACGGGAGCGCAGGGAGTCGCCATGAGGGGGCCGACCGCCGATCTATCGGCGCTGCATCGCCGATTTCAGGTCGCCGTTTCTCTCCCTGAGCCGTCCCCCTCCTTACGCTGCCCCCCGCCACAGGGCGGACGCCAGCGCGGGGAGGGGCAGGAGGACGAGGAGGAGGAGGAGGAGGAGGAGGAGGAAGAAGAGGAGGAAGAGTAGGAGGAGGAGGAGGAGGCTGAGGGGGAGGAGGAGGAGGAGGAGGAGGAGGAGGAGGAGGAGGAGGAGGAGGAGGAGGAGGAGGAGGGGAGGAGGAGGAGGAGGAGGACCAGTGCACCCGCAAAATTCACGATGCTGGAATAAACGTTCCCTCCAAGCCCCCTTTCGCATAGGTCCCTACAGTGATTCACTTCCGCTGACGGACGTGTCCCGTTGGGAGACAACCGTGTGGGAAATCCTGAAGTGTACCAAAACACCACGCCACCAGTCAACTTGATTGTTGTGTTCTGACGATCCTGAATCGCACCAGAACGTCGTCCCTGTGATGTCCACACCGCGAACCGACGGAACCGCTGCGCCCTGACAGTCCTGGACCGTTCCAAAACATAACTTCTGTGACGGTGACCATGGGAGCCCGTGAAACTCTTATAAAGTGTTCATACGAGTGCGCGCGGCGCTAAGGCGAGAGCCACATTTTGAAAAGGAGCCGCCCTCAATCCGTGCGGTCTGTTGCACATGATTGAAACGAATGTGCGCGGCGCCACAGCGAGAGCCACACTTTGAAAACGACCCGCCGTCAATCCGTGGAGGTTGTGAAGTTCTGTTAAGACGACTGTGCGCTTCGCTGAAGCGAGAGCCACATTTTGAAAATTGCCCGCCCTCAATCCGCAAAGTCCTGGCAAGTTATAACGAATGCGCGCGGTCTTAAGGCGAAAGCCATAGTTTGAAAACCAACCGCTCTCCATCCGTGAAGCCGTTGCAAATGATTAAGACGAGTGCGCGCGGCGTCGGGGCGAGAGCCACATTTTGAAAACCACCCGTCCTCCACTGGCGATGGCGATTTCAGTTTCTGAGCTTCAGGCTCAGGTTTGGTGAGGAAGTCTCAGGCGAAACGCCCAGCCCGCCCATCCAGCTGGCCTCGGGGTGCGACAGGGAGGAGCTGTTCACAAGAAAAACACATAAAGGAGGAGGAGGAGGAGGAGGAGGAAGAGAAGGAGAAGAAGGAGGAGGAGGAGGAACAGGAGCAGGAGGAGGGGGAGGAGGGGCAAGAGGAGGAGGAAGAGGAGGAGGAGGAGGAGCAGCAGGAGGAGGAGGATAGGAGGAGGGGGATGATGATGAGGAGGAGGAGGAGGAGGAGGAGGAGGAGGAGGAGGAGGAGTTATGCGCGCGGCGCTCTGCGCCAGGGGGCTGTGGGCCGCCGTTTGGAGGGCACCTGTCCTGATGTGTGGCTCGATCCGTGCGGGGAGCACTCTCCCCCCCCCACCCCTCCCCCTCACCCTCCCTCTGGCTTTCCGCCCCTCCCCTTCTTCCCTCCCCTCCTTTTTCCTCCTCCCCTCTCTCCTAACCCCCTCCCTCCTCCCTCCTCCCTCTCCTCCTCCTCCTCCTCCTCCTCCTTCTCCTCCTTCTCCTCTTCCAGCCTTCTCGAGCCCAGCGGGTCCTCCTCCTCCTCCTCCTCTTCCTCCTCCTCTTCCTCCTCCTCTTCATCCTCCTCCTCCTCCTCCTCCTCCTTCTCCTCTTGGAGTCGGGGACGTGGGCGGTTTCGGGAGCCTGGCGCACAAGGCGTGGCAGGACTCGAGTACTGTAGGTTCCGTCAGATCCAGGCGTTGCGATTTGTTTCACACTGCGCGTTTTCGCCAGGTGTCGGTTCCCGGGACCGTCACAGATCGATTCGGCTCGGGATATTCAGCAGAAAGATGCAGTTTGGGGCTCCAGTCTTAAATGTAGAGGGAAAGGGAGAGGGAAAGGAAGAGGGAGAGCGATGGGGAGAAGAAGAGGGGGAGGGAGATGGAGATGCAGATGCAGATGGAGACGGAGACGGAGACGCAGAAGGGGATGGTGATTAATAGAGAGAGAGAGAGGAAACACATGTTATGTGTGCGCGTATATGTCTATATGTATCATTGTGTACACCCGTATACAGATATACCTATATTGCGAAGGCCTTACGGCCGGTGCCGCCGACCCTGAATGGCGACGACGACGACGACGACGACGACGACGACGACGACGACGACGAGCGCTCTTGGGGGCCTCTTGGGGGTAGTTTGTGGGCCTCTTGGGAAGCTCTTAGGGGCCGCTTGGAAGCCTCGTGGGGGCCTCTTGGGGCTTCCTGGGGGTCTCTTGGAGGGGGCCTGGGACGTCTTGGAGGCTTCTTGGACGGTCTTGGGGCTATCTTGAGCGTTTTCGGCCGATCTTTGGGCGACTCGGGGCCCTCTTGGGCCGTCTCGGGGGCCATCTTGGGCATTCGGACCTCATTTGGAGTGTTTTCGAGGTTTCTAGGCCGCCCGAGGAAAAACGAATCTGCCCCCCCACCCCCCCGGGACCCCCCCCCCCCTGGGGAAGGGATCAAAGGGAAGGGGCTTCCCTTCGACTCGATTACGACACTGCTAGATTTTTCTCTCGCTCACGAGCCTGAGAAGGAAGCTGCAGGGAAAGGGGACGACGGAGGCGACGACCGACGGAGACGACGACTCGAACAGCCAAGCCCCTCGCACACGCCGACAGGGTCGGCGGAGTTTCATGTGTACATACACAGACACATGTACACACACAAATAAATATGTATGTGATAAAGAGGAAAGCGAAGGTCCGCTCTGAGCTGGGTGTGCTCCAGCAGTCTCGAGTCTTGCTCTCCATTTCTCTTGCGTTGCCTCCCCGTCCATCCCCAGGCGTCCGCGCCGTTCGTCAGGGAGAGCTGGCGGGCGCTGGAGCGGCTGCAGAGGGAGCCCGCAGGGGGAGCAGCTGGAGTTCTCTCTCTCTCTCTCTCTCTCTGTCTCTCTTCCCATTCAGACAATCTATATGTAGGCAGAAGTGATTCGTGGACGGGAAAGACACTTGCTACCTCTTGCCGGCCGGCACCACCGACACCCCCAGAGAGACAGGCGGTAGACCGTCCGAGTCGCTTGGTCACTCCGGGGTTTCAAGGAAATGCCCCGCGCCAATTCATAGACGGCGGTGCGCAAAGAAAGAGTCGGGAGCGGACGTTAGAGAATCGCAGCATGCACTCTGCGATTGGCCCAGGGTTTGGGCACGCACGTGGTTACGTTCAAGCAGCGGCGAAGCGTCCTGGCTCGCCTATGTTCTAAGAACCTTTTGTGGTTTCCACGAAATGCTCTTAGAACATTGCTGGCGGAGTCTGTCTTGTTTTGTCACATCGGGTTCATGTTCTAAGAACATTGTTTCTGTTCCTAGAAGATTTTTGGGTTCTAAGAACGTTTCGTGGTAGGACTACAGGAATGCCCGGACGGTCGGTCCCTGCTCAATCTACAGTCAGCCTTCATAGTAAGGATGGGTAACCTGCCCAAGGGTACCCTTGCGTCCTTGCCCCATTCGGCACATCCTCAGCGACTCTCTCGCTGGCCAGCCTCGTTCGAAAAGCGCTCGCGTGGCCCACAGTGTTAGATTTGCCCGAGCCAGCAGTGGCTGAAACCGCTCACCGTGGCGCCAGCACGAGGGCGCGGCCCCGCCGCGCGGAGGAGGAGGAGGAGGAGGAGGAGGAGGAGGAGGAACCGGAGCAGGAGGAGGAGGAGGAGGAGGAGGAGGAGAAGGGAGGAGGAGGAGAGGAGGAGGAGGAGGATGGAGGAGGAGGAGGAGGAGGAGGAGGAGGAGGAGGAGGAGAGGAGGAGGAAGGAGAGGAGGAGGGAGGTCCAGAGGAGGAGGAGGAGGAGGAGGAGGAGGAGGAGGAGGAGGGGGAGGGAGGCCCAGAGGGCCCGCACCACTCGAAGTCCAGGGTGAGGAAGCTGCCGTTGGCACGTGTCATGTCCTTGACATCTGGCACGTCATTGACACCTATCAGGGCATAGAACATGGCATGGACATCTGCCATGTTCAGCTTGCGCTCATCCGTGTAGCGGGTCGCGCAGAAGGGGTTTGTCGGGCACGCACACTTCGACGAGGCGGGGGCGCAGGCCGCTGCGGGGAGTATGCCCATCGGAATGTTTTTGTAGAGTGTGGGTTCCTGGGGTGGCGCATGCCTTCAGAGTGTGTCCAGGGCCACCTGGGGCAACTGGAGGAGGAGAAGGAAGAGGAACAGCAGCTGACGGAGATGATCGATTTTTATTCATCGGCGCGGGCCCTCGCCCCCTCCCCCCCCGCCATGGAGTAGATCTTGGCTGTTTTGGGCGCCTGCTTCGAGCAGGCGGAGTCTCCCCCATGGGACGCGCTGTTGCGAACA
>CAUYUJ010016381.1:81155-281241 GCA_963575745.1 Prorocentrum cordatum | reverse complement strand
GGCCTTCGGTGGAGCTCCCTTTGGAGCCACGAAACGTGTGAGGGGTGTGCCGAAATGGGTGTGGGTGACGCATGCGGCCGCGGGCACTGGGGCCTTCGGTGGAGCTCCCTATGGAGCCACGAAACGTGTGAGGGGTGTGCCGAAATGTGTGTGGGTGACGCATGCGGCCGCGGGCACTGGGGCCTTCGGTGGAGCTCCCTATGGAGCCACGAAGCGTGTGAGGGGTGTGCCGAAATGGGTGTGGGGGACGCATGCGGCCGCGGGCACTGGGGCCTTCGGTGGAGCTCCTTATGGAGCCACGAAACGTGTGAGGGGTGTGCCGAAATGGGTGTGGGTGACGCATGCGGGCGCGGGCACTGGGGCCTTCGGTGGAGCTCCCTATGGGGCCACGAAACGGTGTACTGGGTGGGTGAAGAGGAGAGGAGGAGAGGAGAGGAGGAGAGGAGAGGAGAGGAGAGAAGAGGAGAGGAGAGGAGAGGAGAGGAGAGGAACGCGGGGCACCGTCTCTTCAAAACGAGGACCCAACACCACAGGATGGTTAGGAAAAAGATTGCCTGAACGAGAGAACATATGTTTGCTTCTCGGGGTCCTCTTGGAGGTCCCCTTGGGCAAGCATCGTGCTGTGAGTCCGCCACATGCTTGTGTAGCAGGTACGCCGCGCCCGAGCCCCATTTCAGCTGGCGTCTCCTCGCCCAAGCGCCCGGAGACATGCTGAGACACTGAGGGGCCAGTGTCAGACGCCAGGCGAAGGCTGGCAAACCCGTGGCTGCTAAAACGGAGCTCCAGGAAACTGCTTCTACTTCTTCTTCTTCTTCTTCTTCCGGGAGGCAGCCCGTTTACTTTAGCGCGCTGAATTGTATTCTGGGCACTTGTTTTGATCTTCCGGGGAGACTCTTTTGGCAGCCACGTCTTTGCCAGCCTTAGGTCGGGCATATCCCCCTACAAGCGGATTTTTAGCGAAAGAATTCTAAAAACACACCAACAGGACCAACAATCAAACATATCGTCCCCAGACCATTTGTTCCACGATTTTTGCAGATGCCTCCCGTAGAAAACATGCCCGACTTAATGCCGGCCCTCGCCCAGCTTCCGCCACTGTCCTCCGCCGCCGTGCCCGAGGCCCCGGACGCCGCCGCGCCGCGGCAGACGCGAGAGAGGCCACGGCTCCGCCGTCGACCACACAAGGTCTGCCGCGACGCGGCCCGGCGGCGAGGCGGCCCGTCGCCGTCGAGGCGGCAGGGCGCTGCCAAACGTGGCAGCGTGGAGCGGCCCGGCGGCGCTGGATCGGTGGCGAGAATGCGAGGCGGGGGTTCATCCAGATCCACTGCCTGGGGCGCAACGTCCTGGTGCCCCAGCGGGCGGTGGAGATGGACACGTTTTGGCCCCCGGGAGCCTGAACATGTCCATGTCCACCGCCTGCCGGGGTCCCCGAAAATGGATCCTGCGGGCGGCGGTCATGTACAAATCCCGCCTCGGAGGGAAGAGCACTGAGCTTATGTACAGACCTGCTCTTCGCGGTGTGCAGACATTTTCCGCTCTCGAAAACATGGGTTTCTGCTATTGAACGCACTGCGGGCCGAGCGTCCTGGTGCTGGGAAGCCCTGTAACATCACGCGCCTTCCATCCCGCCTGGAAGACAGGAGCGCTGACTCCACAGAAGAGGGATGGCTGGGCGAGGAGTTGCTGCGCCAGCGGCCAGGAGAGAAGCGAGGAGGCAGGAGGAGTATGGAGACCACAGCGGAGC
Organism: Prorocentrum cordatum; assembly: GCA_963575745.1. Lineage (NCBI taxonomy): Eukaryota > Dinophyceae > Prorocentrales > Prorocentraceae > Prorocentrum > Prorocentrum cordatum. The sequence continues at coordinate 279,497 of CAUYUJ010016381.1, read as the reverse complement.
AAGAACCCTGCAAGAGACCTCTGTGGCCCCCACAAACAGCCCCGGGAGGGCCCCAATATTGCCCCAAAAGAGCTCCAAGAGGGCCCCAAGAGAGCCCCAAGAGGGCCCCAAGAGCACCCCAAGAGGACCCCAACAGGACCCCAAGAGAGCCCCAAGATGGCTACAAGAGACCTCCTAGAACTTCTCACAACAACACCTCAACTCGCCTGGGCATCGCTGCTGGATGGGCAGGTGGGGATATTTTTTTTGGTCGCGGCCGCGAGACAAGGGTCAGGCGGCGAAAGCAATTTGCTGGTGGGGATACTTTTTTGGTTGGCGGCTCCAGGACAAGTGTCAAGAAGCGGGATGGACGACTGGGGCGCAGGCCGTACATAATTAGCCAAAGCAGCGCGTAAGCCGCAAAGGCGAGTGCACGTGCAAGGGACAAAATGACCCTCATTAATGGTGATGCAAGGGACAAAATGACCCGAATTGAGCACAGCAAACCGACGACGACATCTCGACGGGTGGAGACGCCACGCCGCGACGTGCAGCGGTAGGTGCGACCAGCGTGGAGAAGTCGCACCGGTGTGTGGGTAACACGACGCAGCGAGCGGTAGCAACTGCTGCACGGCTAACCATGTGCACTGTAGCGGCGCGCGGAAGTCGCCGTGTCGGCGCCAAACTCCGGCCGAAAGACACACGGAAGCGAGGCAAAGAGGAAGGCAAGAGAGCCGCTGCGGACGCCGGCGGGCACCCAGCGTCAGAAAGAGAAGGGAAAGCGGCACAGAGGGGGTCTCACTCACCATGACTCACTTCGCAGAACTCGGCATGCCCGCCCTTGGAATCGGGAGGGAAGGCGACCCAATCAGCGAACACAAGGTAACGCCACTTCCAGCCTGTAGCCAGTGCGTACACAACGTATCCGACTCTCACAGTTCGGGGGCACGACGTTGCAAGCGCTGACCGAGGCAGATGCGACACGGGTCGGCTGGGGGAGCGGCCGTGTCCTGCCGAATGATGAACCACTCGTGCAAGACCACTCCCTTGCGAGGCCCGTCATCAGGTAGCACCGGAAGCGAGGTTAGAGAACACGCCTATCCCCACCTTACACGAAGCCAAAGCGACGTCCTTGTGGTAGCGCCATGAACCGGTCCACGTGGATCAAGGCGATACGCAGGTGGGGGTGGCACTGCCTGCCGCTGAGGCGGTGTCCACGGAGAAGGGCAGATCCCACTCCACAGCAGCATCACGACAGCGCACGCAGGCTGACAGCCAGCCAATAGCCAGTAACCACATCATATCCGGCCCACGAAGTCCGGAGGCACACCAGTGTGGTGTCTTGGCGAGGGACGGCGCGTGGCTGCACCGAGATGAGCAACCACCTGTCCGCTGGCACGTCGCCGGAAGCCTGTCCGCGGGTCGGTGTGCTGACCCGCTGGGGTGGTCGACGCTGTCAGTCCAGGCTCTCCGCTTCAATGTCAGGGCCCTGTGTCAGGCTTGCGCAGCGGAACGCTAGTGCCTGAACCGGGGCCGGACCTACTCCTCCGAGCCTTGCCTCATGGTCGGACCCTGTGATCGACCATGCCAACCGGGAGAGGTCGAGCTCTGCCATTGCCGAGGCGCGGTTGTACCTCTGCTGCGGGGGCCCCTGCTCCGTTTGCACCACGTGGCTGGGGCCTACCCTGAGTGGGCATTGGGCACCCCCCGCTGTGGATGGGCCCCCGCTGACGGCTGCATGCCAGGGGGGTGGCGGAGCCAGCAGAAGCTTACCAAGTTTTCAAGACCACTGTTCTTTGTCTGGTTACGGGGCGAGCGCCTGGGGATCTCTCTCAACGGGCCCTCCCTTGGTTCATGGTGCTCCATGAGTGCCGCTAGTGTGCCGCCTCTCATGGTGCCCCTTCGGTCGACGACTCTCGGGGCCAAGAGAGGGGCGTCGGCATCACGGGTGCCACAACGCCTGGGTTGTGGGGAGGGCCTGCGGCTAGCTGGGTCAACTCCGTGCCCCAGGCCAGCCACGCGCCCCCCCGTATTGAGCGACCTTGAGCCTGGCGGCGGGGACGGGGGGGGGCCAGGGGGAGGCGTGATCAGGCGACCGCGGACGCGAGCGGCTGATCTGCTGTCGATCTCGTCGGGATCCTCCCATTTGTGGGGCGCTTCGCTGTCGGGGGTGCTACCGCTGGGTTCGCGCTCTCGCAGAAGCCACTCCCAGTCGACCTCGCCCCAATGCTGCTGTCCGTTGTCCGCGTCGAACCCGATCGGGTGGAAAGGCAGCGCGGGGGAGATCTCAATGTCTTCGCCCAGGCCCGTAGGGGGCAGGGGAGTCGGGAAGGCAGAGGAGGGGCCGTGCAGGGGGGGAAAGGGGAGGGTCAGGTGGGGGATCTCCCCCGCCGTCGCTGGTCAGGTCAAACGTGTTCCTGGGCATGGTATCCCCCATGTCATCGTGGACGTCCCGCGCGCCCGCCGCGGGCGCTGGCGGGGCCTGATCCTGCGGGGATTCTTCTGGCAGTCTATCGTTGCCAGCATCGCTCCTCGGCGTCGCTCTGCATGGGGGCGCAGCCAAAAGCCGCAGTCACTGGTGAATTTTGACTAGAGCTGGGGGGCGCAGCAAGGAGCCGCTGAACTCGGATCCTGCACCAGAGGGGGAGGAGGAAGATGGGGGGCGCAGCCAAAAGCCGCAGTAACTTGTGAATTGGAAGAGGAGGGGGGTAGGGCGGCCCTATGGGGCAGTGCTGCCTGCTCTGGGTCCTCTCTCTGTTCTCCCCCTAGCGTTCCCTGAGGTGGCTCTTCAGTCGCCGCGGGGGGGGGGGCCTGCTCGCCTGTTTGCATGGCGGGAGGCCCGCGCTGCCGACTTCTGTGGGCTCCGATCGTCTTTCTCCAGATGCCGCGTTCACTGCCGTCTCTTGGTTCCTTACGCGAGCCTCATTCTCTGCCTCAGGGGCCAGGGTGGAACCTGTCGCTGGGGCTTCGCGAACACGGTCTGCCCCCCTACGCGGGGAGGGGGGGGGGGGCGTGGACGGAACTGGGATCAGAACGGGGTCCAGAGCAGCGCCAGGGTGAGCTCATCCCCCCTCTGTCCGGTTGTCTCCCTCCGCGGGGCAGAGGACCGATGTGGGCGCAGCTGGCGTCGGCACTGCGTCTGCCGCGTCTGCGGAGGGGGGCTGTTGCCTCTGGGGGGCCTGGGGGCCGATCGAATACAGTGACTGGGCTCCCGCGCCCTGCGCTGAAGGAGCCCTGCCTCCATCCCCATCGCCAGGCTGATCCTCCATGGGTCTGAGCCGCGGGCCTCAGCAGCGCACCGAGCGAGCTGGCAGAGCGGCAGGGCCCGGGGCAAGGGGGGCGGCGCAGCGTCCGGGCGCCCCCTTGAGCGCGGGAGACTGCCCCGAGGGAGCCAGGCCTGCAGGCGGCTTGAGCCAGGCTTCGGAAGCTGGTGGGGATACGCGAAGCGTCAAGAATTACCCCCCCCCCCCCCTTCCTGAATTAGCCCAGCCCCCCCCCCCCCCCCCATATCCTGCAAGTGACGCTCTCCCCCAGCCCGCCCCCTTCCGGAGCTGAAGCAAAATCAGGGCTGAGTTAACTCCTTCCCCTTCCTGAGTTGACTCCGCCACCCCTCTCTGGATTCCTGCGAACATCCTGCTAGGGGGAGGAGGCAACGCGGGCGGGGGAGGAGGGGAGCGAGGAGGCAGGACGGGAAGATGTGCATGAACGAATCTGATCGAGGAGGGGGACGGGGGCAATGGAGGAGCCGGGCGAGGACGAGGAGGACGAGGATGATGGCGATGAAGATAATGTAGGCCACGGCGTTGATGATGGGCGACGGTGGAGATGACGGTGATGGTGACGACGATGGCGAGGCTGATGATGATGATGATGATGATGGTAGTGGCAGCGCTGGCAAAGACGAGCGCGAAGATGGCGATGAGCATCTGGCGTATGGTTGTGATGATAAGTGTTTGTGATGGCGACGATGAGCACATATCGTATGGTTGTGATGATGGGTGCTGGTGATGGTGATGGTGACGACGATAACGAAGGTGATGAGGATAGTGGTAGTGATGATGGTGGTGACGTGTCTGCTGGTGGCGACGATGGTGTTGGCGGTGGTGATGAAGATGGCAGTGGTGATGATGGTGGTGACACGCGCATGAAGAGTGGCAACGACGACGATGATGATGATGATGATGATGATGATGAATGGAATGAGGAGCCGGGTGCGGACGAGGAGGACAAGCATGAGTGCGATGAGCATATTGCGTATGGCTGTGAAGATGGGTGATGGTGATGGCGATGGTGACGACGATAACGACGGTGATGAGGAAGATGGTAGTGATGATGGTGGTGACGTGTATGCTGGTGGCGACGATGGTGTTGGCGGTGATGAAGATGGTAGGGGTGATGATGGTGGTGGCACGTGCACGAAGGTGGCAACAATGATGATGATGATGGAACGGAATGGAGAAGCCGGATGAGGACGAGGAGGACAAGGATGAGTGCGATGAGCATATTGCGCATGGCTGTGATGATGGGTGATGGTGATGGTGATGGTGACGACGATGACGAGGGTGATGTTGAATATGGTAGTGACGATGAAGGTGGTGACGTGTGTGCTAGTGGCGACAATGGTGATGGTGATGGTGGTGAAGATAGTAGTGATGATGGTGGTGGCGACGGCGTTGATGATTCGTGGCAATCAGCATGCGATGGAGCAGACGCGGGAGACGGAGGAGGAGGAGGACGGGGAGGAGGACGAGGGAGGAGTTGGAGGAACATCTTTACCTCGCGCGCGCACCCGTTGGAACTGCTGAAATCGAGCGAGGCTGGGCGGGGGAGGGGCGGGAAAACCCGTAGATCCGTAAACCTCTAACCTTGGGGCCGACATGTGCACCCGGAGCTGACTTTTCGCAGGGCTGGGGGGTGGGGTGGGGGGGGCGGCAGGGGAACCCGTGAATCCGAAAACCCGTAAACCTGGTGCCGAAACGTGCAACCCGAACGCGCTTTTCGCGTACAGGGGAAAAAACAGAAAAGTCGTAAACTTTACGACTTTTCGACTTTGCGCGTAAATTGCGAGTCCGCGCCCGCTTACAGCAACTCCCCCTCGCCAGCTTAACGCGCTGTGCTGGCGAGGGGCAGCGGGGGGGCCGCAAGCGGGCGACCCGCCAAAAACGCGAAAACGGGAAAACCTGTAAAGTCGTAAACCGGACGGCTTTCGCATAAAATAACGCTTTCCCGCAATGGCCGATGCGCGCGAAAACAGGAAAACCCGTAAAGTCGTAAACCGAGCGGTTTTCGCGAAGTAGCGGTTTCCCCGCACTGGCCGATTTGCGCGGCAACGGCCCCAGCGTCAAACGCGCAGCGAGCCACGCGCTGGCTCACGACTTTGCGAATTTACGCGATTACCGAGCGGGCGGAGGCCAGGGCCGCGGAGGAAAGGAGGAGGTGGGGAGGAGGAGGAGGTGGTGGCGGTGGTGGAGCCGTTGGGGGCCATGTCCGATCCGCTTGCAGCTAGTCGGGCCCCTAGGAAAGATATGGAAGCAAACGGGGGTGCGACGCGCGCCTGCCCCCCCCCTGCCGCCCACGGCGAACGCCGCAGCCTCTCGCTGCAGGCGCCGCCGCTTCGGCAGAGGCCCCCGTCGCGACTTGAAACCTCAAGCTCGGGCGGGGGGGGGGGTACCCCTTCACGGGGCGAGCCACGCGCCCCATGCTGCTGTGTCTCTGGCCTCGAGAGGCCTGGGAGAAAAAAGAAGAAAACAATCGGTTCGAAAAATGTTGACTGACTGGCCGTCTCCCCCCCCCCCCCCCCGCAGCGCCCGCGGGCTGCCCTGCTGGCTGCGCAGCAGCAGCCCGTGCGGGTCGGCGGCGGCCCAGCCCACTCGGAGGGGGGGGAAGGGGGCGAGCGGCAGCAGCAGACTCTCTCGGAGGGAGGGGAAGCTACGCGCGCTGGCTCTAGCTACTGCCCCTCCTCCCGCTCACTGCTCCCGCTCGGCCTCGAAATCTCCAAGTCGAAACGCTGCGCTCCGAAGTCGGACTCATCTAGCACCCTTATGCATTCATGCAGACGGTCCAACTCGTCCCTCAGGTAGCTTATCTGACTGTCTAAGTTGCGACGCGTGGTGATGCGGTCAGCCTCGAGATGCGTGTCATTCACGGCTGGGGACATGATATTATCCCTCTGGAGCTGGATGTAACTGAGCTGGCCGTTCAGGAGACTGCACTGCCCAAGAATGATATAATAATGATCGCGCAGGATGCGGCCCGTCGAGAGGCGGGCCTGCTGCGCTGCACGCGCTCTCCCCAGGTCGCCATTCTGGTTCCTGCGGGTCGGGGCTGCCTTCGAACGGATCGGCCCAGGAGGGGGTCCTGTCGGCTGACGTGGGACTGGCACTGCGTTGGCACCCGCAGCAGCAGTCGGCGCCGCCCCCGCCGCTGCAGCCGCTCCCGTGGAGGGTGCTGGTCCAGACGCCATGGCTCACAGCAATGCAAGCAATCGCAATGTCAACTGCACGGCGCGGCCCCCCTACAGCTCGATCGAGACGGCTACGCTCAACAACATCTCTCCCTTCTCTCTCCTTTCATGTGGTGCTGTGCGTCATCAGTAAACAAAAATTACGGTCCACTTAAATACGTATATTGCAACTGTTGGGACATCTGACGCCTAACGAATTCCACTGCTCTGACTAGCTGCCCGACTCTCTGCGCCCCGTTGTCCCGCGTCTTGTAGAGATTCGCGAGCTTCCGAGGATCACGGGCCAGCACGCGCGCGTGCTGCATCACACTCTCTGGAAATTCCTCAGCTGGCGCTCCACTGTCCTCTCCAACTCCGTCCTGGGTCCCGCTCCCGTCGGCTTAGTTCCCCCCGCTTTGATCAACCCCAAGGTGAAAGCGCTCTGGAAGGATCTCCTGTCTACCGTGGGCACTTGTGCTGGGGGTCCCGTGGCCAGGTGGATCACCGTCCTGAGGCCGGGGCTCATGTTGAGCGAGTACTGAAGTTTTGCCCTGCGCTCCTGCTCTGGCGCTCCGTCTGGGCTGTAGCACTCCCGCAGACGGAACATCCTGAAAAACTCGTCCACGCATGCTTTCCCGTACTCCTCTGGGCCTGCTGCTTCCATCCACGACGCGAGTACCTTCTTGGCTTCTCCCTCGGACCCCTCGTCCCCGAACGCGTCGCGCATGGCCCCGATCACCCCCGCCGCTATGTGCGCGTGGGGGGGGGGGGTGCCCAGCTTGCGCCCCTTTCCCGCTTCTTTGACTGCCTGGTGGCACCCCTGTCCAGCCTCGAAACCTTCTCGAACGATTGGGGCTGTGCGAGGAAGGATCCAGAACTCGGTGCATACGTTGGCCGCGTCTCTCTGCTCTGCCGCTACGCGGAGGGCTAACTTCTGGACTGCGACCAAGGCTTGCTGGAGTTCGGGGGCTGCGGCGACGTTGTCTGCTCTCACTTGCTTGTGCCCCCTGCCGCCTCCTCCTTTCCCAGATAGCTGCTGGCCCCCACTGCTGCTGTCCGCTCCGCTGGCCCCTTTCCACCGCCCTCTTCTTCTTCGCCGACGCCCAGGACACTCTCATCTCTGCCAAACCGCAATGTGCGCGGCCCTGGCTGGTGGCAAGTGACGCGTGTCTGGAAGTCTTCGAAGCTGCTAGCTTGATACTGGCAAACGCTACAGATCAACTCGCTCTCTTACTTCCATCAGCTTGCGTTCCCACTTCGAGAAACCAATGTAGCAGATGTCCGCCCCCTCTGCCGCCCTTGCTGCATGATCTGCCGCTGCTCTCTCGCTGGAAAAATTCGATCTGCACCGCGGGCACTGGTTCGTGATCACAAGCTTAGGTATGAGCGGTTCTATATTATGCTGTACTCTCCTGCGCGCTGCCAGCGCCGCTGCTGTCCGAAATCTACAGCCGCACACTACATCTGCCCCCTCCGAGTTGACACTCTTGAAATCACACCAAATTTGTTTAACCAGTTCTGCTGGGTTGTCTGCTTCGGGCTCTTTGGTTTCTGTCCGTGGTCTACTTTGCTTCCATTATCTAGCAATGCTGTTCAACGCTGAAGGGTCCGTCTTAAGCCACATCTCTTTTTCTTCAGTTCCTTCTGTCGATAAACGCATGTCGCTCGACCTTTTATCGTGCCACTCTTTAAATTCTTCGGCATGGCTAGCTAGCTAGCGCATGTCCTCCAGATACTGCTTGGCCCACGGAGTGGGCTGCCTAATGTTCTTGTGATCAGTGATGCGCTTTACCCCTGTACTCTGGACACTCTTGGACGTGCCGAATACTGCTGCTATGACAGCCTCGTGGTCGTTCGGGAATTGCGACCAGCGCTTGTACCACTTTAACCTTCTGGCTCTCAGCTCGTCTGCGCTCCTGTTGATCCTCCAATCCCTGAACACCTCCTCCAACGTCGTTGCCCTATTCCTTCCTTGCTCATCAGTCCACCAGTTCTTCCCCCTCGGCAAGTACCTGAATATCTTGCACAGAGTAGCGTCGATCGCATCCGTGTACTTCCTACTCATCACGAAACATGATAACCCGCTCAATGCTGCACCCACGATAACTGCCATAAACATGCTGCGCTTGATAACCTTCGAAGCCTTGGACGACCAGAGCGTGCTACGCTGCATCCATGCTGCTCTTGCTGCGCCGCAGCGTCTCCTTATCTCGTTTCCTAGTCCCTGGTCCGAAGGCACGTAGGGCCCTGACACTCTCATCTCTCGCAAGGCCTCTCCCCTGAGTCCACTCGTCTGCTTCCTCAGTGCTCGAGTGCATTGGTAGCTTCGTTCACCTCGCAAGACTAGAGGGGGATTTGTCTTGTCAGGATTGAGGCGCCAGCTTCCTGCTGTTAGTGCCTTCTCAAGTCTACCACTTACCAAGTTCAGCTGCTCTACCACTTCTTCTTTTCTTGCTGCGATAGGTAGCATCGTAATCTTAGTAATATCATCCATGAAGGCGCTGATGCTCGAGTCGTAGTACTGCTCATGTATAGGGTGCTGAGTATCGCTTACCTGCTGTCCTTCCTGTTCCCTCTCTCCCTCTAGCCAGCCTGTGACGATTGGGTTGCAGCTATCGTTGCAATCACGCGAGGCCAGCGTGAAGCCCATCTGGGCCCCTCTGTTGCGCGTCAGGTCAACTCTTTCGTCGGCTGCCTGCAGGGACAAAACTGTGTGCCCCAGCGCCCCGTAGGCATACGGGATGTCATGCTCCTCGGTGGTGCGATCTATTTGTTCTCGAAGTAACGCTCTGTCGGTCGACGCGAATGCGTTTGTGCAGTCAAACCTGCTCATGATTAGCGATCTCCCTGCCTGTGCGCATCGCCACTTCGTGGCCAGCGATACTAGCACTGCATTCTCTCGTGACCTATGCGGTAGCCCTCCATGTGCAAAGTGAGGTTGAGCAGTAGTCAGCGCCCTTCGGTGGACCCACTGTGCCATGCCGCGCTAGCTGCGCAGTATGCGTGCATGATGCGCTTCCCCGCCATGCCTATATTATTATTCGCTTTCTCTGCTGCAAAGCTGCGCGGCCGTAGCAGGTCTATTGGCAAAGTCTGGCATTGTCTGAAGTGCTCCATAATCTTCAGCAACATCTTCGGTGCCTCGTACTCTACTTCTTTAAATAGAGACATTCCAACTCCCGATAGTTTCGTTCTGTCAAACTGCCAGTGGGGGTCCACAATAACTTCTTGTGCTGGCTCTCCTGCTGCTCGCTGGCGTGCTCCTACTGCTTCACCTGGGTTCCAGCCTAACTTCTGTAGGATCGTTCGTCCTTTGGCTAGGAGGAAGTGCGTGCTGTGCTTCTCGAGCTCCTCCTCATCTTCCTCTTCCTCAGCTCCTCTTATCCTCTTAGCGTCTAGTCTCTTTGTTTGCTCGGTTGCTCCAGACAAGTTATATTTGGCTCAATCAGCATCCACGCCATTTCAACAGGGAGACCCCAATCTGGATAGGCACGTCGTTTTTGTTGGCCTCTCGGCAGCACGATTTCATGGCCCAGAGATCTTTCTGCACCCTAGCTTTTAGATCACCATCCGAGGGGAGGAAAGGGAAGTCACCATCGTCCAGCTCGCAGTCGTTCGCGTAATCCTGCCTAGTCCGTTCCCAATCGAGCGGGGTGCACGCTAACCCTCCGTCATGTGGGTCACGACCTAGCTTCTCTCTCCACTGCTCGCCTGACCAGTGACAACGGTGGCCGAAGTAGAACCTCTTCTTGGCCCCCGCCCGTTACGCTGATACTCTACCCTGAGTCTATGCATGTCAGCGAACCTGTTCTCCTTGCATTGCCCCCCCCCCCCCCCCCCCCCCCCCCCCCCCCCCCCCCCCCACCCCCCCCCCCACCCCCCCCCCCCCCCCAGATCTCTCGAACGATGCCTTCTCGCTCTGCTGCTACGTGTGCTTCTCTCAGCCCCTTCAGTGCTGCCGTCACTCTTGTTAGTTCTTTTTCCGCCTCCATCCTGCTAGCCTCTGTGCCTTCCTCGTGTAGTCCTTCTCTGTGCTGCCTCCTCTCTTCCAGTAGCTGCATTCTCCTCGTGCGCATCATGCTGCATGTACTGTCGTTGCTGCGCGCGCCCTGCTTGAACGCGCCGTGCAACGCCGCGCTCACACACCCCACGTACTTTTTCCATATGAAATCAGGGGGCGTCTTCGAATACAGCTGCTCCCAGATATCTAGAGGTACCTCTTTAATCTGCTCATCTATCTTTGTGAACAGCTCTTCTCTTCTGTAGCCTTTTCTGCAGGCACCTCATCAAGCACCCCCGATCTATCTTGTCATTGTCACCTGTCGGGTACCCGTGGTTGGTGACTGACATCTCCACGTGTATTCCTATCGGGATGACCTTCTATCTGGGATCATCTGGAGTCTTTTTTGCTGCTCTATACAGGCAGCTGCAAATTGAAAAAAGTCAGCACATACCCCCAAATAACCACACAGACACACAGAATTATCAAAACATCGTCCCCTGACTATGTTTGGACTAGTTTTGAATATTCCCCCTGTCGAGAGACACGCCCGACTTGATATTTGGGGCCTCTTTGGGCCCTCCGTTGGCCATGGGAGTTTCTTCGGAACCTGTCGGCGGCCTCGGGCCTCCTGTGGGGGGCGGGAAGCTCGAAATTCGAGCTCGGTTTCCCCCCCCTCTCGGGCCGCTCTTGGGTCTCTATTGGGCTGTCTCGCGAACTTCTTGAGCCGTCTTACAGCCCTCATAAGCTGACTTGGGGCTGCCTTGGGGACCTCTCGGGCCGTCTTGGGGGTCTCTTGGGTTGTCGTAGACATCGTTCACTTCAGGAACGAATCTGGCCAACAATTAGCCTGGCGAAAGGACCCAATCATATGCAGTTGAGAGTACCGCAATTGTGAATATCTTCTTCGGTGGCGCTCCCTATGGGGCCACGAGCCGTGTGAGGGGTGCGCCAAAATGCGTGGCAGTGCACACAACACGAACGAAGACGATAGGTCAGAATATGAAAGCTTGAGCGCGTGCGAGTCGGATCGCGAGCGAGTCTGATTATGAATGAATCTGCGCGCGATGGATTCTATTCGCATGAATGCGCGCATGGATACACCCAGTGTAAATGTATGTATACGACTGTGAACAGTTTGGGTCTGCGTGACTCTCGGTACTCGTGACTCTGAGCGTCGCCTCTGCAGGGGGCTTCCCTGGGAACCCCGACGGCAGCGCCCGCGCGCCGCGACGCCCATGTCGGCACGCCACACACGAGGATCGCGCTCGCTTCCTCCCCTCATTTTTCCATCTCCTTTGCCCGCGCACTCCAAAGACGAAGGCTGCGGGCGCAGCGCAAGGCGGAGCCCCCGCGACGCGCGCAGGTCGCCCCGAAGGGGTCGCAGTGACGCGCGCGGTTCGTCCGCTGAGCGGGTCAGAGAGTGATTGCTGGCTGACTCGTAGCGCGCGTGGCTCTGGCCGCCAGGCAGAGCGACGAGGGGCGGGCGAGGCGCTGGGCAGAGCGCAATGCGGAGTTTGCGCGACGCGCGCTGATCGCCCCGAGAGGGTCAAAGCGACGCGCGCGAGTCGTCCGCGGCGCGAGGCCAAGCAGTCGGACAGCCAAGAGAAGGCGCGGCCGGGGCGGGCCGCTCCTCAGGTCAGGCCTCGCGGATAAACTCTGTGAAGCCGAGCTCCCTGGCGAGGGCCGTCGCCTCCCTCCTGCACCGCTTCGTGCGCGCCGCAAACTGCTCCAGCTGCTTACGCAAGCCCTCCGGCGGCCCGGCCAGGAAGAACTCGATGCGCGGCGCCCGCATGAGCAGGAGGTCCTCGTGGCGCGTGGCGCGCGAGAGCAGCACGTAGAGCTCCAGCCACCAGTCGTCGTCCTCCTTCTTGCCGTTCCCGACCTCGTGGCGGCCGCAGTCCAGGATCACGCCTGGGCGACGTCGGCCGAGGGGGCAGTGCGCCGGGCAGCCGACGGCCCAGGGCGAGAGTCCACAAGACCGAAGGATGGCTGCGGACTGCTCGCGCCTCGGAGGTCTGGCCGTCCCCGGAGCGCCGTTCCCCCGCCCCGTCGCCTTCTCGCATGGTGCGCCCCTGGCACGCCACCGTGGTGATGACCCTGCCGTGCGAGAACGGGAAGCCCGTCCGGGTGACCTTGGAGGTGCGGAAGGTGAACGGCTCCGACGTGCGGGGCTCGATGAACACCAGCGGGCCCGTGAGGTCCCCCGCGAGGCTCTCGTCGTGGCGCTCGAGGTCATCCACGAAGGGCGCGCTCGCGTACTTCTCCATGCGCACCCAGAACCCCAGCGGCAAGTGCTTTAGATAGATCCTCTTCTCCCCGTCTCTCTCGGCCTTGTCGACGTCGCCCCGATCTCGAGGGTCCACGACGATGTGCACGATCTGCCCCTCGGCATCCTTGACGAGGCCGTTCTTGAGGTCCAGCGCCTCCAGGAGCCGGATCCGCATGCCCACGTGCACCGGGAGCAGTCCGTGCACGCCACCGGTGTTCTTCGGGTTGGCACAGTTCATCATCTTGGCGGCGTCCTTCCTGCTCATCGTCGGGGCAGACCTGTCGGCGGCCTGCACGAGGAAGAGAGGCTTCTTCAGGACGTCCGCGTCCCGCTGGGCACGCATGTTCATCCAGCGCGCCACGGTGTCCCAATAGGACCCGATCATGTGGCCGTTCTGGAACCTGTCCTCCCGGAGTCTACGATCATCGGGTTTCAGCTGCATGGCGTTCCACGTGGCCCGGATGGCCGGCGGGACCTGCTTCCCCGGCTTGCGCAGGAACGCCATGAGGTCCCTGAGTTTCGGGTCCTTGAAGCGGTTGGACGCCTGGAGCTCGAAGCACAGCGGCGTGTTGCAGAAGAGCTTCATCACTGCCTGGTACTCTGGTGCGAGGTTGATGCCCGCCGCCGCCAGTTCCTCGAAGCTGGAGATGAGCGACACCTTGCCTCCCGTCGGCTTCAGCTGCAGGAAGTCCCCCAGGTGGATCACGATGGGCATCCGGCCGAAGGCGCCGCCGACCTGGTCGTACTCCCGCTCCTCCGCGCCCCACTCGGCCTTGCGTCCCAGGTAGGACCGGGACCCGCACTGGGACCTTGCGTCCCGGACTGCGCCACTGGGACCTTCGGCGGAGCTCCCTGTGGGGCCACGAAACGTGTGAGGGGTGTGCCGAAATGGGTGTGCGGGACGCATGCGGACGGCAGCACTGGGGCCTTCGGTGGAGCTCCCTGTGGGGCCACGAAACGTGTGAGGGGTGTGCCGAAATGGGTGTGCGGGACGCATGCGGACGGCAGCACTGGGGCCTTCGGTGGAGCTCCCTGTGGGGCCACGAAACGTGTGAGGGGTGTGCCGAAATGGGTGTGCGGGACGCATGCGGACGGCAGCCATGGGGCCTTCGGTGGAGCTCCCTGTGGGGCCACGAAACGTGTGAGGGGTGTGCCGAAATGGGTGTGCGGGACGCATGCGGACGGCAGCACTGGGGCCTTCGGTGGAGCTCCCTGTGGGGCCACGAAACGTGTGAGGGGTGTGCCGAAATGGGTGTGCGGGACGCATGCGGACGGCAGCCATGGGGCCTTCGGTGGAGCTCCCTATGGGGCCACGAAACGTGTGAGGGGTGTGCCGAAATGGGTGTGCGGGACGCATGCGGACGGCAGCACTGGGGCCTTCGGTGGAGCTCCCTGTGGGGCCACGAAACGTGTGAGGGGTGTGCCGAAATGGGTGTGCGGGACGCATGCGGACGGCAGCCATGGGGCCTTCGGTGGAGCTCCCTATGGGGCCACGAAACGTGTGAGGGGTGTGCCGAAATGGGTGTGCGGGACGCATGCGGACGGCAGCACTGGGGCCTTCGGTGGAGCTCCCTGTGGGGCCACGAAACGTGTGAGGGGTGTGCCGAAATGGGTGTGCGGGACGCATGCGGACGGCAGCCATGGGGCCTTCGGTGGAGCTCCCTATGGGGCCACGAAACGTGTGAGGGGTGTGCCGAAATGGGTGTAGGGGACGCATGCGGGCGGCAGCCCTCGGGCCTTCGGTGGAGCTCCCTATGGGGCCACGAAACGTGTGAGGGGTGTGCCGAAGTGGGTGATGACGATGACGATGACGACGATGACAATGACGATGATGACGAAGATGATGGTGATGATGATGATGACGACGACGACGACGACGACGACGACGACGACGACGACGACGACGACGACGGACCGAGACGACAACGACGACGAGACGATGATGATGATGATGCTTGATGAAGATGGATGATGATGATGATGATGATGATGATGATGATGATGATGAATGATGATGGTGGGTGGAGGGGGAGGAGAGAGAGAGGAGGAGGAGGTGGGACGCGGGGCGGCTGTCTCTTCAAAACGAGGACCCAACACCACAGGATGGTTGGTGAAAAAATACGACGCTGCCTCTTGGAGGTCCCCTTGGGCAAGCATCGTGCTGTGAGTCCGCCACATGCTTGTGTAGCAGGTACGCCGCGCCCGAGCCCCACTTCAGCTGGCGTCTCCTCGCCCAAGCGCCCGGAGACATGCTGAGACACTGAGGGGCCAGTATCAGACGCCAGGCGAAGGCTGGCAAACCCGTGGCTGCTAAAACGGAGCTCCGGGAAACTGCTTCTACTTCTTCTTCTTCTTCTTCTTCTTCCGGGAGGCAGCCCTTAGCGCGCTGAATTGTATTCTGGGCACTTGTTTTAATCTTCCGGGGAAACCCTTTTGGCAGCCACGTCTTTGCCAGCCTTAGGTCGGGCATATCCCCCTACAGGCGGATCTTGAGCGAAAGAATTCTAAAAGCACACCAACACGACCAACAATAATCAAACATATCGTCCCCAGACCATTTGTTCCACGATTTTTGCAGATGCCTCCAGTAGAAAACATGCCCGACTTAATGCCGGCCCTCGCCCAGCTTCCGCCACTGTCCTCCGCCGCCGTGCCCGAGGCCATGGACGCCGCCGCGCCGCGGCAGACACGACAGAGGCCACGGCTCCGACGTCGACCACACAAGGTCTGCCGCGACGCGGCCCGGCGGCGAGGCGGCCCGTCGCCGCCGAGGCGGCAGGGCGCTGCCAAACGTGGCAGCGTGGAGCGGCCCGGCGGCGCTGGATCGGTGGCAAGAATGCGAGGCGGGGGTTCATCCAGATCCACTGCCTGGGGCGCAACGTCCTGGTGCCCCAGCGGGCGGTGGAGATGGACACGTTTTGGCCACCGGGAGCCTGAACATGTCCATGTCCACCGCCTGCCGGGGTCCCCGAAAATGGATCCTCCGGGCGGCGGTCATGTACAAATCCCGCCTCGGAGGGAAGAGCACTGAGCTTATGTACAGACCTGCTCTTCGCGGTGTGCAGACATTCTCCGCTCTCGAAAACATGGGCTTCTGCTATTGAGCGCACTGCGGGCCGAGCGTTCTGGCGCTGGGAAGCCCTGTAACACCACGCGCCTTCCATCCCGCCTGGAAGACTGGAGCGCTGACTCCACAGAAGAGGGATGGCTGGGCGAGGAGTGGCTGCGCCAGCGGCCAGGAGAGAAGCGAGGAGGCAGGAGGAGGAGTATGGAGACCACAATGGAGCGAGAACCCTGCAAGAGACCTCTCTGGCCCCCATAAAGAGCCCCAGGAGAGCCCCAAGATTGCCCCAAAAGAGCTCCACGAGGGCCCCAAGAGAGCCCCAAGAGGGTCCCAAGAGCACCCCAAAAGGACCCCAACAGGACCCCAAGAGAGCCCCAAGATGGCTACAAGAGACCTCCTAGAACCTCTCACAACAACACCTCAACTCGCCTGGGCATCGTTGCTGGATGGGCTGGTGGGGATATTTCCCCATATCCTAAGATGGGGTTCTTGTTATTCCCCATATCCTAAGATGAGGTTCTTGTTATTACTTGGACGCCTCCTACTCCTCCTCCTTCCTCCTCCTCTTTTCTCCTCCCCTCCTGTCGGACATACTCAGACTTGCTCATACACAGACTTACTCATACTCAGACTTACTCATACTCAGACCTACTCATACTCAGACTTACTCACACTCAGACATACTCATATACAGATTTACTCATACACAGACTTACTCATACACAGTATTAGTCATACCCAGACGTACACATACACAGACTTACTCATACACAGACTTACTCATACTCAGCACTCCTAAGGGGAGCCGCCAGGGGTGGTTGCACGGGCTCGTTCGCGGCCATTTTGTGGGGATGTCTCAGGCGGTTTGCCTGTTTCTGTGCCCAACATCCTTCGCTTTCGGAGCAGATTTGGAGGATGTCTCGAGCGAGGCGCTCATTTCAGCACCCCTACTCTGAGTACCTCAATAGTTCTGGTCCCCCGGACTACAGGGGCCCCCCGGCTTTCAAGGGCCCCTCCCCCGGACTACAAGGGCCCCCCCCCCGGACTACAGGGACCCCCCCCCGGACTACCAGGACCCCCCCCCGGACTACAAGGGGCCCCCCCCCGGACTACAGGAACCCACCCCCGGACTACAATGACCCGGAAGCAAGGAACAAAAACTTGACAAGGGACAGGAAACGAGAAACAAAACTTGAAAAGCGAAAGGGGGCGGGAGGGGGAAAGGGGGCGGGCTACAGGGGCCCCCCGGACTTCAAGGGCCCCCCCCCCCGGACTACAAGGGCCCCCCCCCGGACTACAAGGGCCCCCAAAAAACCCACCCCGGACTACAGGGGCCCAACCCCGGGACTACAGGGGCCGCCCCCGGACTATTGCGCACCCCAGAACTATTGAGGTACTCAAGGGTAAGGGGAGCCGACAGGGGGTGTGTTCACGGGCTCGTTCGCGGCCATTTTGTGGGGATGTTCTCAGGCGGTTGCCTGTTCTGTGCCCAAACATCCTTCGCTTTCGGAGCAGATTTGGAGGATGTCTCGAGCGAGGCGCTCATTTCAGCACCCCTAAGGGGAGCCGCAGGGGTGGTTGCACGGTGCGAGCTCGTTCGCGGCCATTTTATGTGGATGTGTCTCTGGCCAGTTTGCCTGTTTCTGTGCCAACATCCTTCGCTTTCGGAGCAGATTTGGAGGATGTCTCGAGCGAGGCGCTCATTTTCACCCCCCAGGTGGGCCAGATTTTGAGGATTTCTCGATCGGTTTGCTAGTTTTGGTGGCCAGGCTCGTGGGCGCAGATTCTTCTCAGGATGCCACAGGAGGCTCCAACAGGCTCCAGGAGGCCCCAGGAGACCACATGAGGTCCCAGGAGGAATCAGGAGGCCACAGAAAGACTCAAGAGGCCACAGGATGTCCCAAGAGGCTCCAGGAGGCCCCAGGAAGCTCCAGAAGGCCCCAGGAAACCACAGGAGACCCCAGGAGACAACAGGAAGCGCCAGGAGGCCTCGGAAGGCAACAGGAGGCCCCGAGAGGCCCCAGGAGCAGGAGGCCTCAGATGGCAACAGGAGTGGCTCCAATCCCATGTGTTTTACGTATGCTCCTATCGATTGGGCCTCACCTGGAGCACGATTCTTTGATGTTCTACGTATGTTTCTATAGATGGTCCTTCTCCTGTGTACACAATCCTAAATGTTTTACTCATGCTCCTATGTATTGGGCCTCTCCTGGGGCACGATTTTTTTTTGTGTTTTACGCGTGTTCCTATAGATTGCCCTTCTCCTGTGGCTCTAATCCGCAATGTTTTATGTACGTCTGTTGCTATATATTGCGCCTCCCCTGGGGCACGAAACCTTCCTAGGAGGTCCCAGGAGGTCCCAAGAGGCTCCTGGAGACCCCAGGAAGCCCCAGTAGGTTTCAGGAGGCCCCAGGAGGCCCCAGGCTCATGCACAGAGACGCGCTCGTTCTACTGAGGCTCATTCACACTCCAATTCATTCGCAGTTAGATTGATGTCCAGACCGTCACAACTGGAGCCCGTTAATATTCGAAAGCTCTTGCGCCTAGACATTCACGGCGGACATCCATGCGAGTAGATGCACATATGGGGAGCTCCCCACGCAGTGAATCATTACTTGGGACGCCTCCTACTCACTCCTCCGTTTTACTCTACACTTTGTCTCTCCCTCCTGTCGGTACATTACTCAGACTTGCTCATAACAGACTTTACTCATACTCTGGACACTTACTCATATACTCAGACCTACTCATACTCAGACCTTACGCACACTCAGACATACTCAGATACAATACTGACTTACTCATACCCATACGTACACATACACAGACTTTCTCATACACAGACCTACTCATACCCAGACTTACTCATACACAGACTTACTCATACACAGACTTGCTCATACTCAGCACCCCTAAGGGGAGCCGCCAGGGGTGGTTGCACGGGCTCGTTCGCGGCCATTTTGTGGGGATGTCTCAGGCGGTTTGCTGGTTTCTGTGCCCAACATCCTTCGCTTTCGGAGCAGATTTGGAGGATGTCTCGAGCGAGGCGCTCATTTCAGCACCCCTAAGGGGATCCGCCAGGGGTGGTTGCACGGGCTCGTTCGCGGCCATGTTGTGGGGATGTCTCAGGCGGTTTGCTTGTTTCTGTGCCCAACATCCTTCGCTTTCGGAGCAGATTTGGAGGATGTCTCGAGCGAGGCGCTCATTTCAGCACCCCTAAGGGGAGCCGCCAGGGGTGGTTGCACGGGCTCGTTCGCGGCCATTTTGTGGGGATGTCTCAGGAGGTTTGCCTGTTTCTGTGCCCAACATCCTTCGTTTTCGGAGCAGATTTGGAGGATGTCTCGAGCGAGGCGCTCATTTCAGCACCCCTAAGGGGAGCCGCCAGGGGTGGTTGCCCGGGCTCGTTCGCGGCCATTTTGTGGGGATGTCTCAGGCGGTTTGCTTGTTTCTGTGCCCAACATCCTTCGCTTTCGGAGCAGATTTGGAGGATGTCTCGAGCGAGGCGCTCATTTTCACCCCCCAGGTGGGCCAGATTTTGAGGATGTCTCGATCGGTTTGCTTGTTCCCCATATCCTAAGATGGGGTTCTTGTTATTACCTGGACGCCTCCTACTCCTTCTTCTTCTCCTCCTCCCCTCTTCTCGTCTCCTCCTACTTAGACTCACTCATACTCAGATTCACTCATACACAGACTTACTCATACACAGACTTACTCATACACAGACTCACTCATACTCAGACCAGATCACATTAACTTACTCATACTCAGACCTACTCATACCCAGACCTACTCATACTCAGACTTACTCATACTCAGACTTCCTCCTTCTCCTCCTCCTTTTACTTAGAGTTCCTCATACACAGACTTACTCATACTCAGAATTACTCATACTCAGACCTTCTCATTGTCTGACTTATTCGATAAACAGCAGATTGCGAG
This sequence comes from Prorocentrum cordatum, assembly GCA_963575745.1. NCBI lineage: Eukaryota > Dinophyceae > Prorocentrales > Prorocentraceae > Prorocentrum > Prorocentrum cordatum. Next base: position 259,801 of record CAUYUJ010016381.1, on the reverse strand, counting down.
GATGTCTCAGGCGGGGCGCTGGTTTCAGCACCCCTAAGGGGAGCCGCCGAGGGGTGTTGCACGGTCCCGTTCGCGGCCGATTTGTGGGGATGTCTCAGGCGGTTTGCCTGTTTGTCTTGCCAACATCCTTCGCTTGGAGAGCAGATTTGGAGGATGTCTCGAGCGAGGCGCTCATTTCAGCAGCCCTAAGGGGAGCCGCCGAGGGGTGTTGCACGGTCCCGTTCGCGGCCGTTTTGTGGGGATGTCTCAGGCGGTTTGCCTGTTTGTCTTGCCAACATCCTTCGCTTGGAGAGCAGATTTGGAGGATGTCTCGAGCGAGGCGCTCATTTCAGCAGCCCTAAGGGGAGCCGGAGAGGGGTGTTGCACGGTCCCGTTCGCGGCCGTTTTGTGGGGATGTCTCAGGCGGTTTGCCTGTTTGTCTTGCCAACATCCTTCGCTTGGAGAGCAGATTTGGAGGATGTCACGAGCGAGGCGCTCATTTCAGCACCCCTAAGGGGAGCCGCCGAGGGGTGTTGCACGGTCCCGTTCGCGGCCGTTTTGTGGGGATGTCTCAGGCGGTTTGCCGGTTTGTCTTGCCAACATCCTTCGCTTGGAGAGCAGATTTGGAGGATGTCTCGAGCGAGGCGCTCATTTCAGCACCCCTAAGGGGAGCCGCCAGGGGTGGTTGCACGGGCTCGTTCGCGGCCATTTTGTGGGGATGTCTCAGGCGGTTTGCCTGTTTCTGTGCCCAACATCCTTAGCTTTCGGAGCAGATTTGGAGGATGTCTCGAGCGAGGCGCTCATTTCAGCACCCCTAAGGGGAGCCGCCAGGGGTGGTTGCACGGGCTCGGTCGCGGCCATTTTGTGGGGATGTCTCAGGCGGTTTGCCTGTTTCTGTGCCCAACATCCTTCGCTTCCGGAGCAGATTTGGAGGATGTCTCGAGCGAGGCGCTCATTTTCACCCCCCAGGTGGGCCAGATTTTGAGGATGTCTCGATCGGTTTGCCTGTTTTGGTGGCCAGGCTCGTGGGCGCAGATTCTTCTCAGGATGCCACAGGAGGCTACAACAGGCTCCAGGAGGCTCCAGGAGACCACATGAGGTCCCAGGAGGCATCAGGAGGCCACAGAAAGACTCAAGAGGCCACAGGATGTCCCAAGAGGCTCCAGGAGGCCCCAGGAAGCTCCAGAAGGCCTCAGGAAACCACAGGAGGCCCCAGGAGGCAACAGGAAGCGCCAGGATGCCTCGGAAGGCAACAGGAGGCCCCGAGAGGCCCCAGGAGCAGGAGGCCTCAGAAGGCAACAGGAGTGGCTCCAATCCCATGTGTTTTACGTATGCTCCTATCGATTGGGCCTCACCTGGAGCACGATTCTTTGATGTTCTACGTATGTTTCTATATATTGTCCTTCTCCTGTGTAAGCAATCCTATTTGTTTTACTTTTGTTCCTATATATTGGGCCTCTCCTGGGGCGCGAGTCCATGGTGTTTTACGTGTGTTCCTGTAGACCCATATACAATATTACCTTTAAAAAAGGATGCACATATGGGGAGCTCCACGCAGTGAGTAATTTCTTATCGAATGTGTCCCAGGTGGCGCGGCGGCGGGGGCTCGGCCAGACATATCCGATGAAGACAAGGATTTCATTAAGAACAACTTCCTCCCCGACCCCCCGCCGAGCACTTGCCCGCCGCAGATCGTCGAGGAGTATCTTGCCGGCCTGCAGGTCGCGAAGGACAAGTTGGGCTTCGACATTGAGGCAGAGAAGATGATGAAGGTAGCGCTGGAGAAACTGGACCAAGCCGAAGCCGCCCAGCAGCAAGCTCAGGAGGCTGAGGCGTCGCGAGGCCTGATGACGCCGAAAGCCAAGGGTGCGGCGAAGCCGCCGACGAGCCATGCGTCGACGTCAGTGGCGACGGGCGTCGAGGCAGACGCCTCCAGGCTCCGCTCGTACATCGCGAAGGTGAGTCATAACTTAGGCAACTGCAACGACGGCGAGTTTGGCATTGGCATGGCCGCCCCATCTCGCCAGTACCGCGGCCTGTTGACTCTCGAGGAGTTCGAGGCCATCCCAGGGGAGATCAAGCGGTGCATGTCCAAGGCCGAGCTGAGCTCAGTGGGGATGCGCTGGAAGCAGCACAAGACGGCCCTCACGGAGCTCCAGGCGATGGTCAAGGCTGCCGAGGCCAGGGTGGCCACCACGATCCAGCAGGCGCGGCAGAAGAAGCTCTCCGGAGGAGACGCGGTTGCGAACCTGAGGGTGGTTATCTAGGCGATGGGGGAGAGGGGGGCACCCCGCCTACCCCTCCCATGAGGGGCGGGGTCTGTGTCAGATGGGTTCGGGATGGGGAGGAGGGGAAATGGGGTGGGGGAAGGGGGGGGGATCGGGCATGGACCCTCAGAGGAAGTGGCGCTGCCGCCAGCTCGGGCAAGCAGACGGTGCACGACTTCGTGCTGGCGGCATTGCAGACGAAGCCCGAGGATTCCAAGATCGACGTTCGCCTGCTCGAGGTGACGCTGCTCGAGGCGGACTGCGCGTTCGACCCGGCCTTGCCGTGCCTGATCGGAGACGCCCCGACTTCGATGGAGCTCCGCGGCCAGTGCATGGCCTATATGGAGAGCTTCCCGGGCACGGAGGAGAAGGCCAAGAATCGCAGGGGTCAGAAGGCCCTCACTCCGATGGCTGCCGATGGCATGGAGAGCGTCCTGAATGGCCTGTTCCACGCGGAGCAGCGCATTGTGCCTCCGGCGGCGGCGGCGGCGGCGATCAAGCCGGATTCGCTGAGGTGCGCTTTGATCCCGAGCATCTACGTCGTGGACAAGAAGCTCGAGACCTCGGCGTTTGAGCTGGGGCAGTTGCCCACTTTCAGGGCGTGCCTTGGCGGCAGCAAGACGTTCGTCGTCGTCAGCGGTGCGTCTGTGTACCACTACTTGGACTCCTTGGGCAAAAAGTACGACGGCAAGGTGGTGGCGGGGTTCCTGCGCGACTTGCCCCAGAAGGATTTCGACAGCTTCATCGCGCAGGGCCACCCCGTCTGGTACGGCAAGCAGGAGACTGGCCAGGCCATGTACCTCCCGCCTGGCAGCTTGTTCTGGGAGCAGGTCGGCGACTCCGACTTCGGCGGCGCCAAGGCCGTGGTCATGTGCAAGGCGAAGGTCGACAAGGGCACGGGCGAGCCCATTGGCAAGGACACGGAGGCGCTCCTGTCCGACGTGTGCAAGTGCCTGATGCAGCACGGCACCCCCAACGCGCTGGCGGTCGCGGCCCGGGACCATTTGGCTGGCATGAAGGCCTCGTGAGTGAGTGAGTGCTGCCGGGCTGCAGCGCAGCGCAGGCGCGCCGCATGCGGCAGCGTGCCAGGGGCGCTGATTGCCCAGCAATCGCGGCGAGGCGGACGACGACGAGGACAATGACGATGACGAGGACGATGGCCACAGCTGGCGATGACGAGGACGAGAGGGGCGACGAGGACGATGACGAGGCCCGCCGCGCAGATGGATCATCCATCTGCGCGTCGTCGTCGTCATCGTCGTCGTCGTCGTCGTCCTTCGTGGATGGCGACGGCGACGACGACGATGACGACGACGACGACGACAACCACGACCACGACCGCGACGACCACGACGACCACGACAACGACCACGACGACGACGAGTGCCGCCGCGGGCCGCCGCTTGCTAGCGCGGCCGCGCGGGAGCCTTTCAGGCTACTTTCAGGAGGGCGGCATTGCGCCGCCCTCGCGCCAGGCGCGAGGTCGCGCCTGGCTTTTTCAGGGGAGCTGGCGGGCCGACGGCCAAGGAGGCCAGCACGGGCTTGCCCGCCGTGAGGTCGGGGAGAAGATGGGGGGGAGGGAGGGGGGATAGGAGAGAGGGGGGCGGTGGCCCTGTAGGCCCCGCCCTTCCCGGGCCTGCTCGGGGAGGGAGAGGGAGGGCGGAGGGGGGGGGCGAGGGGGAGGGAAGAGGAGAGAGGGAGGGAGAGATTGGAGGGATGAAGGGAGGGGGGGGTGATGGGGAGAGGGAGGGAGGGGTTGGATAGGGTCAGCGCTCGCACTGGCCGCGAGAGGAAAACTCCTCGTTGCTTCGCGCATCCCCGCCAGCCCATTCAGAAACGACACCCAGGCGAGTTGAGGTGATCATGGAAGCGTGGGAGCACAGGAGGGGGCATCTGAACCGAGCGAAGGAGGGATGAGGAGAAGGAGCAGGCTGGATGCATGGATGAGGGAGTTGAGGAGACATGATGATGATGATGATGATGATTATGATGATGATGATGCTGATGATGATGATCATCATCATCATGATGACCATGATGATGGTGATGATGATAATGATGATGATCATGATGATGATGATGCTGCTGATGGTGATGATGAGGATGCGAAGGGGGAGGATAAGGAGGATAATGAGACGGAGGTGAATAAGGGAGGATGAGGGGGAGGAGGAGGAGGAGGAGAATGATAATGAGGATAATGATGAGGAGGAGCACAAGGCGAATAGAAAACCCAGCAGCCTTTTCAATACTTATCGGAATATCATCAGGGGTCTCCTGGAAACTTTTTAAAGGCCTCTGGGGGCGTCTCGGGGGACATCTTGGCGGGCCCAGGGCCGTCTTTAAGCGTCTTCGGTGCCTCTGGGATCCGTGTGGGGCCTCTTGGGGGTCTCTTGGGGGCCTCTTGGAGGCCCCTTGGGCGCCTCTCGGGGCCGTCTGGGCGCGCGTTGGGGCTCTTGGGGCGCTCTCGGGGGCCTTCGATGCGCTATGGGGCAATGTTGGAGGAGATCGATAAGAGGGGGGCCTAAAATGGCCCTGGATTTCGGGGGCCCCAAATATCGCCTTTTGGGGTGCTATTGGGGCGCTCTTGGCCGCCCTTGCGGCCGTCTTGGGACCCCCCTGGGCCTCTCTTGGGGCCTTCTTAGATATCTTGGGGCTTCAGTTCACCATCGGAAACGAAGAGGCGATAAATCAAGACAACATTGAGAATGTGTTGAGGTAATTGTTGAAAGATTTCGGCGTCTTCGGGGCCTCCTTGGCCGTTGGCCATTCGGAGCCGTTTTGGGGCGGTCTTCAGGCATTGTTGGATATCTTGAGCCATCTTGGAAGTCATCTTGGGCTCTCTGAGGCCGTCTTGGAGCCGTCTTGGGCGACACCTCGCGGGGCGCCCCGCCCAGGTCCAGGGGAGAGGGTGGGGGGAGGGGCACCCCCCTCCCCGAAGGGGAAGAATGGGTTTCGAGGAGGACCCCCCTCTAGACCACCTGCGCCATAAAGGGTTCGTGGGAGTAGGAGCAGGAGGGGGAGAGGGCTCCCCGACCCCGACCTAATTCCTTCCCTCCTTACCCGTCCTCGTTACCTCACCTCCCTCGCCTCGCCCCTCGCCCTCCTCCCTCCTCCTTCCCTTCCCCCTGCCTCCTCCCTCCCCCCCTCTCTTGTCCTCCTTCACTCCGCTCCCCCTCGTCTTTCCTGCCCCCCTCTTCCCGCGTCTCTATTGTCTTCCCCCCTCCTTTCTCCTGTCTTTATTGTTATCCTTACCCCCGTCCGCCCACTCCCTGAACTCCCACTCCCTCGCCGCGCCCAGGCGGCAGCGGCGGCCGGCGCCTGCGCCGCCCCGGCGGCCCCCGGCGCGCTGAGCCGCGCCGGCGTGTAGCCGAAACAGCAGCGGCAGCAGCAGCAGCGGCGGCAGCAGCAGCAGCAGCAGGCGCAAGAGCAGCAGCAGGAGCAGGAACGGGAAGGGCAGTAGGAGCAGGAGAAGCAGGAGCAGCAAGCAGTAAGCAGTGGGAGAAGGAGCAGGAGCATCAGCAGGAGCAGCAGGAGCAGGAGCAGGAGCAGCAGGGACAGAAGGAGTAGGAGGAGCAGGAGGGGCACTGGGGGCAGGAGGCAGGAGGAGGCGGAGGAGGAGGAGGATAATGGGGGAAGAGGGGGCGGAGGGCGGAGGGGATGGGGGGCGGGGGAGGGGGCCCCGAGAGGAGAGGATGAGGATCGTTTTTTTTTTGCGTGAGATGTTTCTGATGCGCCTTCGCGACCGCGTCTAATGACGCGGGGCCGCGAGGCTAGAACTCCCCCCCCCCCCAAGGCCTATCTTGATATCTCACCCTCTTGCCTCTTGCTGGGCGAGCGCGTGGGCAGTGTCGAAGTAATTTGATCGCGCATGTGAGATTCGTGAAATGGCGGTGAGACTGACGATGGTGCGAGGGCTGAGGAGATACATGGAGGCGAGGAGGGGAGGGATACCACGTACAGTTTGCTCTCTGCTGTGGGGTTCAAGAGAGCAGCGTTCGTGCAGCGTGCGAGACCTGAGTACCTCACGCTGGAAATTTATGATTCCTCGTCCTCGTCCTCCTCCTCGTCTTCGGTCTCCTCTTCCTATTCGGCCTCCTCCTCCTCCTCCTCCTCCTCCTCCTCCTCCTCCTACTGGCCGCTGGTTTCCAATGTGCAGCAAGTTCGCTTTGTCTGAACTCTACGTCGGCCCCCCTCTGGGAACCCCATTGGAAAATCGCATTGGTAGCTGAACCCCCCTCTGAATTCAAAAGCTTCCAAAAAACGATGACCGCCCCCCCTTCTGGACTCGAACGTATCCGCTCCCTACCTGGAACGCTCGAATGTCCTCTGGGGGGCGACCTGGCCCACTGAGCCTAGCCTCCATAGCTGCGCGCGTTGATATCCCGACATATTCTCATGGCGGGAAGAAGTTCATCACCATGAAGTCGAGCGAACTTGAGTATGACGCTTCAAGAAGATCAAGAGGAACTATCGATCAACATGGTCAAACATTTCCCAATGTCATCGACTGGCTGGCAAAATACTCCACATGGCAGTTTTGGCCCGTCGTCTCGGCGCCGTCTTGGGGCCGTCTTGGGGGCCACTAGGGCCCTTGTGGAGGCGTCTTGGGCCTCGCTTGGGCCGTCCTGGGTCACTCGTGGGGCCCCCGTCAGGCTGTCGGGGGCGATCTGGGAGGCCCGCTTGGGCCGTCTTGGGGCGTCGAGCGGGGGGGTCGAGAACGCTGAAATCATTGAACAACCTCCTAGGACATTCACGATTCCCGTTCTTGAGGCACTCTTGGGACTGCTCCTGGAGGCCCTTTGGGCGTCTCGCAGGATTCTTGGGCTGTCTGGGGGCCGTCCATGCGTCCGTTGACAGATATTTCGGCGATTGGGGGCCCCTGTGGATTGTCTTTGGGAGCTTTTGTGGCACTCTTGGCCCGTCTTCGGGCCGTCCTGCGGCCTGGGGGGCCCCGGGGGGAGAGCGCGTCTGACCCCTTGCCCCCCTCGGAATTCGCGGCCCTCGACGCCCCGTGCTTTCCGCCCCCCTTGCCGGGCAGTTTTTGCGGGGAGTTGAGTCGGGGCGTTTCAGCTCGCCCCTAAAAGCTGATCGATGGAAACTCGCGCGCGCGGGGCGTGCCATGGCCATTCGCCAGTGGCCATCGAGGAGGCGCAATGGGAGGAGGGTGGAAGGCAAGGCGAGAAATATGAGGAAAGGAGGGGCACCCGCAACGCCCGCCGCTTTTGACTACGCGCCCTCAGGGTGGCCTGGGCAGAGCAGCGCTGAGAGTGAACTCGTCTGCTGCTCACCCGCTCCGAGCGCTTCCGCTACCTTGTCCTGCCAGCCTAGCCGGACTGTGGCGAAGCATGCTCGGCCCCTGAAAGCGCGTCGCGCCTCGTCCACGGCGCCCTTCCGCCAGGGGCTTTTTGTTTTTTCGCATTCTGGCCCGATGGCGGCCGTCATCTGGGGGGGGGGCGGAAGGGGCCGATGACGTCGCGTTTCGCGCCGGCTTTGTCTGGGAATGTTTTAAAATGACCGATGACGGGTAGCAGCAGCATGTTGGCGGCGATCTGCACGGCGGCGCCTGCGTGCACCACGGCGCCCGCGTGCGCCACGGCGCCTGCGTGCACCTCGCCACCTACGTGCACCGCAGCAGCCGCGTGCAACGCAGCGCTAGTGCGTGTCGCAGTGCTGCGTGCACCGTAGCGCTTGTGTGCACCACTGCGCCTGCATGCACCATCGGTCGCGTGCAATGCAGCGCCAGTGCGCACCGCAGTGCCCGCGTGCACCGACAGCAGCGCCCGCGTGCACCACGGCGCCTGCGCGCGCCACAGCAACCGCGCGCAGCAGAGCACCAGTGCTGCATGTAGGTTTCAATAACGAATCCTCATGACAATATGGAGCGCCCGTGGATCCCACAGAATTGTTGGACACAGGGTTTGGAACATAATCCTTATGCAAAGAGGGGCGCTGCTGGCATCTGCGAGGCTTCCCGAGTCCTTCCGCGTCGTCTTAATGCCCCCGATCCGCCCCCGCCGAATTGGCCGCTGGAGAACCGCATGGTCTGATTCAATCGACCATTCTGCGGTGCGCGCTGGGGCGTGCGCGCGCGCAATGCCGCCGATCCGCGCGACGGGGGGGCGGGTGAGGGGAGGGGTGGGGGGGGGGTGGGGTGGGGGGGGGGGTGGGGGGGGGGGGGGGGGGGGCGAGGCGAGGGGAATGAGGAAGAGGAGGAGGGGGCAGAGGAGGAGGAGGCGGAGGAAGAGGAGGAGGAGGGGGAGGGGGAGGGGGAAGGGGGGGGGGGAGGGGGGGGGGCAGGAGGGGGAGGAGGGGGGCGAGGAGGGGGGCCATGAGGAGGAGGAGGGCGAGGAGAAGGACGAGGAGGAGGGAGGAATGACAAATATCGAAGAATGTCGCACTCTACTATCAGCACTTCCTTGGCGTTGCGTTCAGCTGCCAGCGTCAGATCCTCGCGTGCGTGCCCCTTTTACTTGCCCTGTGCACGCATGCACCTCGGTGTGCACCAGCGATGCGTTGCATGCGGATGCTGTGTTGCGCGCAGGCGCGGTAATATGCGCGGGCGCTGCAGTGCGCGCGATCGTTGCTTTGTGCAAGCGCGCTGCGTTGCACATGGTTGTTGCGGTGTGCGAATTCTGCGTGGTGTGCACAGGCGCGGTGGTGCACGGCGCGCGCGATGGCGTTCGGGTCAGTCGAGGTCAGGCCCTCTGGCAAGAGCCGCACCGCCGCCCCCGCCACCATCGGCAGGGACTACGACCCCGTGTTCAAGGCGGCATGCGACCCAGTGCGCACGCTACACAGGGCAGTCTGGGAGCAGTGGCTCCCCAGGCAGGCGCTGGACTAGGCCTTCGCGGCGGCCCTGGCCGCGTCGGGCAGCTGGGCCGACTGCCGCGGCCCCGTGGAGGCAGCTCTCTTCTCTTTGCGCCGCGCGGGCTGGGAGGCGGCCTCGCTCGCCGCGTTGGGCCACGCACGACGGCTTTCATCGCGGCGCCAGCGACGCCAGCCCGTGGCTCACCTAGAAGCTGCTGGGCCGCAGCTGCGAACACTGGCAGACCAAACAGCTCAGCAAGCACGACGCCTCCTGGCTCGACGTCGGCATCAACTTTGGCCAGCTTCGGCGGTGGACGGCCAGCGGCCGTGATACCTCCCAGGAAGCGCGGAGCTGGCTCAGCCTCAGCAGCGAGCAGCGCGGCGGCCTCAGGTCCTGCATCGTCGACGGCTAGTGGACCAACGCCAGGGGGTGCGGCAACTACCCGAGGCGCGCCACCTCGGACGCTTGCGAGCTCTGCCCCAACCACGTCGGCGACGTCTGGTACAGGCACCTCTGCTGCAGCGCCCTCCATCCAGGACCACGGCCTCTGCCTCCCGCGCGAGATCGCCCCGCTGCTGCCGCGGAAGGACAACGCGGTGGTCAAGTGCCTCGTCGAGCGCGTCTTCTTTCCAGCCCAGCAGCTCCAGCGGGGGCCTCGCAGCGGCGGCTTCCTCGACCACCTCCGCCGGTGCTGCGGTGAGCCAGGCGAGGCATTCGTCGGCCAGCCACTGCACTGCGACGGCAAACTGTGTGACGCGCTGTTGGCCGAGGGCCGAGGTGCGCAGGCCGCGGCAGCGGTCGTCGAGCTTCCTCCAGGCCCCGAGGAAGTCGACCCAGGCGTGGGCAGCCACACCATGGCGCTAGGCGCGCCCCTAGTTGGGCCCTGGCAGAGCATCGAGGGCGCAGAGCTGCTGGCGGCGCCCATCGTCCTGCGGCGCGCAATCCCGCCCGTCGAGCTGCGCTGCGACGCCGGCTTCGTCGTCGACGGCATCGGCCTGCGGGGCGGGGCCCGCGCGACGCTGGGCCCTCCGCGCGGGGGCATCTGCCGGCAGATGCGGCGGGCGCTCCACGACTTCGGCGGCGTTGCCCCTGCGGGACTCACGATCGTGAAGGTCATGGGCCACGCCGCCGCCGCCTGCGCCACCCGCGGCATCGTCGCGTGGAAGCAGCGCCGCGGCAACTACGAGGCCGACCACGCCGCTGGCGGGATCGCCCACCTGGCGCGCGCCCCCGCGGCCGAGACACAGGCAGCTTCGCGCCCAGCTCTTCGTCGACGGCGTCGCGCACTGGGCGGCCGCGGCCGGCGCTCCCGCGGCCGCCGACAGGCTCGTCAGCATCCGCGGCTACGTGGCCCGCGACGAGGCCAACGAGGACCGCCTCCTCCACGCCGAGCGCGCGTTCGGCGCGCTCGGCTCGGGCCCCTGGCACTGCGCGGCGCGCCCGCGCGCGGCGCGAACCACGAGGGCGAAGCAGGTGCTGCGTCGGCGCCCGCGCGTTCCCAAGATCGCCTCGGTGGCTGGGAAGGCGGCGCCGTCCAGCGCGGCAGCAGGCGCGGCCCTTGCGGCGGCGGCGGCAGCCGCTGCAGCCGCCGACGGCGCCGACAGCCAACCGGGAGTGCTAGGGTCAGATCGGGGCCAGGACCCCGCGCCGAGCGCGGCGGGGCAGGAGCCCGCGACCTCAGGCGCTGTTGGCTCGGCCCGCGGCCAGGGCCCAGCGTCGAGCTCGGGGGGGCCGCCTCCTGCCCCGGCGGGGCCGCCGCAACCCAGGGCGCCGCCGCGGCCAGCGGCCCGGTCGGAAGCGCGCCCCCCAGCGAGCGGTCCTCAGAGGCAGCTGCGAGGCACCGATCCCCGCGGCCCGCCGCGGCGCAGCCGTCGGCGGGCCCGGCGGCGCCTGTTGGGGGCGAGACCGACGACGAGGGCGGCCCGCCGCGGGCGCGCGATGCCCTCGGCCACGTCGTGCAGCGCGCCTTCGGCTACGTGCCGTGCGCGAGCTGCCGCGCCTTAGCCTGGGGGCGCCTCGGCAGCATCAAGGCTTTAGCGGCCCTGTGCGCCCCGCGCGTGGGCGATGCGGGGCGCATCCGACATCTTCGGGTTGACCGCATTCGCATGGGGTCAGCACCCCGCCAGCTCGGCGCGCCTCGCAGACGGCGCGGCGGATGGCGAGGCACCAGGCCTCCCGAGCGCTGCCGCCACTGCCACGCGGCCGTGGTGGCCGCGTGGCCCTTCGGCGCCGCCAGCGCGCCCACTCGCCGCGACGGCCCGCGCGTCGTCGGCGGCTGCCCCGCGCCGCGACGGCCCATGCGTCGTCGGCGGCGGCGGGCTTCCGTGCGCCCGTGGCGCGCGCAGGGGGCGTCGGTCACCGCCGTCCTCCTGGGGCCCTGCCCCCCTTGAAAAAATTGTTGTCACGGTGTGTGCATCCGCTGCGGTGTGCGCAGAAGTTGTGGTGCACGCAAGTACTGTGGTGTACACAGGCGCTGCGTTGCACACGGCTGTTGCAGTGTACGCAGGCGTTGTGGTGTACACGCGGGTTGTGGTGCACGCGAGCGCTGTGGTGTGCACGGGCGCTGTGGCGCAGATCGCCACCTACATGCTGTTCCTATTTGGCTTCGGTCATCCTTGGGCATTCGATGACGACCGCTCCCCGGAAAATGCAACAGGCTCCAGCGCGCCTCGCCCATCTTCTGCATCTCTTTCGTTCTGGAGTCCATCAGCTGGCTCATTGACTCAGGGGGCACGCCGGCGTCGTGACTGGCCCGGATGAGCATCGCCACCTCAACGGGCGCAGCCGAGAAACATACCGCCGAGCCATCATGCGTCTTATCGTCCACATGTGGTGGTTCAGGGGCGTTGGCCGCGTGCTCAAGAGTCATTTGGCCCATGACTCCTGAAGTCTTTCAGCGCGCCCTCAGACTCGTCCTTGTTCTCGCGCTGGTGCCCGTCGCCCCTCGATTCCTTCGGCTTGCTTTCGTGCCCGCTCCAGCGCCTCCTCGTGCTGGTGACCGTCGCTCTCGGAGGGTTTCGGCGTACCCTCGTGTGCGTCCTCGTCCTCCGTATCTTCTTCGCGCTGGCGCCTGCCCCCCTGAATTCTTGCGCGTGCCCTGGTAGCAAGAGTCCTGCAGCATGCTCCCGTGCTCTGTGCTTGTCCTTCCCTTCATGCCAGTGCCCGTCGGCCTTGGAATGCTTGGCATGCTCTCGACTCCATCTTCCGCCAACGCCTCGTCATGCTGGTGCTCGCCGTTCCAGAATCCGGCAGCGTGCCCTCGTGCAGCGGAGAACTCATGCGGCGCGCATGCCAATCGCCTTGGAAGTAGTTATCGTCCGCATTGACTCGAAAGCTGGACGAAAGCTGCTAAAACCGTGGCTGCTAAACCGGCCCTCCCGGAAGGAAAAAACAACTTTTCGGAATGAGGCGCGGCACGCGAAACAGTCAACGGGTTTCTTCCCGGAAGGATGAAGACAACTTCCCGGAGGTCGATTTTAGCAGCCACGGATTTAGCAGCCCGTTCCTGGTTTCCGATCAACATCGTCGTGGGAGGAGATATCGAAGAACTTCGCCCGCGCGATCGCCTCCAGGACCGCAGCGCGACGACGTTGCCGCCGAGGCTGCCGCAGCGCAGACTCCCAGGGCGGCGCGGCCGTGAGCACTATGGAGGCCGCCATGCCACGTCCCAAACCGACTTGGAACAAGACTCGGCGGCAGAGCGGAGCCAAATTGGCTTGAGCCAAATTGGTTTGAGCCAAGTGGGCTTGGGTCAAATGGCTGATCTCGTTGTGCCCCGCCGCTGCGGCCGCCGCGGCCCGCCAATTGCCGCCGCCTCTCTCCGCTTCTTTTCCCTTTCCTCCCACCTCCTCCCAGTATAAGTATTGGCCCAGTACTTCATTGTTGTGATATGCCCCGATGTGCTTCGAGAGCGCTCGTGAGGCCTCACCCGTGTCCCGAGGGTTGCGTGGTCATTCACGCTCCTGGCTTGGGTCTAAGCTTGTATTGTAGACCACCCAAGGGCGCGTTTTTTTTTACTCGCGGCGATAACGGGCGTTACGGGGGAGTGCGGGGCCGGTGGGGGGCAAAACGTAACGCCCCCCCCGCCGTGCGCTTCTGGCGCCACCACAGCGTCCGCGCGCACGGCAACGACGACGACGACGACGAGCGACGAGGAACGAGGACGACGACGACGCCGACGACGACGACGAGCGACGATGAGCGACGAGGACAACGACGACGACGACGACGACGACGACGACGACGACGACGAGCGACGACGACGACGACGACGACGACGACAACCTCGACGACGACGACGACGACGAGCGACCACGACGATGACGGCGACGACGACGAGCGACACCCCGGAGGTCTCCGGAGGTTTCCCGACGCCTCTGGAGGCATCCTGAGGCCTTTGGAAGCCTGCAGAGGCCTTCCGGAGGTCATCCGAATGCCCTCCAGAGGCACTCGCCAGCATTCGAAGGCGTTTGACAATGACGAGCGACCGCGAGCGATGATGACCGACGACAACGACGGCGACGACGACGAAGATAACGACTCCGACGACGACGACGACAACAAAATCCACGATGACGATGACGACGACGACGACGACGACGACGACGGCGACGACGACGACGACGAGCGACGACGATGACGCCGACGCCAACGCCGACGCCGACGACGACGACGACGACGACGACGACGATGGACAACGAAAAGCGACGACGACGAAAGACGACGACGACGATGACGACGACGACGACGACGACGACGACGACCGTCATCGAAGAGCGACGAGGCGTTCTGGCGAGCACATGCCTGCGAAGGCGTCTTTGCCCCCTCGTGGCGTATAGGAGGTAGGCTCCTTACCTCTCTCCTCCATCCTCCTCGTCATCGTCGTCGTCCTTGTCGTCGTTGTCCTTCTCCTCGTATTGCACTCTCTCTCTCGCTCTCTCTCTCTCTCTCTCTTACGAACACCACAAGTTCCTGAGAGTACCGCAGCTTGCCCGCGACCACCGCCCCTATGCCTATCTCTATGCGGATTCTTATGAGGACCCCTCTGGGGATCCCTATGCGCATCCCTATGCGGATCCATATGCGAATGTCGAGCCGGATCCCGATGCGGAGCCCCAAGCGGGTGCCTATGCGAATTACCATGCGGATCCCTATGTGGATCCTTATCGGATCCATATGCGGATGCCTCTGGGGATCCGTATGCGGATCCCCACGCGGATCCCTATGCGGATCCAGATCCCGATGCGGATTTCTGTAAGGATCCTTGGGGATCCCAATGCGGATTCCTGTGCGGATCCCGATGGATATCTCTATGTGATCCCCATGCGGCTCCCTATGCGGATTTGTGTGCGGATGCCTATGCGGATCCCTATTCGGGTTCCCATGCGGCAGTGCTGAGGGCGCACTGGGGGGCGGAGCGTTACGTTATGGGAGGAGGGCGGGGGTGACATAACGCGCGGTATGGCCCGTGAGCGTCAGATCGTACGTTCTGGCTGTGCGTATTTCCTCTTGTTCTTCCTCTTCCTTCCTCCCCCTTGTCTTCTTCCTCAGATTCGTCCGTGTGTTTTTGGTCGTTCTGGTGCATCCCGTCCCCATTGATTGCATTTTGCCAGAAACAGAGGTCTCTGCACTGCGGGGTCTGATACACACGTCATGGCGTACGCTCGTAGAGCGAACTTTTCTACATTCAAATTCGTTTACCTCGTGTTACAACCTGACATGTGGGTCGGTTGTCAGGTTGTGGCGCTCTCTCCTCCTCGTTTTCCCTCTTCATTCGCATGCGGCGCTCGTTCATCTTTCAGTCTACGTTTCAGTCCATGAGCTTGCCTTCAGCAGCGACCTTTTGGTTCGCACAGCGGTCGAGGCCGCATCGGGTGAAGCTCTGTGGTCGCGCTTCTAGCTTGTTTCTACAGCACTTTACCATGTAGCGTAGACTGGCGTGCCGGCTCGCTTCTGGCAGGCTTCGCGTGTGGGCTTTTTTGGCGCGCATCGCGCTGCCAGCTTTGGGCCTGTGCTGGCGGTCAGGATTATAGCTATATGTTCGTCCTTCTTTCCCCTTCCTCCTTCCGTCTATAGCAGTCCATGCAAACACATCTGGTGAAGACCGTGTGATCTCCCAGGGGAAGGGTCAACTCTGAAAGGATATTCGACGCACTTCGAAACATATGCGAAACACGTGTGAAGCTGCGTCCGCTCGGTCACCATCTTGGGCAGCCAGCTGGAAATATTCTTGCCGTTGGCCTCCCGCCCCCGAAGCCCAGAGTCCATGGTCCGCATCTTGATCTCGGGACTCTTGCGAAGAACTGCCGACGCCGAGGCTGCAGGGTCTCTGAAGAAGTGGCGGCAGCTCTTGGACGTGAGGTCGGTGGGAAGGTTAAGGGACACCGTGAGGACAGACTCTCTCGTCTGCGATATCGTCTGGCTGGGTGGCAGAGCGGGAGAACACATTGGTAAGGTATATTAGGGATCGCAGCAGGAGCAGGAGAAGGAGGCGAGGGAACATGCGCAATGGGGACCGGTTGGGCCCCCCACCTGCTGCAGTTGTGGCTCTGGCCCTTCTTTGACGCGCCTGTATGTATACGGGCTGCGGCGCCACCCGTGGACGTCACGTTGTGCAGGGCCTGGGAGGGAGAGGCTGGATGCTGCAGCTGCTGCTGCTCCTCCTCCCTTTGCATTCTTCTCCTGCAAGAGAAGGGGCACGGGGACGGGGAGGGAGGAGTTGTTCCCCACCATCCTGTGGTGTTGGGTCCTCGTTTTGAAGAGGCAGCGCCCCGTGTCTCTCCTTCCTCCGCCTCTTCCTCCTCTTCCTCCTCCCTCTCCTCCCTCGTCCCATCCCTGCCTCTGGCCTCTGCCCTCAGCATGTCCGTGTCGGCACACCTCTCTCACGTTTCGTGGCCTCATCGTGAGCTTCACCGAAAGCGCCAGTTGCAGCGCCCGCATGACACAGGCGCACCCATTTCGGCACACCCCTCACATCACACAGTCCGTGGCCCCATAGGGCGTTCCACCGAAGGCGCCAGTGGTAGCACTCGCATGGCACCGCCGCACCCGTTTCGGCATACCCCTCACACGTTTCGTGGCCCGAGAAGGACTTCCACCGAAGGCGCCAGTGGCAGGCCCGCATGACACCCCTTCACCCGTTTCGGCGCACCTCTCACATAGTCCTTGGCCCCACAGGGCGTTCTACCGAAGGCACCAGTGGCAGCGCCCGCGCCCGCATGGCACCGCCAGTACACCCATCACACGTTTTGTGTCCCCGTACTGAGTTTCACCGAACGCGCCAGTGGCAGCATCCGCATGGCACCGCCGCACCCGTTTCGGCACACCCCTTCCACTTCACACGTTTCGTGGCCCCACAGGGAACTTCACCGAAGTTTCCAGTGGCAGCGCACCCGTGTCAGCACACCTCTCTCACGTGCCGTGGCCTTAGTTGGATCCCCACCAAAGACGATGACAATTGTTCCCAGCGATCCTGTGGTGTCGGGTTTTCGGTTTGAAGAGACAGCGCCCCGCGTTCCTTCCTTCCTCCTCCCCCCCGCTCCAATCCTTGCTGCTGCCATGCGTATGTCCTCATCTTATCATTATCATGTGCTCCATGTATTGCGAGACGGCGCGCGCGCGATCGCAATGCTGGGACCAGAGAGCACAATAATCGGTTTCCTGCGAACGATTCCTGCCCATGTCCGCAATCGAAATCCACTGGCGCGCGCGTCCTCCAATCCCAGGATTTCACGACCGTTTTTGTTTCAATTACTCATGCGTTCTTCGCGACCCAACATGCAAGAGTACGACGCACGTTTGCATGGTGATCGCGTCTACACGGCGTCATAAAACCACGCAGTGGTGCAAACGTTTGTTCCCCAGCCTTTCGCCAAGCCGCGCCATCATCGCTGTTGTCATCATTGCAATCACCGTCATCATCATCACCAACGTCATCTTCATAATCCTAACCATCGTTTCACGGAGCTTGTGACCACATAGCTGTATAACTATGCCGTTTTGCAAGTGTTTCGATTCCATGGCTGCGCGCACCGGCTCGCCTACGGCAGGTTGGCCTGCGCCGCGCCAGGTGTTTTGGATTGCTTCCCCACCTCCTCCTCCTCCCCCTCCCCCTCCTCCTCCTCCTCCTCCTCCTCCTCCTCCTCCTCCTCCTCCTCGTTACAGGGCGTCCTGGCCCGTCGTGTTTCCGACGCGCATGGCACCGCGAAGGCGGCCAGGAGCGGCAACGCCACGCCGTTTTCATTCACTTCTACTCCGGCCTGGGTCAGGGGCCACGGCTCGCAGGTCCGGAGTTGTACAGCATCACACACCATGATGATGTTGATGTTGCGTCTGTGGCGGCGCGCTGTCGTTGGAGGATTGAGGGTCGTTGGCGTCTGGGGCCTGGGCTTGCCACGGCTGGTGTCAGAAAAAATCGTTGTTATCCTGGGGATTTTCATCATCACTTTCATCATCGCCATTTTCTGAATAAACTGGATCATATCCATCATCACTCATCATTATCAGCAGCTCTCTTTTGAAGCGTGCGCGCCTACAGGACGCAGCCAGGTGTGGACGGCAGTGAGGACGTTGATGATGGTGATGATGGTGGTGGTGATGATGGTGATGATGAAGGCGAGTTCGGATCGGATGGCGTCGGTTCCGTTGGCAGTGCGGCTCCAGATCCGAGCGCTGGTGGGCGCGGCCGAGAAGCCATCGGCGATGGCTTCTTAGCCGCGTGCACCGGCGATCCGCCCCGCGCCGCCAGCGGCGGCGTGGCGGCGGCATGGCGGCGCCGCCAGCGGCGCGGCGGGAGCTGGAGGAGCTCGCGGAGACGGCCGCGCGGGGCTCGTGGCCGGAGGAGCTTGGGGGGGCGCGGCCTCGCAGCCGCAGCCCGCGGCCACCTGCTAGGGCCTCCGCCCCTCGCGGCGTTCCTGGCCGCGGGCCCGCGGCCGCCCCTGGGGCCCCCGCCCCTCCCGGCCGCGGGGCCGCGGCCCCCGCGGCCCCCGCCGCCTCCCAGGCCGCGGGCCGCGCCGCCCAAGCTACTGCCCCCCCGGGCCGCTGCCCCCCGGGCCCCTGCCCTCCAGGCTCGCGCCGCCCAAGCCGCCGCCCCGCAGGCAGCGGCCCCCCGTGGCCGAGCGCGCGGGGCACGATCTGGGCCGAGGTGCTCGACGCGGCCGAGCTCGACGCGGCCGAGGGCGACGCGGCCGAGGGCGACGCGACCGAGGAGCTCGCGGCCGAGGGCGACGCGACCGAGGAGCTCGAGGGGGGCGCGGCCGAGGGCGACGCGCCCAAGCCGACCGGGGAGCTCGGCGCGGCCGAGGGCGACGCGCCCGAGCCGACCGACGAGCTCGACGCGGCCGAGGCCGACGCGCCCGAGCCGACCGAGGAGCTGTTGCCCGCCGCCAGCGGCGGCGTTGATCGCAAATGCATGTGGCCACGCGCGAAGCGCATGAGCGCGCCCGAGCGCATTCGATGCGAGGAGTGGCTCCGCCGCAAGGCTAGGCTGCGGATGCTGCAGGATAAGGGCCGGGGCGATTGCCAGGAGGAAGGCCGGGGTGAAATCGCAGATGGAGATTCAGGTCTCGAGCAGCGATGAAGGCCAAGATGAAGGCCAGGTTGACAGCCTCAAGCAAGGGACGCAGGGGCGGCATCCATGAGAACGGCGCCAGGCAGGGCCTGGGGGGCGACGGCTCCCAGGAGGGCGGCGCCAAGCGAGACCAGGAAGTGGGCGGCTTCCAGGAGGGCAGTGCCAAGCGCGGCGGCTTCCAGGAGGGCGGCGCCCAGCAGGGGAAGGAGGTCGGCGGCTTCCAGGAGGGCAGCGCCCAGCAGGAGAAGGAGGTCGGCGGCGCCCAGGAAGGCGGCGCCCGGCGGGGGAAGGTCGGCGGCGCCCAGTCGACAGCAAGCAGGGGGAGATGGCCGAGCTCGAGCCGTCGCTGGTGAATGAATGGGTGCTGGGGCCGCGGCTCGCCCGCCAAACTTTCGTCGATCCTCCGCCCTCGATCCTCGAGCCCGCCCCGTCGCCATCTACGTCGCCGCCGTCGTCGCCGCCGCCCCCGTTCCCATCGCCATCATCTCCATCTTCCGTATCATCATGCAGTTTTATGTATGATTACGCTGGCGATGGTGATGCGGATGATGTCGGCGGTGCGGATGGTGCTGACGATGGTGGTGGCGGTGCCGAGGATGACGACGATGATGATGACGATCGCCCTGCTGCTGGTGATGGTGGTGGCGGTTGTGATGGTTATGGTGGTGATGATGGCGATGTTGATGATGATGGCGATGACGACGCCGGCGACGGCGGTGGCGATGGTGATGGTGACGGTGGCGGGTATGGCGATGGCGATGAGTTTTGGGATGATGGCTGTGCTGGTGATGATGATGTTGGTTTTGATGATGGCGGCGATGATGACGATGACGATGGAGGGAAAGAGAGGGCGGCCCCATGCGGCCATTGGAGGTCCTCGGCCCCAGAGGCCTTCGGAAATCATTCGGGGCCTCCACAGGCCCTCGGAGGCCACGGGGCGCCCTCGGGGGACCCCGAGAGGACCCCGAGAAGACCCGGGCGGGCCTCGACAAACGGGCCCGTTTGGCGAGGCCTGGGAGAGCCCCCGGAGCTAAATTTTGCCATTCGGCCCCCTCGCTAGGTCATGGCGATGGGGGCGTCAGAGTTGCATTTTTTTGTTGCGTTGTCACTGCTGCTGGCGTTGTTGGTGGCGGTGGTCGCGCCGCTGGCATCCGCGTCGTTTCCCGTCAGCGTCGGTTTCGTCCTCGCCGCCGCGCGGGCAAGCTTCTGCCGCGGGGCGCGTTTGTAGACTGCCGCCCCAAGACGCATGCACTTGTTCCGCGGCCGCGGATCCACCCGGCGAGGCCCCGCCCCCGCAGCGCGGCGCTAGCGAAAGCGCGGCCCGCTGTCAGGCCGCGGGGCGCGCAAGCCGCGAAGCGGTCAGATGCGGGCCCTCAGAAGACGATGATGATGCCAGCGATGGCGGCCCCTTTTGCCACTGCGCTGGCCGCGCGTTCCTTCCGCCGGCGCCCGTCTGGGCGCCAGGCGGACCCTCCTTCCGCCGCGCAAAGCGGGCCTCGCCGCCGGTGCTGTCGGACGCCGGGGCAAAGCCCAGGGTGGGCGGGCAAAAGAGGGCCCCTGTGGGCCCTGGGAGGGCTTTGAGCCCCGAAGGCTTGAGCGGGAGAGAAAGGGAGAGAGAGAGCAGCAGAGGCAAGGGCATGGGGGAGAGAGGAAACCCAAACCGACTGGGGAGGGCGGGGTCCAACCGCTTAGGTCAAACAACTAAGACCCTGCCCCCGCAGTACGGCGCTAGCGAAAGCGCGGCCTGCTGTCAGGCCGCGGGACGCGCAAGCCGCGCAGCGGTCAGATGCGGGCCCTCAGAAGACGATGATGATGCCGGCGATGGCGGCCCCTTTTGCCACTGCGCTGGCCGCGCGTTCCCTCCGCCGGCCCCCTTTTGGCCGCCAGGCGGGCCCCTCCTTCCGCCACGCAAAGCGGGCCTCGCCGCCATTCGTTCCAGCGGTGCTGGCAGGTTGCTGCCAGCGATGCCGCGCGCTGGTCTGGCGGGCCATGCGCGTCAGCATTGCAGCGGGGGCGCCGTGAGGTGGCGCCGTCAAAACTGGGTGCCAGGCTGCATGTGCAGCCGGCGCCATCTAGACTCTGGAGCTGCGCCGCAGGCGGTGCCTTTGCCGGTGGCGCTAGCTGCTCGGGGCGCGCACAGCCGGGCGCAGGCGCCGGCGCGCGCGTGGGGCCCAGCTGGCCTTCATGCTGGCCGATCGCCGCCAGGCAGTTGATGCCGGCGTGCTCGGCTGTCCGCCGCAAGGCTAGGCTGGGGCTCACGCCGGCGCACTGATTGCCGGCGGAGCCCGGCCTCGGGCCAAGGCCCGAACATGCCGCGAGTGGCGCCTGGCCGATGCCGGCGCCGCGGCGCCCGCAGCGCGCGCTGTGGCCGCGCAGTTCCCCCGGCTCCCCGCCCCCCCCTGGGCGTCCGGGGCGGGCAGGGTCCGGCCCCTGACGGAGGGGGTTCCCCGGGCCAGCGCGGGTGTGCGGGCCCGCGATCGCGCGCTTGAATTCTGGCGCCGCTGGCTGCGCTGGGCTGTGGGCCGGCAGCTGTCGCGGCCCGTGCTGGCTGCAGTGTGCCTGGCACGACCAGGCTCAAGAGGAGAGCCGGCGCGCCAGGCGGGGGCCCAGCATTGCCCTTGTTCGGCGATTGCAAATGGCGTCCACAGCATCCCAGGCACTGGAGCCCGGAGCGGGCAAGCCCGCACGCGCATGACAGCGCGGAGGTATTGGCCGGTGCTGGAGGCACAGGCTGAGGATACCCTGCGGACGCACGGCTGGCATGCCGGCGGCGCGGGTGGTAGTAAGCTGCAGTGTCCCAAGCACGCTCGGCGGTCATGCCGGCGGCTTGGGTTGGGCGCGCGCCAGGTGCACTTGCACCGGCGGCGCCCGCCGCAGCCCCTCGTCATGGGCTCTTGCGCCTGGCGCTCTCGGCGCCGGCGGCGGCTCTGGCGGGTGCACTGTCTCTCGCCAGGTTGGTCAGCGATGAGGTATCCCTGGCCATCTTGCTGGAGACGCCCTTCATCGGCTCGTGCGACTCCCGCAGGTAGCCGTGGAACGCGTCCGACTGCCAGCGCCCGAACCGGCGCACCCGGGAGAGGTCCCCCGTCACGTGGTACATCGCAGTCGCCCCGCCGATCCTCAAGGAGTGGCTGCCGATTTCCTCTCTGGAGAGCCCGGCGGCCAGCCCCGCGATTGTCAGGAAGTGCTGCATCTCGGCCCTGCGAATCGGAGTACCTGACGCCCAGCGGAAAATGGGTAGCCGTTCTTCGGTGCCCTTTATCCGCTGGGGATGGTGAGCCTGGAGCCGCTCCATCGCCGCTATCGGGCAGAGCGACGTGCTGGCGCGGTAGTGGTTCCTCACCGTCCCGACGTTGAGCTGGTCCGTCTTGCTGCCCTTGATGAATGTAGATAACCATCTCGTCGGCGTCCCGGAAGTTGGGCGCGCGCTTGCCGCCCCTCCTAGGCTCTACGTCCTCCCCGTGCAGCACGCGCTCGAAAGACCACGAGCGCCCGTCCTGGAGGAGGTACTCCGAGGCCCGTCACGATCGCCGCCCAGATGACCACTGCGTCCTCCTCGGGGAGCTCGGCCTCCTGCTGGAGGAAGCCGCGGGGCCACTCGAGCATAGCTGGGGTGACTGGTTTCTTCCGCTTAGTCTCAGGTCCTTGCCAGCGCTCGAGCCCCGCTCGGGTGCTCCAGAGCCGGCCCCTGTGGAGCAGGGGGTTCGAGTAGCCAGCCACCAGGTGGGCGTAGCGGACCGCGAAGAGCTTTTGCTTGATGGTCCCCTCCGTCCCCCCGACGACCCGAGCGAGAAGGACGGCGAAGTTGGTGGGCGCCTCTTCGTCGGCCAGGCGCTCCTCGCGGTCGCGCCCTGGCAGCCAAGGGCTAGGCCCCTGCGCCTGGCGTGCGGCTACCCAGAGTCGCCAGCCGCCCTCGTAGCCCGCTCTCGTGCCTTCGCTGAGTTTTTGCAGCATGGCCTCCATCTTCTGCTGCGCGAGCCAGCTGGCGTAGCCCGCTCCGCCTGGCTCAGCTCGGCCGGCGGGGGGGTTGGCAGCCGGCGTCTCCTTGGCTCGCCGAGGGCGCTTTTTGCGCGGGCTCTTTGAGCGGGACACCTGCTTGTCCAGCTTGACTGCCTCTGCTGCTGGGGCTTCGCGGGGTCCGATGATCGCGTCCTCGTCGATCTCCCGGAAGCGGATCGCCTGGGCGCGCCGGCGATCCTTGTGCATCTCGTCTGTGAGTGCGCCGCCTGCCATTGCCTCGCCCTCCGCCAGCTCCGCCGCCAACGCGAGCGCGGGCTGGTCTGGCGCCTGAGCCCAAGCCCGGAACCAGCGCTTGGTGGCCTCCCACGCGGCCTGCTCCTCTGGGTCGTGGCATACCCCGGCGCGCTGCGTGCTGGCACGGCTGAGGGCCTCCGCCACGGCGCCCAGGACCGCCTCGGCAGTCCTCGGTGGGAGGGCCCTGGCCGCGCCTTTCAGGAGCTCCCCCTCCATGGAGCCCTGTGCACGCAGGCCAGTCCACTCGTCGTCGGTCCCCCCTGTGCCCTCCAGACTTCTTGGGGCGTCAAGGCTCGGGCCGTGCCCTTGCTCCCCCTGGTGACCCGGAGAAGTGTGGCGCCTGGGCCTTGGGGCCTCGTCCCGGGCCACTGGACAGTGCCCGCGGGACCTTCTTCGCTGTAGATCAGGTGCTTCACCCCGTCCTTCTTGAGGTGGCCGACCGGCTTGAGGAGGAGAGGGTCGCTGGTGGGCTGGATGCGGGGGTCCCACGACACCTCGCCTTGTTGGTCGAGCCAAAGATGATCCTTCCCTCTGTCCAGGAGTGGCTTGACGCTGGCAGCTCGTGAGCAGGCCGGCGGCATGTTCATGCTCGCCAGGCCTGCTCCCGTCCTCTGACGTCCTCCCGTGAGCGCCTGCCTGGTCCGCGTGGTGGCATCCCCGTGGTGCGCGCAGATCACTTCGAACTTCTCGACCGTGTAACTCAGCTGCTTGAGCGCCTTCTCGAGTCTGGCCGTGTCCACGCTGTTCGGGGCGTCAGCGATCACCACCTCGGGGCTCTCATTGGTCGCTGCAACGAGGAACGCCTCCATCTCTCGGCCCTTGGGGTCGAGGGGCAGAGATGCCATGAGCCAGTCCGCCATCTGATTCTTCCCCGTCTCTGACACGCCAAGGCGTTTGAGTGCCTTCACGTAGGGGTTGAGGAGGCTCCCTACCTCCCTGCCCACCTTCCCGTGGAGTGGGAGGGGCTTCGGCGGCCCGTACCCCTTCTGGAGCGCTCGGTGCCGCAGGGCGGACTCGGCCACTGGGCCCGTCTCCCCTGGGAGGCGAAGGAGGCGTTCCTTGGCGTCCTCCAGGATCTGGCCCCAAGCCGCGGGGGGCTCGAGGCGCTCCCATCCCTCGGTGGCCAGCGTGTCGTGAACCTTCTTGACCTCCTCGCAGGTGAGCCAGTCGGCCACCCCGTTATGGTAGGTCCGAACGAAGAAGGAAGTGATGCGGCACCCGTGCATGGCCTCAATCCGCTCCACTAGGCGAATCAGATGACGGGCGAGGGTGTTCTTGGGGCTTCGTTTGGTGAGCCACGCTTTCACGTTCAGGTTGTCCGTGACGTAGAAGACCAGCTCACCTTCCCACTTGGGGCCCTGCTTCGTAGCCAGCGCGACCACTGCCAACAGCTCGACCACTGCGATGATCCAGTCCTCCTCGCTGCTTTCTCCCCCAACCGCCTGGCTCAAGGCCTCGAGCAGGGGCTTGGCGTCCGTGGCCATGTAATCCGGCGTGGGTGGAGCTCCTTCTGCGGTTGCACGACCCCAGTCGATGGCGCCGATCGACGAGGTGGTGGCGTCGCCACCTGTCCATCTCGTAGCGCGTGCTGTCCCAGGCAGCGCAAGGCGCTCACGTACCGAGAGCGCCTGCGTGAAGCTCGCCTGGAAGGTCGTGCTCCAAGCCTCGGGGACGTCAAAGAGCATCCTCAGGAAGCTCACGGAGGCGTCCTGTTCTTCCCAGGCGAGTTCGACTTCTTCGGGGGTGCCCTTTGGCTCTGCCCAGCTCGTACCACTGCTCAAGAGCCGGCGTAGGGCTGGGTGCTCTGGGCGGAGCGCGGGCTGCGCGGGCGCCCAGAATTAGGCGCAGCCTCGCTCAGTGGTGCCCGCCGCGAGCCTCTGAGCTCTGGGAGGGCGAGCAGGTACTGGGCCTTGATGCACTTGGGCTCCGGGAGCCTGACCACCTTCGTGTTGAAGTTCATGTGGAGGCCCCAGATCAGCTGCTCGGCGGCGAACTCCCCCTCCACATCCAGCTTCTCTTCGTTGACCGCGTCCGGGCCCCAGACCCTCTTCATGGCCCCGTCGAGCTCCTCGGCCGAGAGCCAGGGCCGGAGGCCCACCAGTGGTTCGAGGACGACGCCGTCGTCCATCAGCCACTTGGAGGCGTACTTGACGATGTCGTTGATCTCAGGCTCCGGCGGCTTCCGTCTCTCGTGCTCATTCTTAGCCGCCCAGGCAAACGCCATGTACTCCCCTGGGCTGCCGGCCCAGCCGAAGACCAGCACGCCGTGGATGAGGATCACGCGCCCGGGCGCCCCAACTTCTTTGCCTGGAAGCGTCGTCCCGAAATCGGGTACCGCGGCCGGCTCCAGGTGATGCCACTCGAAGGCCCTGGCCACGTTCTTCTTCGCGACCACCTGCTGGGCGCCTGGGTGCCTTGCCTCTCACCGCAGGCTGAGTCGAGCAAGCCCTCGGTGGAGGGGCTGCTTGGCTGGCGGGTGCTGCTCCTTCGGGGAGAAGGCGTTGGCTGCGCGCATGTCGCGGACCGGCCGGCCCTCCTTCGAGATGGTCCGGTCTGGCAGCATCTTGGGGGCCTTCCCGCTGGGAGACTCGACCAGGGCCGAGGCGGCGAGCGCGTCCTCGACCTCGTCCGAGGCCCAAAGGACCACGCCGTAGCGGCTGTCCTTCCAGGCCTTCTCGAACATCTCCAAGGCGTGGTCCACCGCCGACGAGTGTAACTTGGCCTGCGTGCGCACCCGCTCCTCCGCGCGCCTCGCCGGGACTCCTCTGGCCATCGCTCGGAGACAGGCTGCGTGATGGGGGTCCAAGGACTTCTGCACGTCCTCCTTGAGCACGCCGCCCGGTGGGTTGCCATGGGGCTCCTCGCGCGCTTGCTTCAGCAGCGCTGCGGCCAGTTGCCCCGCCGCACCGCCTCGGGGACCCTCTCTGGCTGGAAGTCTGGGTGGTGGGCGCACCGCCTGACATAGGCGCGCGCCTCCTCCTGCTCCTTCTTCGCCAGTCGTCGCAGGTGTCCCCTCCAGCGGGGGGCCTCCGCAGCGGCCTCCTCCGCGCGGGGGAACTGGCCAGGGCGGCGGCATCATTGGTGGCATGCCCGGTGGTCGGCAGATCTGGCCGGGGAGGAGTGGGCGCCATCCCCTCGGCCTCAGCAGCGGTTGGACCCCGTGGGGCTGAGGCACGGGCGGTCCAGCTGGCTCTTCCTGGCGAGGCTTGGGCTGCGGGGGTGCCCCCTGGAGGTGGCTCGCAGGTGGGCGCCCAGTGATCCCGGCCTGGGCCTGGGTGCGGGTGCCCCCTCCGGCGCCTCCGTGCTGCCGGCGCCCGCCCCCCCAGTGGGTGGGCCGCCGCCGGAGGCTCGTGACCTACCGGCGGCCCGCCGAGCTGCTACCACAACCGTCTCCGCCGAGCGGCTCCGCCTCACAGGTGCGGCCTTCTGAGGGGGTGGGCTGGCGGGCTTGCCTTGTGGGGGGCTGGCCGGGCCAGGGGAGGCCTCGAGAGCCTCGGGAGGTGGCGGTGCGCCGGGCGACGGCTCGGGGGCGGCCGCCGGGGCCGGGCCCCCGCTGCCGCTTGCGCCAGGAGAGCTCCGGAAGGGCTTCTCCTTCCCTCGCTCGGCTGTGGCCGCTCGTCCCAGCCAGAGGCCCAGGGGGTCCGAGTCTTCTGGGATGGGCGGGGCTGGTCCTGTTCGTGCCCCCGCGTGCGGCTCCTCCACAGCTTCGCTCTCCGAGCTCTCGACGAGGGCTGCGTCGTCGCTCGGGGGGTCCTCCTCCGCCTTCTCGTACACGGTCCTCGGGCGTTTCTTCGCAGGGGTATCGCCCAGCTCTCCTGCCTTCACCATCTTGCGGGTCAGCTTCTCGAGGATGTCAACGTACTCGCCTGATATCTCCCCCTGCTCCTCGTAGGGGGTGCCAGTCCAGCTCCGCGGCAGGTCCTCGAACATGGGGCGGATGCCCTCGATCAAGAGCTCGCGGGCTTTCCCCCTCCGCTCTGGTCCCGTGGGATCGCTAGCCGGGGCCCCGAGCAGGTTGTTCAGGATGCACTCCGCCTCGTGGCACTTGTTCTCCCCGTCCAGGATGGCTGAGGGGAGGGGGGTCTCGTCTTCCCAGGCCGGGTCGAGCGGAGTGGCCGCGCTCTGTCCACTGGGGGGCTCGGAGCTGGCACGGCGGGGATGCCTGGCTGGCGTCTGCCCTCCTTCGCGCTCGCCGGCGTCCCTCGCTCGGCGAGCTCGCCGGCGCTCCTTCGCCTCTGCCAGCTGTATCTGCAGCTCCCTGATGCGCTTCTCCTCCTCCTCCAGGACGCCCACTTCGGCCGCTCTTGCGGCCTCGAGCTTCCTCCTTATGCTTTCCAGCTTCATGCTGTCTGCCGAGCTGCCGCCGCAGCTGGATCCTGCGGCGGGGGCCTCACGGCTCTGCCTCTGGAGGGCCTGAGCGACCGCCAGCTGGAAGCGCTTCCCCTCGGCGCGCCTCCCCCCGGCGACTGCGAGCTCCGGGCTGCCAAAGCCCTGGGAGCTGGCGCGGTCCGCGATCCTCAGCGCGACGCTGCGGTGGGAGGTGGGGGCGTCTTCGCCCTGACGCCAAGGCGCCTCTTCGCGCTCCTCACCCTCGGCTCTCTTGGCCCAGCGCGGCGCCCAGCTGGCCCAGTTCTCGATCTCCTCGCGCCCAATCCAAAGGAGGAGGCGTTCTCCTGATTCGACCTGATCGTCGTCTGCCAGTGGTGGTCCCTCTGCCCCCGCTGTGCCCCCCTCGTCAGTGTACTGGGATGCCCGCTGTGCTTGCTATGTTGTTAGTCGTTATATATATGTATAAATATACATTGTAGGCTATTTGTACACTATATGTAAGCTACACATATAGAATACACACGCACGATCTGGTTTGGTTAAGTGGCAAAGTACTTCACGCACTTGGAAGCCCGCGTGGGCGGACGGATCTTATATGCCAGCTTGATTAGGGTGGTTGTGTTGTAAGTCGCCGAAGCACATTCTCCGATGTGTAATGACATTGCATATATAGGATGTATATTCGGGAAGTAGAGCTCGCAAGTACTTTAACAACCTGGTTATTCAGACGCCCCGACACGACGCACGTTGAGGCTATTGTGTTATAGTTCCAACAGATTTTCTCGACGTGCGGTTGGATTTCACAAAATGCGGACAGTGGTCCTTTATAAAGAACGCCCCGTGGGGGCGTTGTCGCCATCCTCCTCCTCCTCCTCCTCCTCCTTCTCCTCCTCCTCCTCCTCCTCCTCATCGTCCTTCTCATCACCTATTCTTTTTCCTTACATAGCCATTTTGGCTCAAGGCTGGGTTTGACGATATTTGTAGCACTTCAGAGCAAGGGTCGGCTCGACAATGGAGAGCGCGATCGCGGTCGCCCTGGACCGACTCGCGCCAATCATCAACGATAAGATTTTGGAGTTCGAGGTAGATTGCGGCGAGGACGAGACGGCTGCCAAAGCCAAGAAATCTGTAGCAAATACTATCATCAGGTGGTTATTGGATGCGAACCTTGCGTATGAGGAACAGATTGTACCAGAGGCAGTTGGATGCCATGAGACGAACCGATTCGGCTTCGGTCTCGACGCCATCGACCTACACGATTTATTAGAGATCGTACTGGACATAGGCTGGGACTGGAACGAGGTAAAGGGCGCTTGGTGCGTCGAGGTGAAGCCAGGTGCAGCTGGCGAGCAACAGTACGAGTTTCAGAAGAGCCTTCATTCGTCCTCGGGTGGATTAATCCCTTCGATCAAGCCCCACGAGATGAAGGTCTTGAGTTTGACCAAGGGCCATACCAACGCTGGGCTTCGTGCTAGCAAACAAGGGGCCAAGACGACCATCGAGAAGATTCAGGGCAGCGACGGTTGCATCTCGGTGGACAAGGTGCTGGCGCTCTGTCCAGCCTACAAGGAGCCCATGGAGTCAGGGCTGACCTGGGTGGTGGTGCGCCACCAGGCGGGGGAACCGAGCACCAAATTACATGGCAACTGAAACTAGACATACCCATTCCAGTTTCGAGATTTTTGCTTTTGTGATTCGGTTTCGGTTGCATTCGGAATTTGCGTGCTCGGGCCTGCGAGGTAGACGTGGCGTGCCCAGGGTTGTCAGGGTTCCTGCAAGATGCAGGTAATGCGGGTCATGGGGCAGCTCGCGTCCAGACCCCCATTCAGACGATGCTCCAGATACACCAACGTGCTTCTCGGAACGTCAAGACTGGTGGCGACCCGAGGTGGAAAAACATCATCGCCGCGATCGGGAAGAACCAGCCGCTGCTGAAGAACAACTTGGAGGCGTTCTGTAGCTTCGTGCAGGCGTTCTCTGGCGGGGAGGACCCGATTTTCTTGCGAGACCTCAACATGTACTCCAAGTCCCTCATGGACAATCGCAAGCAGATCCCGCCCGCGACCTTCAAGCTGCTGGCGGGCGTGCCGCTGACGCAATCTCCAGAATGGATTATATCATGCGTGAAGGCGTGCATGGTCTGCCCAGAGCCCCTGTGCAGAGATGGGCAGGCTCGCTTGCTGTCAAGTGCAGACACAGCGGCCATGACTGGCAGCAAGAAGGCGGCGGTGACAAAAGCGGTGTGCTTGATCAGGGCAGCCAAGCGGTTCCTTGCAGAGCTGGGCGACATGAGCTTGAGCAAGAAGTCTGAGATCATGAGCACGGCCGAGGTTCGGATGGTGATGCACGTCCATAACAAGCGCGCTCGAGGCCGCAAGGAGTTTTCCGACCTCGGCGAGATATGTGAGGAGTTCATGGTCGAGGTGATCAAAGCTCACCCTGCAGCAGCTGACGTTGCACCGCCGTGGGAGCGGCCTAAACCCATCGAGAACAATGATGCAGTCACGGGCAGCATGAGGTCATTCACTGAAAACGGGCTGAGCAGCAAGGAGTTGGCATCTCGCGGATTCGTGGTGAACGCGCTGATCCAGCCGATGTCACAGGCGACTCGGGACGAGCACTACATCATCGAGAAAATCGAGGCGGGGATTGTCGCTTTGAAGGCCGTCGTGGGGGGTTCGAGCGGCTCTTCCGACCAGTCCGAGGCGGGCGAGGGCAAGGGCAGGGGCAAGGGCAAGAAGGGCCAGGATGACCCGAAGTGCGGGAAGGGCAAGAAGGGCGAGACGGAGGACTCCAAGGTGACCGCCGATGCCACCCGCTTCAACATTCGGATTGGCCAGCTGGTTGACGAGTTTCAGGACCCGCGTTTTCTAGTTGGCAGTGGTGGGCAGACGGATGGTAAAATGGGGATGGGAATGAGGAAGGGGGTTGTTGCGCCGCGGGCCCTAAACTCAGGACCGATCGACCCACCCCCGATCGCGCGAAGCGCGAGTCTTTCTGCCCCTTCGGGCGTCCATGGGCCCCTAGCGCGGCACCCTGTCTTCCCTCCTCCTCCTCCTGATCCTCCTCCTCCTCATCCTCCTGATGTTGCTCCCCCTGATCCTGCTCATCATCCCCCTTGTCCGTTACCTCCTCCTCCCTCCTCCTCCACCTCCGCATCCATCTTCTCCCTCTCATCTCGTCGTGACCCCGCGCCCCGACTTAGACGGTGGCTCAGTGAGGGAACGGGCAGGGAGGGCATCCCGCATGTGCAATCAAACAATCTCAGCTGGTGACGGTCGAGACCATTTACACGGTGAACGCTCACGAGAATGGCAACATGATGGACTTGTGTTTGTTTGCTTTTGCATGCTCTTGCCAATCAGGGAGGGGACGAGGGGGAGGAGGGCGATGAGGATAAGTAGGAGGAGGAGGATGAGAGGAGGAGGAGGAGGAGCGAGTAGGAGCGAACGCCTCACCCCCCCCCCCCTCCCCCTCAAAAAAAATGTTGCTGCCCACCCACCCCTCCCCCACGCCCCCCCCCCCCCCCCCCCCCCCTCAACCACCCCCCCCCCGTCGAGGGCATGAGGTCCATCGGCCAGGGAGGAGAGGAGGAGGAGGAGGAGCAGGATGAGGAGAGGGAGAGGATGAGGAGGATGAGGAGGAGGAGGAGGAGGGGGAGGAGGAGGAGGAGGCGAAGGCACGGGGGAGGGGAATGAGGAGGAAGGTATACCTATAGTTAAACGCGCCCTCCCCGCTTGAGCATGTCACGTGCCTCGTGTGTGTGCGTGGGGGGGGAGCACATCCTTGGCCCCTCAACTTTGAGCTGCCCCCTCCCCAAGTATGAGCCAAACCTGACCCCTCACGTATGAGCCAAAGTTGACCCCCTAAGTTCGACCTGACCCCATCCTCACCCCCACCCCCTCCCACGCCCCTCGCACCCCGCACCCGCAGGACCACAAAGACATCGCCTACGAGCTTGCCAAGTCCCTGGGGAGGCAGGCGCTCCAGCACGCATTCAATGAACACTTGGGAGGGGCAAGGGTCAGCGTTCACTACAGTAAGAATAAGGTATCAAAAGTGTCTTCGTGTGGCAAGTTCCCCAAAGGCCAGTTGGTGTTGATCCCACTTTCGCCTACGGTCTCGGTGAGCGCCAAGGTCCCCACGGCTGGTCACGAAATCTTTGTAGATATATTTAAGAAGCAGGGCGCACATGTGCACGTGACGTCTAAGTTGGAGCTCACAGAGCCCCCGAAGCAAGGGAATCTCGTCACCCCTTTCTGGTGTGTGCCTAAAGCGACGGACAGTACCCAATCCAACATGACACTGAGCACGCTCAAAGTCAGCCTGATGGCGGATGTGCAGACGACCCCCAGCCCTTGGACGGTTAGGATCCCGATCATGTGTAACATTAAGCCAATCGCAGAGAACGAAGAGTTGTTGCTGCTCGATCCGAATATTCCCGCTGCGAGGGCAGCCAGGCCGCCGACGCCGAAAAGGGCCAGGACGTGATCGCCCCGAGTAGGGGCGCCTCTAGTTCCCACCATCCTCGTCTTGCACCGCCTCCCCCCTCGCCAATTCCCATCCCCATCCTTCCATCTCACTCCTCCCCTTCTCCCCATCCTCCCTGATCACTCCACCGTTTTTCGTTCGCTCCCAGCGCCAAGGGGCGACGTATGCAGCGACTGCTGTGGGCTTGCGAGTCGTCTTGGGGGTCGCCCAGCTGGTCTCTTGCGTCTGCTCGACGAGATGGGAGGGGGCACACCGAGATAGAGAGAGAGAGAGACAGAAAGAGAGAAAGAGAGAGAGAGAGCGAGATAGAGGGAAAAAAGCCCGATGTATTCGGGGATTGGCGTGTAGGGTAAGGGTACATGTTCAGTGTCAAGGTGGGGGGGGGGGCACGTGTGTATAGGGCCGTGCATGGTGTGTAGGGTAGGGTGTGTAGGGTTAGTGTGTAGTGTTACGGTCGGTTGGGTTAGAGTCGTTAGGGTATGGTGGGCGTGTGGTGTGCGGGGTTGTGGTTTGTATAGGTGGGGTAGGGTCCGTAGGGTTCGAGCCTGTATAGTGTTGGAATATGTTGGGTTGCGAGGGGTCTGTGGGGTGTCTGTAGTGTGGGTGCAGGGTCGGGTCTTTAGGGTTAGTCGGGTATGTATGGGTTAGGGTTTGCACAGGTGGGCGTCTGTAGAGTTAGGTGTCTGTAGGGTTAGGGTCGTGGTGTTATGGTATTTGGGGATAGGGCCTGCAGAGTAAGGTCGGTCGGCTTAGGGTATGCAGGGTTAAAGGTCTATCGGATTAAGAGAGGCGTAGTCTTATGCACATAGATATATAGAGGTATGTATGCGCACACATACAGAGGAAGGGAGAGGGATGCGATAGGAACGCAGCCGATCGATGGTGTCGTAAAGATGCCACTCTGCATGCACAATCGCGCTCGCACGTGCGATGGTATGCTCCTGCAGTTTCGCTGGCCGAGCGAGGAGTCAAAAAAAGGTTAGCGGGTTGCCGTGCAGTCCTAAGTCTCGGGGGCGGGGCGGTCGTCACACTGGCCAGGTGAAATGGGCGCTGGAGGCCGTCTGAACGGGGGGGGGAAATGACCGTGCGGGGGGGAGGGAGGAGGGGGATGGGGGGGGGGCGAGGAGGAGGAGGGCGAGGAGGAGGCGGAGGAGGACGCATTTTGTAAGCCGAGGTTCAACACAACCGAAAGAGGAGGCGGAGGAGGAGGAGGAGGAGGACGAGGAGGAGGAGGAGGAGGAAGACTACCCCTGTGAGCTTGGAGGGTCAACGTCAAAGTTCCATGCAGAATGCCAAATCAGAACCATTGTCACGATTGCAGCTATCACTGCCGTGTCCACCAACCGTGAGAATTTGTGCTCAAGCAATTTGCGAATCGGCCTGTCGTCCCAGCCAACGCTTCTAGACACAATGGTGGTCATCGATGAGGGCTTCGCGTCGGTGCGACGTGATGGCGCCGATGATATATCGGTTTACACGTGGATGCCGAAGGTCTACGACGTGGATGGCGTTAAGTTTGTGGTGTGTGACAAGCAAAACACGTGCTTCGCACGATTTTGCAATCATCGGTTCGATATGCTGGACCATCTCATTGCAGCTCGCAACGCGGCGGTTGATTCCTTGGTGCTGGAGCACTGGCGCAAGAAGATGTCCGAGCGAGAGGCCATGTTAGACGGCGACATGGGCGAGAGTAAGCCCAAGGAGCCGAAGCGAGATCTGACCGACGAGATCGCCAAGATCGTGTCGGTCTCCGTCACGACGTCCGATGGGTGCGAGGTCACTGCGAGAGTCCTCACGACCGCCACGATTCGTGCTCGGCTCTCCCTGGAACTCACGCCATCGAACATGGACCTGTTGCTGGCTGCGCCCAGGCTTCCTGACGAGCCACCTCCGCAACCGAACATTAGCTCGGATAAGATGAAATGGATCGGGTCTCGCAATGCCGTGCGCCTCAAGTACTTCAGCATCGAGAAGAGCAAGTGGTGCATCAAGTCCATCACTGTGAGCCTCGGTTCGGAGTTTCAGGAGCGCGTCGACGCTGCGGTAGCTGAGTTAGATGAGTTTTACTTGCGCAAGCACACGAACCCACCATCCAACTGTGACGGAGGGTCGCCCGCAGGGGACCAGGACTGAGCTGCACTATAGGGGCATGATGCATGCAGCATCCTTTCATGCACGCACTTTCTGCACCGTCGTCTAGGCGCGGGTGCGATTAGGGACCCATGTCAACACCTCTGTTGTCAATGAGCGGCACCACGTGCCACATGCGTTCGGTTGCGATGGGGACGTAACTGGCTCGCCAGGTGGGACACTGGCGCGCGTCCCCACTAGTTGGGTCAACACCGATATAGCGCTGCGATGGACAAAAAACAAAAACATCGTCACCATCACCCACATCATCTTAATCGGCATAATCATCATCGCCATCCTTTCCGATAGCCACCACCCCAATCCCTGACACAAGTGCCGCAGATGCCCGTGCGTTGCAGTGCTGGCCACCATTATCAATATCCTCCATCATCGCCCTTCGCCCTCCTCCCCCGTATCATCCATCCCCCCTCCTCATCATCCCTCTCTCTTTCAAAGCGGACCACCTCGCCACGGCCGTAGAGTTGGGGTGACACGTATTTCGACGGTGGCGACACGGCCCGAAACCAAAACAAACGAGACTAAACATAAAGGCGTGGCCCCAGACTTCTCGCAAAATGCAGCCCCGACGCACATCTAACAGATACCAACTCCTCATCATCCTTCTCACTGCCACCCCCCATGGCCAACGCTACAGACTCTGAAGGGGGGGCTTCGACTATCTGATCGAGATGACACCCAACGTTTGGGACATAGGTTCGGGATGTCACCCAGGGTTTGGAACATGGGTTCGAGATGCCACCCAGGGTTTGGAACATAGGTTCGAGAT
This sequence comes from Prorocentrum cordatum, assembly GCA_963575745.1. NCBI lineage: Eukaryota > Dinophyceae > Prorocentrales > Prorocentraceae > Prorocentrum > Prorocentrum cordatum. Next base: position 225,188 of record CAUYUJ010016381.1, on the reverse strand, counting down.
GCCACCCAGGGTTTGGAACATAGGTCATCTCACGTGTACAGAAGATGTTGGTATGCATAGTATGTGAAACTTGGGACGCATGTTCGAGATGCCACCCAGGGTTTGGAACATAGGTTCGAGATGCCACCCAGGGTTTGGAACATAGGTTCGAGATGCCACCCAGGGTCTGGAACATAGGTGCGATATGCCACCCAGGGTTTGGACCATAGGTCAAACATGGGCGCGAACGAGCGGCGACGACGGTGACGATGACGACCACGACGACGGCGATGACGACGACGACGGCGGCGACGACGGCGATGGGGTAGGAAGACGAGGACGACGAGGACGAGACGGACGACGGATGGTGGGAGCAAGAGAGTGATCATCCCCCCCCCCCTCGTCCCTCCTTGCCGTCCTCGCTCCTTTTTCTGGCTCAACCGCTCCGTGTCAATAGTTGCCTGTGCGGGGTAGCTGCGTCTGCGCGTTCGGCTTTCAGGGGCGTCGCAACGCTATGATGGCGTCTGGTCCTGATGCCGCGGGCCAACTGATATCCCTGTTGCAGGCACGGGTCGCATTCTTGGAAAACCAAGTAGCAGCAGGAATCCCTCGCGATGCCATTCTACAGACGCAGTCCAACCAACTACTCATGCACTTCCATACGGTGAGCGGACTCAGCCTGGAAGGCGCCACTGCGGTCTCGGCTGAGATCACGCGGGGGCCGTGGACAAACGAACAGAAAGCCACGCTGGCTGGGGCATTGGACAACTCGATGCTGCGGACAGGGCCGTCAGAAGCGTCCCGCAAGCAGCAACGATGCGACACGCTGCAGGATTACCTCATTGACTCCGACTGGGCAATCATCCGCGACCAGCACCTCACCATCCTCTCGAAACTCGAGTGCATATCGCTGCGAATGTTCAAGGCTGGCATGTCGTGCCCAGGCGAGAAATTGCAGGCGCGCGCTGCAGCCATCGCCATGGCAGGCTCGTTCGACCCCACAGCTCCACCAACGCCTGCACATATGAAGCTTTCCTGGAGTAAGAAAGTGCAGTCCATTGTTAAACACTTGGAGCTTCAGCATGGTAAGCCACCGACTCATGTGGTCCACTACCCATTAGACCCTGCGACGCTACCTGAGTGTCTACGTGCTCGGGCCTACGAGAAAGACATGGGCCCTGTCAAGTGCCCTCCAGATATGATACACATCATCGAGTCTATGCTGACAGAGCCTTTCTCCAGGAGCAACGCTAAGTCGCATCGTGGTGGCAGCCCTGGTTCTCGCGCCCAAATGGTGCCACGTGCTACGACCATGCCCGCCCCATCTGCCCTCCCGATTGGAGGGCGGACGGGATGGGCGAGCTCGATGAGCGTGGCACTGTTTGGGCTCGTCAGGTTCAGCAGTTCCTCGTCAAGCATCTGCTCCAGCAGGACACGGCGGCTTTCCCTATCAGCAGTGTGCGCCCCATCAGCAGTACCAGAGTGTCTTCAACGTCCATGGGCAGACGTTCGGCGGAGCTCCTGGCTCGTATCATGCACCTGGGCATCTCCATGGTCATCATGCTTTTGCGTATCATGATCACGGACACCTTGCTCATGGGATCCCCGCTCCAGGTCGCCCAAGCCTCAACGACTACAAGCCTAGGCCCCAGCACAGCATGAAGGCTCTGAGCCCGCTTGGAGACTCGAGTACGCTAGATGGGGGATCGCCGCCCCCCGCGGTTGGAGCAGAGCCGCTCGCTCTGGTGGACGCTCCTGACCGCACTGACGTGGAAGATGATGCAGCTACCCTCGAAGCTCAGATTCTTGCAGCAGCTCAAGGTGTCGGTGCGGGGGACACAGGCGACGACGACGAGGTCGACCACCCAGTCAAGCGCAAGCCCGCGACGAAGGCCGTCGACAACGGCAAGAGTGGACCGAAGGCCAAGGCCAAGGCCAAGTGCTCATCCAAGGCCAAGGCCAAGGCCAAGGCTGCGGGTGCGCCCAAAGCCAAGGCCAAGGCCAAGGCCAAGGCCAAGGCCAAGGCTGCGACCATCAAAGGTCGGCCTTGGGCGCATGTGCAATTATAGTGAGGCTGTGTCTATCCGACATGGGCTGTTTGGCCCAGGCTCTGAAACTGTTGGCTGGCACTATGGAGTCTAGAGCGGGTGGGAGTCCGTTCCATAAGGCAATCGGGGCTAGCAACTTATGCAACATATTACTTGCAACAATGCTAACCTCCGCTGTGCTGGGCGACCGTTTCAGAGCTAGAATGCGAAACTGAACGGCCCAGGGTGTTGAGGGCGGTGTATATTTTCATTGTGGGGAAACACAGGAGTAACCTTGGGTGCGGGGGTATGTTTCTGGGTATATAGTGAAGTGCAACGCCACTTGTTCAGGGTATAGCCCCAGGTCCAAAACTTTGAGCCGTTTTCGCTTTGCAGCGCCACCCCCCATTCCCTTTCGTGTGCGAAGGTGGCAAGGTCCCGCCGAGCGTAGACTGGTCAGACCTCCTCGATAAGAAGTCCGCTAGGGTGAGTCAGCGCAACCACTTTTGCAGCCGCGCTTACCATCAGACCAAGACTCGGTGCAAATGGGCTGGCTGCTCTCCAGCAATGACATCCGCTTTCGTGAAACAGGCCTGGGCTGACGCAGCTGAGTGCTGGCAATCATGCCAGAAGTGAGGGCGATGTCGAATTCGCAGAGTCAGGCTCGTGATTGATGGGCTTGGCGAGCCATGCCTGCGGGTCGCAGGGCATGGCCACGCAGCGTCCTGTTGCGTAGGGTTCGGATTGTGTCGTGGGGCGGCTCGATCACACATGTCACACGCTGCTCGTTTTCAGGCGTTGAGTTGTCCCTCACTGGAAAAGAGCGCAGTTGGCCTTGCTCCAGTTTCGCAACAGCGTGTTCACCAGAGCAGCTGGTACGCATCATGACTGAGTATACCTGTCGGCGTACCCCTCGCATGGACCGCGCCTCACAGGGATTTCAGCCGACGGCCCCAAATACATCGTTCGCATAGCGTCCCCTATGCTGGCAATGTGGGCACACCATTCACACTGATCGTGCACCCCAGTCGTCATAATCATCATCACCATCACCATCATCAGCATTAGCATTGTCGTCATCATCATCATCATCAGTATCATCATCATCATTATCATCATCATCAACAACAGCTCAGTCATCAGCATCATCATCAGCATCATCATCAGCAGCATCATCAACATCATCAACATCATCATCGCAATCGTTATGTTCACGGCGTTTACAGGCACACCCGCTACTTACACCACACTCACCACCATGACCAATCATGTGTACTACCACTGATGCATCGCAACTACTCTTGCTCTCAAGGTCGGCGCGAGCAATTCACTTGCAGAGATGGTATGGTGCCGACTCCTCCTCGTTTTCCTCCGTCCCTCCCCCCCCCCCCCGTGCTCCTCACCATTCCCTCCGTATGCCCCCTCGCCCGCAGCCTCTTCTCCTCCCCTCCTCCCTCTCCTCCTCCTCCTCGCCATTATCCTCCCCCTCTTTCTCATCATCCTCATCCACACCCTTACTTCCTGCCGTCCGCGTCCCCCTCCTTCCTGCTCACGAAACTCGTCTAAATATGCCGAAACGCGTCTGAACCCAATCCGTCATCCCTCAACTTACGTAGCCAATTTTGGCTCATGCTTGCAGTGCGAGCTCTCCAGCGGCACCGGATGTCAGAACCGCCCCACAAGAAACCTCGCCTCGGTGACAAGCCCGAGGCTAGATTGTTGGAGTTAGGTCGCGATGCCCATATTACAGGCAATGCTTTGGCCAAACTGTTGAGGACGCTGCGTGGGGAATCTATACCTGAACATTTCTCCCGCGGAACACAATATCGGCATCGGGAATCGGAAGCGTTTCAACTTACAACGTACGGTCCGCTATTGCAACGTGTTGAATTGGATGGGCTTATCGGAAAACCAGGCAAGCCGTGCAAGGTTGACTTATGGGTGCAACACCCTTTCGGATTTCTAGAGACCGCATGTCGGCAGAGTGAGTCATTCGCCCGCCTTTTGATCGACACGTTCAACAAATCTTCGAATAGAATGGATATTTGCTTCTATCAGGACGAGGTTACCCCAGGCAACCCCATGGGGGACGCCAACGATCGCAAAGTGCAGGCGGTCTACTTCAGTTTCAAGCAACTTGGGTACCCAAACCTGAACAACGAGAACTTGTGGTTTACGCTGTCGGTTATCAGATCGAGTTTGGTTGCACACGTGCCAGCTGGTATGAGCGGAGTCAGCAAACACCTTCTACGGTTCTTGTTTGGGCAGCCAGACAGGCTCGATCTGCGCAATGGGGTGCATTTCGCAATTCCAGGCGACCCTGCAGGGACCAGGATCCTTCGAGGCACGTTGTCCTTGATGGTGCAGGACGAGCGCGCGCACAAATTCGCAGTCCACTGCAAGGGCTCTGGCGGCCATGTGCTGTGCGCTCAATGTGACAACGTCGTGAGCTACTGGTCTACTTGGCTACCAAATCCAAACTATGTGAGTTCAGACGACTTGGATATTACGAAGTACCGTCGGCGTTCGGCGGACGACTTCAAAGCTATACAGAAAGAGCTCAAGAGGCTATCAGATGCAGGTCGTGGTTCCAAGACGGCTTTAAATGATGCTCAAATGCGTTTTGGTTTCAATTTCGTCGAGGGGTCCCTTCTACAAGACGAGGACCTTGCGGTCGACCTCTCGACTGCGTGGGGATGGGACTGGTTACACTGCTATCTCATGACAGGCGTCTTCACAATAGAGGTCAAGGCTCTGCTTAGCCAGCTCGGCAAGCACGGGCTAGGCGGCAAGGCGTTGGACACATACATGCAACACTGGCGCTGGCCAAAAGAATACGCTTCGGGAAAAACATATGTGCAGCAAAGACTCAGGAGTACCCGCTGGATCGGCATCTGTGTATCTCAGCGCCGCTCCTGTGTTACGAGAGTTTCTTCAAAACGTTGATGTAAAAGCCAACGTCCTCCAGGACAAAGTAGCTAGCTGTATTCAAGGGTGTTATGTGTTGGACCTTTTAACAATATCGAATAGCGGCTTAGTGACGCCAGTGGAATTGGGGAAAGCTATTATGACACACCTGACCCTTCAACAAAAAGCGTGGGGCCTAGAGTGCTGGCTTCCGAAATCGCATTACGTAACGCATTTGCCCAGGCAACTCCAGGACCAAGGAATGTTGGTGAGCACGTTCATGCACGAGAGGAAACACAAAACAGTGAAGCAGTATGCTGACCCTAGACACAACACGTCATCGTTTGAAAAATCCTTACTCACAGACTTGACTTGTCAGCATTTGTACGTGTTGCGAGCTCGTGGCATTTCGGCTGTAGATCTGAAGGAACCGCGGCCTGCATGCCAAAACATGGTGCAAGCCTTGCGCCAACACTTGAATGTGATCGGTGATGATGTCCTCACAGCACATGTTGCGTACGTGCAGTGCCGTGCTGTTGCGGCAGGCGATACGGTTTCGTTTCATGATCGTGCAGGCAGTCTTTCTTTCGGTGAGGTGTATTTCCATATAAAAACAGCAGGTGTGGTGATGTCGTGCATCAGCGTCTGGCAGACTCTCGACATAGGCGATTCGTCGGCCAGATGCGTTGTCCAAGAAAACCCAACAATGTTTCCGACTGATTCAATAGTGGAGCCGTGCATTTCTTATACGGCCGAGCTTGGGTCCATCTCACACTTGCTTTTTTCCCCGAAGCTAATGCTTCGTGCCAAGCAGGCATAGCGTGGCTCTGCATGACAAGGGAAGAGGGAGAACGAGGAGGAGGATAAGGGGGAGGAGGAGGGGGGAGGAGGAGGAGGAGGAGGAGGACGACGATGAGGAGGAGGAGGAAGGAGATGAGAAGGAGGAGGAATGAGGGAAAAAGAAGCTGGAGGAGGAACAATGACGATGAATGCGAGGAAGAACATGAGGATGAGGAGGATGATACGGATACTGATATAATGATAAGTGTAATGACAATAACACTGGCAACGATAATGATGCGTACAATGAAGATGGTCATAATGATGGCTGGTGGTGATGACACTACAGATGATGTTGATGATGACATCGATGTTGATGTTGATAATGATCAGAGTAATGATGATGGTGATGGCAATGTGTCAGCGTTTGGCTACATTGCGAACTGTTGTTTCGACCAGCTGCGCGTCTAGTGCGTTTCAGGTACTGTTGGCGCAAGACAAGAAAGAACCGCAAAGCGGAGGTCCACCTGTTGCGCTTAATGATGTAAAAAAGGCATGAGGGTGAGGTGGGGAGGATAGATGGGGGGAGGAGGAGGGGGTGGGAAGGAGAAGGGGGAGAAATAATGTGGAGGAGGAGGAAGAGGAGGCGGAAGATGAGGATGAGCAGGGGGAGGAGGAGGAGGAGGAGGAGGAGGAGGAGGAGAAGGGGAGGAGGAGGAGGAGGAGGAGCGGGGGAAGGAGGAAGGAGGAGCAGGGGGAGGAGGAAGAGGATGAGGAGGAGGAGGAGGAGGAGGATGAATGGGATGATGATAGGGGTGAGGCCGACGACGACGACAGCAAGACGAGGAGGAGGAGGAGGAGGAAGAGGTAGCCGACGACGCCAACGGAGAGAGGGGGGGGCGATCGGCCGACGTCGACTTTACACTTTTTCGCCGCAGTATTATGCACTGTTGCCTTCGCTTTGGAATGACAGAACGTTGGAAAACAAGAATACACGAACGGATTTTATCTTTGACTGCGTGAACATGTCTTGCATTTCCGACTGTGTTTATTTCGAACTTGTGCTGCGCATCCTATTTAGGAACCTGATTACCGAAGATTGGGGTTAAGTACTTCCCGAGGTTAGCATGTGCGTTAATGTACATGGCTAAGAGACCCACATAAGTAGGTTAACGTAAACACACCAAACAACTTCTAAGGGACCGAAGCACACCCCAAACAGGGCGTGCATCCCAGTAGACAAACAGGTGGAGCTCTTCGGGGCCGAGGACGTCGACGCGCAGCCACCTGCAGGTCTGGAGGACGCCCTTGAGCTCGTGGGTGCACAGGGGGGCCCCGGGGATCTGCATCCACCGGTCCTCTCGCTGCGGGGGGGGGACTTTGACTGGCTCGTCCTCCTGCTGCTCGGCCTGTCTGGACTTCTTGACTCTCCTGGGCGGCTCCTTCTCCTCTTCTTCCTCTGCTTCGCCTTCTTCTCCCCAGGTTCGTCATCTCCACCGTCTCCTACGCGGCCATGACACAGAAGGGTCTCCCCACTCATGAGGTGCGCATGTGCGATCACAATGCTGACATTCTGGGCTGGGAGATCCGGGGAAGAGAGTGCGAAATCCGACCCAAGAGATCAAGGCTGTGGCGACTTCGGTTGGCGCTCGACTGTCTGGTCAGTCGCAATGCCGTGGACCCGAGAGACGTTGAAAAAGCGTTGGGCCATTGCACGTTCGTCGCTTTACTATGTCGCGAGCACTTGTCCATCTTCTATTCGGTGTACTCGTTCGTGCGGAGGCTGCGCCACTGTGCCGGAGTACCCCTCTGGGAGTCCGTTCGCTGGGAGTTGAGCACGTTCTCGAGCCTTCTGGGGATGATCTCGCGAAGTATGTTGGTTGCCTGGAGTCCGACGGTGATGCGCAGTGACGCGTCGTTCTGGGGCTTCGGGCTGGTCAGCAAGGGCTTCACTGAGGACCTTGTGGGCTCCGTGGGCGGTTTCTCGGAGAGGTGGCGTTTCCTGGAGGGCAGCAATGCGCAGTCAAAGGCTTGGGCTGGAGTCGGCGAGGGGCTTCTCGAGAGCTCCAGGGAGTTCCAGGACATCGTGGGCTCGGAGGAGGCCTGCATCAACGCCCGCCAGTCGGCCGTCAGTCGGCTGCCTGCTGAGTTTCGGGAGGAGGGCTGGGCTGTCGTGGGCTCGCACAAGTGGGGGGACCCGCCCGACAACATCGTTGAGGGGGAGGCCCGGGCGCTCGCGTTCGGGGTTAAGCACATCTGCCGTTCAACAGCGTCGTTTGGGCGCCACAACCTTCTCCTCTCGGACTCGCTGTCGTCCGTCTTGGCTCTGAGCAAGGGGCGCTCTTCGGCGCCAGGAGTCTGCGGGGCCCTCCGCGCAGTCGCGGCCCATGTCGCGGCAACAGGCCTCCGCCTCGCAGCCCGGTGGCTACCCAGCGAGTGGAACTTCGCGGACGGTCCGTCGCAAGGCCTCCGGCACGCTGGATATGCCCGCGCAGGAGGCGGCGACGCTGACGCGGAGGCGACCTCGACCGGAGGCTGTCGAGGCCAGCGCGCTGCCGCGGACCAGGGTTTTGCCGAGTCCGCCGGCTGCGACGGCGCCGCGCCTCCGCCGCCTGCAGGACGAGATGGGCCCGGTGGGCTCGGGTCCGAGCACAGTATCTGACTACCACCACCAAGATCGAGAATAATATGCGATGCGATGTGGTGCAGTTCTGATTTGGTGAAAAGCCCTCAGTCCACCCCCCCGCCGCCAGCGGCCACCGGGCTGCCCCCCCTCTCTTAAGGACCGAAACAGAATTCATTCAAGCACGCGCGGTGGTGGTGTATATAATTTTGGTTACCAAGGGAAGTGATTTTTATACACCACCACCAAGAAGTGCTGTTTCTGCTTCAGGAACTCCTCATGCCACGGCGCCGGCGAGCTGCGCCGCGCTCCTTTTCGCCGTGGCGTCGCAGCGTCGTCTGGCATGACCCTGCCCCTGACCCTTTTTGCGGAAAATTATTGTTGCGGGCGGTGGTGGTGCATACAAATTGGCCTCGCATCGGGTGGCTCCCTGCCGCCCTCGGGCTCGACGGGCCCGGCGACCTCGCAGGGCGTGAAGCGGCGGAAGCTCGCTCGGCGGCTCGCGAAGCTCACCGAGGAGGGCTCTCGGGACATGTTGAGGAGGAGCACTGTTCGCACGCAGACCGTCAGGACCCGCTACCAGCAGTTCGACGACGAGTTCGACGAGTGGATGGGCGAGCAGGGCCTCCCGCGCCGGCCTCGCTTCTCGGTCGACCACGGCGAGGTGGGGCCGCTCTCGGCCTGGGGCGTCGAGAGGATCGACTTGGCGCTCGCCGAGTGGATGCTGTCGCAGTACCTCGAGGGAGTCGACCACTGGCGCGGTGCAGATGTTGGCGGCGCTGCAGTACGAGCGACCCGCGGCTCGGCCGCGACGGGTCGGCCTCGCTGCCGGCGGCGCGCCAGACGCTGCGGGGCTGGAAGGTGCTGACGCTTCCTCGGGCGAGGCTGCCGCTTCCCGAGGAGTTGGTGGCGGCCATCGCGTGCGAGCTGGTCCTCATGGGCCAGTGGGGGGCGGCTGCCTGCGCGGTGCTGTCCATGGCGTTCTACATGAGGCCCGGCGAGTGGGAGCGGGTGCTGGTGCGCCACGCCGTCCCGCCGCGAGCTGCCGGCAGCCTTGCGCTGCGGCGCTGGGCGCTGCTGCTTCACCCGCACGAAGGCGAGGAGGCGAAGGCCAGCAAGACCGCGGAGTTCGACGAGAGCCTGGTCCTCGACCTCGACTGCGACCAGCGGCTGTCGGGGGCGTTCCATCGCCTGGTGGCCGGCCGGAGCGGGGGCGAGCCGCTCTTCCGCATCGCAGTCGCGGAGTTCGCGGCGCTGTTCAGGCGGGCAGCGCGGCGCTCGGGGGCCACGCCCGACCCTTTGCCGCACCCGCTCCGCCACGCGGGCGCCAGCAGGGACTTCGTGAACCAGCCGCGGCCGCCCCGCGAGGCGAAGAGGAGGGGCCGGTGGAAGACCGACGCGTCGGTGCGGCGCTACGAGAAAGGCGGGCGCCTCAGCGAGCAGTTCGCCCGCCTCCCAGGCCCGCTCCAAAGGCACGCCCTGCGGTGCCACAGCGTGCTCCCCGAGGTGCTCTTAGGGGGGGCTCGCTGCCCCGCCGTTCCGGGCCAGCTGAAGGTGCGGGTGTTCTTGGAGGTCCTCTCGGGCTCGGGGCGTCTCAGCCGTGCCATGAGTCGACGCGGCTACCACGTCCTGGCCTGGGACATCCGACATGGGGCAGAGTGCGATCTGAGGGGCCCCGCCAAGCGCCGCCTTATTCGCGGCTGGATCCTGGGGGGTCTCCTCCTTGGGTTGCATCTCGGCACTCCATGTGGCAGCTGGTCGAGGGCGCGCGATATTCAGCCAGGCCCCCCGCGCCTTTGCTCTGATACGCACGTGCTCGGTCTGCCTGATTTGAGTGCTTTGTTTTAGTCGGTAGTAGATTTTGGAAATCAGATGATGAGATTTTCGGTGTCGCTTCTCCTAGTGGCGAAGCGCATGCAGGTGCCCTGTTCTATGGAAAACCCGAGCACCTCGCGAATCTTGCTCGCTCCAGCTGCGGCGTCTCTCTCATCCGATCCAGGGCCTCGACGTTTGTCAACACTGATTTCTGCCAGTGGGGCGCGCCTTGGAGGAAACGCATTTCTTTCTTGGCCGCCCATCTTGATCTCTCCCCACTTGTTAGAGTATGCAAGTGAGTGCAAGGGTGCTGTAGCAGGAGCGGTCGCCCTCACCAGGTTCTTGAAGGTCGGGCTCCTGGTGGCCGTTTCTGGACGGCAATCGCCGAAGCTTACCCTTCGCTCTTGTGTCGGCGGATTGCGCTCGTCTTCGATGATGTCATCGTCTGCCGGAAAGCGTCGGCTATGCGGCATGTTATGTCTCGATTGTAAATGCATTATGACCGCCTTCGGCCATTCGACTGCTTCGGCAAATGTCTATTTTGGCGAGTTCGAATTCAATCTCGATTTAATCCTGGTTTATCTGGCTCGGCTTGTGGCGCGTCGCTTCCTCTCCAGAGAAAAACGGAGCGCCTGCCCTTGCATAGCTGGCGCTTCGCGCATGGCACGGCCGGACGGCGGGGGATACAGTTCAGTGTTCCGCGCGTGTTTGAATCCTCGCCGTCGCTGCCGTCCATCGTGTCCGATGGCCACCTTTGCTCAAGTCTCCCTCCCTCGCTCCTTTTTTTTTTTTTTTTTTTTTTTTTTTTTTTTTTCTCTCTCTCTCTCTCTCTCTCTCTCTCTCTCTCTCTCTCTCTCTCTCTCTCTCTCTCTCTCTCTCTCTCTCTCTCTCTCTCTCTCTCTCTTTCTGCATCCTCAGCCTGCAGTTGGCGAGTTCGAATTAAATCTCGATGTAATCCTGGTTTATCTGGCTCGGCTTGCGGCGCGTCGCTGCCTCTCCAGAGAAAACGGAGCGCCTGCCCTTGCATAGCTGGCGCTTCGCGCATGGCGCGGCCAGGCGGCGGGGGATACATGTATGTATGTATGTACGTATGTGTGTATGTATGTATGCATGTGTGTGTATGTATGTACGTATGTATGTATGTATGTATGGATGTATGCTTGTATTGTGTAATTGCGGTGGACATGCTCCAAATTTGTGTACATGTGGATGTATGAGTATCAAACCACACATTTATACGTATACACGCCGACCCTGTCGGAGCGTGGGAGAAACTCGTTCATTCGTCGCTGTTTCATTCGTCGTCTCGTCTCGTCGTCGTCGTCGTCGTCGCCGTCGCCATTCCAACTTTTCTCCTCGGTCCCCTTTTCCGGCGCGCCACCCGTTGCCTCAATACCAAACGTCGTGATTCGTTCGAAGGGACGCCCTTTCCCTTGATCCCTTCCCCGCCGGGGGGGGGATCCTGGGGCGGGGTTCCGGGGGAGACCCGGGGGGTCCCAGGTCAGAAAGCCATTTCCGTCGCCGTTCGTCCCTTGTCCTTGGCGCTCCTTGTTCGAGCCCAATAACTCTCCAACAGCGCTTCAAGAGCGCCCCAAGAGGCGACCTCCGGGGCTCAGGACCCCCAGTTTTTTTTATCGATGTCCTACAAGATGTTGCCAACAACGCCCCTGAGGCTCCGAAGAGCGCCCCAAGAGGCGTTCAGACGGATTCAAGAGGTGCTCAACATCCTCATCGTCCTCATCGTCGCTGTCTTCAGGGTCGGCGGCACCGGCCCGAAGGCCTTATCAATATATATATATAAATATATATATAAATATATATATATATATATATATATATATATATATATATATATATATATATATTCATAGGTAGAGAGATAAATAAAGACAGAGAGAGAGAGAGAGAGAGAGAGAGAGATAGAGAGAGAGAGAGAGAAAGAGAGATGTTTGAGTGCGTACATGCGATGGCCGCGTATGAGATAGCTCGAACGGCAGTGGAACAAGTTGGATGGAACACGTTGCAGGAATCATGCGAGCTGGTTCTCGAGTTGACCGTGGGCAGCTGAAATCGACAGACGAGCTCAGACAGCATGCGGGCGCGGGCAGGGTGCATCGCACAACGACTGCGCAGTGAGGCCAACGGCGCTGGTTATCTGCGTTCTAGGCGCGGTTCCTGTTTTCTGTTTCTCTTCTGCAAATCCTCCGCAACCTTGCAGCTGTCTTTATCCATCCCTAAGTACTTCATAGTTTTTCCGACGGCGGGTGGGGGGTTGGACAACGTAATCCATTGTCTGCGCAGTTGTTCGCCGAATTACTGAGCTTTGCATAGCGCTACAGTGGAGTGGACCATCCAGCATGGCGATGCGGGCCCTAAAGTACATGATCACCCACTTCATTGCTTGGAACGTGCTGCCAATGATTTGGATGGGGGGCTTGCGGGGGGCACGGGGCAGGGGCCATGGGGCGCCCAACTGGGAAATCGTGTTAGGTTTCAGTCTTCGCGCGGGAGGCCCAAGCTGCAGGGGCTCAGAGCAAACAGGCGACGGCATGTTGGGCTCGGTGCGCTCGGGGGCCCAGCCAGTGCTTCACGCGAAGCGGCTCCGATGCAGAAGGCAAGGTGCCCGACACAGACACCAACCGCGGCACTGCGCGGTGGTGCACACTCCGCCCCACGGCCTGTGGCCCCCATCACAGGTCAGGTGGTCGGCGGCTGGTGGTCAGTGGTGCTTCGTGGCCCGCCTGCCGTCGAGGGTCAAGCGCAAACTCGTTGGTTGCCTGTTGGTTGGCGCCCTCGCAAGGCACCAGGTGTCTGAGGGGAAGAGGCCCCGTGCTCAGTGCATGGTCCCCAGTCAGGGACGCCCTCCCCTCCACCGAGGGACCTCCCCAGGAGCCGCCGGACCTTGCTGAGAGTGCCCCTGGCCCCAGCCCTGTCCTGGGGCGCGTTCTGAGCAGAATGTCGAGGGGAGTCCAGTCGTGCCAACGGGGGCGCCCTAGGATCCCCACGAGCGCCCAGACGCCTCGACCCTCGACCCTCGATCCTCGACAGTCCTGACGCTCCGCTGGGCTCCGCCCCCCTCGCGCGCGCGCGCGAGGCGCAGCCCAGACCGCCGATGGCGTCGCGCCTCGCGGGCCGCCGTGGGCGGGCCCGCGAGGTGGTGCAGGAGGCCCGCACTGAGGGGCGGCCCCCTGTGTGATGGAGGGAATCAGAGAGAGAGAGAGAGAGAGAGAGAGAGAGAGAGAGAGAACCCAACCCGCTCGAGAGCCGGATAGGATGAGCACTGTGAGGGTCTCCTCAGAGGCGGAGAGAATCTCAGCGTCAACCCCTGGGCCGATAGGGCAGCGGATGAGGAGAGCAAAGAGGTGAGAGAGAGGGTGCACACATACACCCCCGCCCCGGCCTCTGAGCGGATCCGCACCGTCTGGGGACGGCGGCTAGTTCTGACCTTCGATCGGGGGCCTTCTTGAGGAGATCCAGTGATGAGGGGTCGAGACTTCTGGACGTCAATGAGCCCTTCGGGGGCCTCAGGAGGCCTCCAGAGGCTGCGAGGGTGCATGGGAGGCACGCGACACGGGGCACCTCGGCTCCAGGCGCTGGGCGGAGCCGCGTCGTCGCTGGACGACAGTTACGGCAGGCTCGCGCCGCGTTGACGCGGAGGCGGCCTTGGGGCGGCGTGCAGGGGTGGACGCCGCCTGTGGCAAAGAGTCGGCCGATACCGAACGGTTTGCGCTATCGGAAAGCCGCGCTCGCTCAATGCTCGGTATCAGAAACCAATGTCGACGTCATCGCGACGTGAACCTGTCGTGTTTTGACATCGGTTGCGGGAAGGAACCAGAGGAGAAGTCACTTGACATTTGCTTTGGGCCTGCCTGGTGGCCCTGGTCGCCACGGCTGGATTCGCCTCGGAACCCCGGTCAGAATGCACCCCAGGAGAGGTCTGGGGAACAGGAGGATGATCGACATTCTTGTCCTTGGCGCGCGTTTTCTCGGCCCCTTTTCAGGGGCCAGCGGGGACGGGGGGGCGAAGGCGAGGGGGAGAATGGCTCGTGTGGCTGTATCATTGGTGTAGCAGCAGAGGCAAACACCAGAGGATTTATTAACTTGGTATTTGGCTCAAGCGCTATTTGCCTCCAGGGAAAAGGTTCCTATTACATGTTCGTGGTAGCGGAACCCGTGTCTCGCCCCACGGGTTCTCGTGCGCATGTTTGACGCCGCGAAGCAGCCGCCGCCGTGCAATGGCCACGGCGGCAGCCGCAACGGCCCCACCAAACCCTGCACAGTCGACCCACGTTTCAATGAGATGTCACCCAAGGTCCGAGAGATCTGGTACAACCTGAGCACGAAACGAATCGCGAAAATGTACGAGACCGGTTACGAAACGGAAGCTTCAGGTATGTATTTAGCACAGCGGTCAAGGCCAATCATGAAAATATGAGGCTCATTTTCGAACGCAGCGCTACGTTAGGCACCAGCACGATTGACACAGATGAGGCATTCACAATGCTGCAGATGAGCTACAACCGCAACGTGCACCGCGAGGAACAATCCCATGACGTGACAACAAAAAGGCACACCTTCGCTCAGAAGTTCAACGTCAATCGAACGCCTCGGAGCACGGTGCAAAGATTGCCGAGGCCATGCCGCCTTCTGAAAACCTTGGCCAGAGGAACCGGAGGCAGCGGAGGCAAAACCGTGAGCGAATGCAAGCTGGTTCAGCAGTTGAAAACCTTTTTCGGCGACCGGACCAGATTCGGGGAAATGGGCGACGAGTTGTTCTATGCGCTCGCCCAAATGGCTATCGCAAAGCCTGGGAACACATGAGCAGCAAATTCGAAACCATGGATGGAGCGCTTCCGGACGATAAAGAAAACTACCTGCCGCAGATCACCAATGGGTGGCCAGCGCCAAGCGAATGCACCAAGGCGTCGCAGATCAACCAGCAGAAAAATGACGCAAAGGGGAAAATGAGTTAGATGGCGACGACTACGCGGGTGGCCAGCGCCAAGCGAATGCACCAAGGCGTCGCAGATCAACCAGCAGAAAAATGACGCAAGGGGGACAGTGAGTTAGATGGCGACGACTACGCCGTGTTGGACCAGGACCTCCGTGGTATTTGTTGAACGACAAGATGGAGAGGGCGGACTCCCATGGCGAGTTTACGGGCGCGCAGGAAGGCTACGGCCTAACGGCACATCATAATGTATACAAGTGCATGCAAATGGCATTCCGCCGATCCCCCCGCAACGTGTGCCAGACAATGCATTTTGAAAACGCCAGAAGGTGGACGATTTGGCGACCCAACTTGAACAGATCATGAATCAACTTGATGATTGATTCGGCGATTGGCGTCGGGAGTGTCTCGGGGCGCCAGAGCCACTGCGCGTCGACAGCTTCCGGAGAGTCAATTGCAAAGATTGGGCGAGGAACAGGTTGGGCGCCGACGCGCAGCGACGATTCTATGGGGAACGGCCAAATTCAAAATGACGAGATCTGTGATCGGGGTACAGGCGTAAATGATTTTCGTTCTTATAACGAATGCGGAAACTCGCGGATTTGGGCCGTGGGAGACGAAAGCGAAAACGGCTGCGCGAATTGGGCGGGCGCCAGAGGAGGCGGGGGTCAAGGGCCCACGCGCTGCAATCGTCGAGGAGGCGGGCGCGCTGCCGCAGACTGCGCCGCCAGAGGGGCCGCGAAAGGACAGGGAGGTGAAGAAGGGGAATGCCATGGGGTCAAGGGTTACCGAGCGGCGCGGGCAGGGGGGCGCCGGGGGGGGCGCGCGGGCGCCAAGGGTTGCTTGGGGGGCTGCGTCGAGGGGGCCCGCAGCGAAGACCTCCCGGAGGCTTGCCGAGCGATCCGGGCACCGGGCTGGAATGGAGGAGGCAAGGGGGGGGGGTTCGCCGATCAGCGAGAGGGGGCGCTGCAAATGCGGCGGGGAGGCTCACGTCGCAGCCCGCTGCCCCGGGGGCGCCAGCCAGGTCGCCCCGGGTCATGGGCGGGCCGGGGGCCAGGGGGGGCCCGCGCAGATGTTGGGGCAACCCATGCCTGGGCTGGGATGCCACCTCGTTGAAGTGGGCGAAGCCGCCGGCGAAGGTGGAGTTGCCGGCGGCGTCGAATCGGCAGAGCCGGTGAGAGGGCGCAGAGGTTGGGGGCGCAGCGCCAGGAAGCAAGGGGGGGGGACGGGGGGGGCTGATTTTCGGGATCAAAGGGAAGCGCACATCACGTGGGCGCGGTGTTAACTGCGACCGCGGCGCCAACTCGGATGGCCGAGTCACAGGGTGCATCGACGAGGAACTCAGTTGGGCGCGCAGCGCGCCGAGTTTCGAAAAGTGGAGATGGAAGGGCCCGTCAAGAGAGCTCATGCAGCACCCGTGAAGGACCAGGGGCGCGGCGTGAGGGCACTGGGTGTTGCCGTGGAATCAGGGTCGCACGACGCTGTTGGGCTTCCAAACATGGGCGCCCGCTTCCCCGTTTAACCCGCGGGGGCCTCCAGGGGCCGCAGGCGCTGCAGCGCAGCCATTGGGTCAGTCGTCGCGAATCATGGACAACGAGTTCTCGCGGGTAGCATGCCCGTGCAAGTGGCCGGTGTAAAAGTATTCGGGCCCGCGCGTGAGATCGTTGAAGCAGAGGGCCGCGCGGTGTTAGATCGAGACAACGATAGGCGGTCCTGCTGATACTTCGAGCAAGAATCATCCAGGCAGAAGACGACGATTCACGAGACACTTCAATGGTTCTCGGCCCGCCACGCGGGCCCCAAGATGCGTCGCGGGCCAGGGGGGGGCGAGGCTTCCTCGGGGGGTTGCGATGGGGGGCGCGAGGCTTCCCCGGGGCGGGAACGCACGTGGAGGACCTGTTCCATTGAGTCCGGGTGAGCCCGCGAGCCCCAGTCGAAATCCAGTTATCTCGACATTGGAGGAAGACGAGGATAACGGGGGTGGCTGAGGCGCCCTGAAGGATCGCGCGCGGGTTGCCCTCGCGCGGTGGAAGTTATGTCGCATGGTAAGAGCGCAGTTGCCTCGCCGACGGCGGCGCCTCTGCTGCGTTGGAGGACAGTGCCATCAGGGGATCCCGCGGGAAGATGTCGGGGGCGCCCGGGCAGGGCCCCGGGCAGGGCGCGTCGGCGACCTCAGCGGACTGCGCGCGGCCAAGCGGGAAGAGAGGAGACGGCGAGGAAGAAGGCAGAGGAAAAGCCGTCATCGCCGTGCTCTGCTGGGGCGCGAGGTTAACCTCGGGCCAGGTTTTATTGCGGAAGGGCGCGGGTCCGCGCTCAGTCGAAGTGTTTTGCGGTGCGATTTCATTCGCTGGCCACGAGAGAGCGATTCTCAAAAGCGATGGGGGGGTCGCGCAGGACGGGCGTCGCTGGGGCCGTCGAAGCCCCGCGCGATCTCAGCGCGGGGCTAGAAGTCGAGCCGGCTGGAGACTCCCAAGCGAGTGGCGAAGTGGAAAGGGCATGCAGATCAGCGAGGCCAAATTATGACACTGAGAGGCGCTCTCGGCGACAAATCTACACTTTAGTATGGGGGCGAGCACGCGCCGGCGCTTGGTGGGTGCCCGAATTTGGGGAATCCGCAATGCATCTGATGACTCTGCCTAACAGAGGGAGGCAATGACCTCGAAGCAAGGTGGGGAAGTGGTGTATTTCTGGGAGCACATGAAACAAGCCAAGAGTTAACCGCCGGCATTCCAGAGGGCGTCATCAAGTCTCGCGAGTTCAGGCGCAGGAGAAGTAATGGGGGTCGTGGAACATAGGTGAGGTTAGCAATGTCAAAGGGTTACCCCAGCAACCTGGCTCGAACGCGCTTGGACCTTCAAGCCAGCGCCGCCCGCGAATCTCATTGCGCGGAATGTCGGGAACGCGTTGTCGAGTGGCTTAAACGACAAGACGACGCGAACATCCAAGAGAGATGAGCAGCAGCTCGGGCGGGGAAGGGCCCGACAGTCCCCGGCAGGACACGGATTGGCAGGACTTCTTGGTGGGCGACCGGGCCGTTGAGGGCGGGTTGGCCATTCGACGGCGCCGCGGGCCTCGAGGCAGCGCGCGCGCGTCTAGTGTCGCGGGTAAGAGTCCCCAAGTGCGTGGGCAATGAGGGGCGAGCGCGTTTTTTTGCCCAACCGTCCTGTGGTGTTGCGTCTTCGTTCTGAAGAGGCGGCGCCCCCCGTCTCCCCTCCTCTCGCCCCTCTCCCCGCCCCCCCCATCCTTTGCGCGGCTCGCGCGCTTCGTGGCCCCGATGGGGGCTCCGCCGAAAGCCCCAGTGGCAAAGTTCGCGCGGCGGCCGCGCCCCCGCGCCGTCGCGGCCCTCGCGCGATTCGCGGCCCCATAAGGAGCTCCGCCGAAAGCTCCAGTTGCACAGGTCCCACGGCGGCACCGCCCCCATTTCGGCGCGCCCCCCGCGCGTTTTGCCGCCCCAAAAGGGCGTTCTACCGATGGCCCCAGCGGCAAAGTTCGCGCGGCGGAAACGCCGCCATTTCCGCGCAGCCTTCGCGCGCGTCGCGGCTCCATAGGCAGCTCCACCGAAGGCTCTAGTGGCAAAGTTCGCACGGCGGCCCCGCCGCCATTCCCGCGCGGCCCTCGCGGGCTTCGCGGCTGCTCGTGGCCGGGCCTTCTCGCCGGGATAATTTTGGGGGAAACTGGCGGGGTGGGGGGGCCGGCGACGCGGAGAAATGGAGGTGAGAGGGGGTCGCGCGGGCCGTGGGCGGGATGGATTAAGTTGCGCGTGATCTCTGGGAGCAATGACGACGATCGCCAGGCCGACGTTGCGCCGCCGAGGTCAGCGGCAGTAAAACGAAAGGCCGAGGGCCCAGGAGGCGATGGATAGCTGGGGGGGTCAGAGATGAAGGGGGCGCCGTCGAATATGCAACGAGAGGGCGCGGGGGCCGGGGGGGGCGACGGGCCCGATGGCAAAAACGCGCAACCTCAGAAACTTGATCATCTAGGCGATGAACAGGACAGCGGGGCCACCGATGATGCGCGCGCCAGGTTAGACATGGCAAGGTTTGACCCGATGTAGTGGAGTGGTTACTCGGCGCAGATCTGGATGTCACTGGGCACGTAAATCACGTCCTGAGAGTTGTGAGGTTATGCGGCAGAGGCCAGCGCATCGCGTGGCCTCACAGTTCGGAGGCTTGCTTGCCGGCGCGAGCTGCGTGCGTAGCAGGGAACGCGGGGCCCATGCCTAGGCTAGACTTGGGCTCGAATGCGCGCCATGGGCGCGGGGGCCCGCGGGATTTCAACTGCGGGGCGCTGCGTGCCGAAGCCAACGAGATTATCAAGAGCATAGCAGCCCTGCTTTCAAGAACCCAACGCGCGCGGCACTCATTAGGTCAGAGTTCACAGGATGAGCGGCGTGCCCGACTACGGGATGAATCGCCTCAAGCATGCGTTAGAGCTGCGTGGAATACACTGGCTATTTCCCCCATCGAGCACCCTGCGGGGCCTCGAGCTGGGCCGCGACGCCAACGCGGAGGATGGCGATCTGTGTTATTATAATTTGAAACGAGTGACGCAGAAGAGGGGGCGCCCACGAATCATTTTTCGCGGCCCATGACCAAGGGCCACCACATCGAAACTGCCCTCGGCGCGAAGCGCAGAGGTCAGCGGCGACAGATTAAGGCGACTGGATGGGAGGAGGTCGAGGGGATTCAGCCATAGGTTAGTGGGGGGATAGGGAGGCGCGCGGCGCGGGCATTTCAAATTGCATTCTTCGTTTGGTTTGGGGACGCAGGAGGAGGCTCCAGGGAGAGAGGGTTGAAGGAGAAGATATAAGGAAGAGCGCCAGGGAAGGTGTGAGGATCGCGCGGGAAAGCGAATCTGGGGAACAAATTGACAAAATAAGGTTTTCGAGGTTCCGCGTGTCTCTTTCTTCCACAGAGAAACCCAACATCAGATAAACAACCGAAAACCATAGGAAACATACGTTAATCCTGAAAGAGGCACACACATGTATGTGTGTATATATATATGAGAGAGAGAGAGAGAGAGAGAGAGAGACAAGCAGAAAAACAACAGCAAACGAAACTTTGATTTTGGGTGATTGGTTTTTAACTTTTCTTGAACCAATGGGTTATTTTAATGGCGTCCTTGTTTTTCTGATTTTCGGCTTTTCTGATGCGCCGCGAAAGCCCTGGCCCCGTCAACTTTTCCACCAGGCAGCACATCCAAAGAAAACAATGAAAAATCAGAGAAACCAATATGTCTTCAACAAATGATAGCCTCAGCGACTTTTTCAGTATAAAAGTTAATAAGAAGATCATGAACCATAGTTCCTTTCATTTGTTAATGTTTTTGCGGATTCTCGGCTGTCTCTGATTTCGAGCGAAAGTTCCGGCCCCGCTGGTTTTCCCGACGAGGAACCAAGGGTCAGACGCATCAGAAAATCAGAGAAAACTAGCAGCAAGCACAATCGAATAAGCCGTTTAAGACAACATCAGAGAACAAACAATGCAAAGTTGTTTCTCCTGTTGTTTTATTTCATCTGGCGTTTGTGTTCTTTCTTTGTATTCAGGACGGGCCAGTGTTTTCTTTGGCTGTATAACGGATTTCGGATGTATCAGATGTTTTTGAGATTTTCTGCGAAGTGTAGTTCCCGATAGTTTCCCCGCGGGTAAGGTTCCCTTATGTCTGGATCGGGTCCTTCGCTTTTCCGTCTGCTTCTCTTTCTCTCCTGCCCCCTTCCTCCCCTCCGCTGTTTTCAGTCCATTGCTAGCGTAGCCTATGCGTTGTCTTGTTTTTTTTAATGTTGCGATGCAGATTGGAACTCCGCTTGCAACCAACGCGATGCAAGTTTGCAGAGGTCTTTTGTCCAGGGGGCGGCGCCCTGGAGGGCGGTGCCGCCCACTTCCGAGGCCTCGCGGACTATGCTGTTGAAGAGGAATAGCTCCAGCTGTTCCTGCTTGCTTTTACAATGATAGAGTCACCCCTATAATTGATCCGATCGCTGCTCTCACTCATCATCGCCCGCGCCCCCCTCATCGCATCCCCATGGTGGATAGGAGGGGCTCGGAGGGGGGGCGGAGTGATCCGATGGGGGCGAGGGGGACTTGCAGGACGATGAGGTCCAGGAGTCGTTCATCTTTCTTCTGCTGCCTCCAGAATCATTATCGCCACCCTCGCTCTATCGCCCCTGCCCCCCCCCCCCCCCCCCTGGCCCTCTCATCGGAGGGGGGGGACGGGGGCCGGGAGCAGCGATCCCTCGCCCCCCCCCCCCCTTCCCCCCATTCCTTTTATCCGCTTCTGACGGCGCCTATTCCTTCATTTCCCCGCTAATCATCGCCCCCCAATATCCCCCCTCCCTCCTCCGCCTCTCAGAGACGAGGGGGCAGGAGTGATTCGCCGCCGTGCCCTGCGGCGAGGAGTGGGCGTGCCCTCGGGCCCCTGGACTCATTCCTGAGGAGCCACTAAGGGGCCCGAACCACCATTGCCAAATCTGTTGGGCTCTCGGAGTCTCTCGAGCCTCGCCGCATCTTCTCGCCTGATTTTTTGGGTGGCCCTTTTGGAGCGCCCTTAGCGGGGATCGCGGCCTCCAAGGGGGTGCCCGAACTCCGGGGTAGCCATTTTCCGTCATCCCCCATGGGGATCGCGGCCTCCGCCGTTCCCCGCCACTTCCCGCATGACCTTGGGGAAGGCAATTGCTCGACGCCGCTCGCGAGGCTCGCGGCCTCCGAGGGGGCGGGGGGGGGGGGCGCAATCGAGCGCACCCCTGCCCCTCGCGCCAGGAGGCTCCAAGAGGCCCCAAGGGGCGCCCGAAACGCCGCCAAAGAGTCCCAGGAGGCCCCAAAGGGGCGCCCAAGAGGCCCCAAACCTGACCCCAAGAGGCGCGCATAGGCCCCCCACAAAGGCCAACCGCGTGATCCCGAGCAACATCCATGAGGCCTGACCCATCACCCAGGCACAGCGGCGGGATATATGCCGAAGGCAACTAGATCCGCCGCCCCTTGTTGATTCATCGCAGGTGTGCCTGGCGCGCTGGTTCCTTTCGGTTTTGTTCTCTGTTCTATCCCAAAAGGAATTCCCCCGGGGCTCCGGCGCGCCCCGCCGGCCACGGGAAAAAAACGACCCGGAAGCGAATTCTGATTTTTTTGCGCTTCGCGTATCCCCACCAGGCCTTCCCGTGCGCTGCTGTCCCAGCCTCGTTCTTACCGCCCTCTGGACTTTTCCTTGAAGGCCGCGAATCAAAAAAGTATCCCCACCAGGCGGCACATGGCCGTCCAAGTGGCGCGTCCGACGCTGGCACACTCCAGCCCGGGCTGCACCGGCACCGGTCGGCCTCCCCCCCCTCTTTCTACGTGTCTACCGCGGAGGTTAGCTGCACCCCCCACACGTGCATACGCTTTCGGCGTGCGCTGCCATCCAGTTGCGTATTTCCTACGGCGGCTAGCTGCACCCCCCTTCTCCACGCCAAGTCGCACTCTGCGGGCTGCAGGAACCCTCTCGCAGCGGGGCGACACTGTGACTTCGGAAGGACGGCGGTGTCCTCCGAAATGAGGGTGACTGTGACGGGTTGCCTTGCCAGAGTGATGCCTCGCCCGCGTTTCTCGGCGCACCTTCCCTTTTCTACCGGTGCCGGCTCGTCCGTCGGTCGCCGCCACCCCCAACAGCTCTGAAGTGGCGTTCGTTGGCTGCGCGCTGAGTGGTCCAGCCTTCAGCGCCGACGGCCTTTGTTTTCCACCACCAGCAGCCGGTCCCCGGGCTGGTGCCAGTTGTTTGTCTGGGGTGATGTTCGGAGCTTGGCGCCGCAAGGGCGACGGTCCGTAGCACTTGCACCATTGCGCGTTCGTTCTTCTGGACCGGGCGGCGCCCAGGTGCGTCACTGCGAACGTGGAGCATTTTGCTCAGTGCACGTGCACCGCACCTCTTGTGTGCATTTAGCCTGTACCGCCGTCCTGGACACGCTTGTCGCCGCCAGACCGTAGTCGCGCGGCCGCCGACCGAAAAAGTATCCCCACCAGGTTCACCCGGTTTGAGTCGCGCCCAGCAGCGAATTAGGTTTGCCCGTCGGCCCGGACGACTTCTCTCGCCGCCTGCGCGCTCGCTGGTCGCCGCGACAACAAAAATCCACCAGCGTCGCAGTGTAATTTGGCTCGCGCGTAGCCCGCTCGACCTTTCGACCCGCCGCCTGCGCCTTCGCTTGCGGCCGCGACCAACAAGTATCCCCACCAGCCCATCCAGAAACGATTACCAGGTGAGTTGGTTAGGCGTCAGGGACGCCTGGAAGCACGCGGTCGCGCAACTGTTTTGGAAACGTCAAAACAGGGTGGGCAGCATCCTGGGCCAGGAAACAAGGATCACAAATAGGTCGGCGCAGTGACATTTAAGACAAAAATCAGTGCAGGATGCGCCATGGTGTTCTCTGTGGTAAGTGTCTCTGGCGCAGGTTGCTGTATGCACGATCCCACATCCGTGTCGTGCGCAGATTAGGGGACGAAGTTTCGCAACCGCCTTGGGAACGTGCTGGAAGGGGCTCAAAAGCTGCACATAAACACAGCCGTGCGCACAGGCATTCTTGTTTTCAAAACTGAGAGGCCGTACTTCGGGCCAGAAAAGCAAGGATCACACATAGCTTCCCCGCTGAGGTTCGAGATGGAAATTCGTGCGAGATACGCCGTGAGGTTCCCTGTGGTAAACGTCCGTCCGGGAACGATGACCAGGTCAGTTGGTCAACCAGGGGCGCCTGGAAGCACGCGCTCGCACATTTGCTTTGGAAGCATCAAAAGAGGGTGGGCCGTACCCTGGGCCAGAAAATATAATGACTTTCGTGCAGTGATGTTGAAGACAGAAATCAGTGCAAGATGCGCCATGGTGCTCCGTTTGGTAAGCGTCTCTGGTGCAGGTTCCTGTATCTACGATCCGACGCAAGCGGCGCGCATATTAGAGTCGCATCTCGATGGACATCCTTGATCTTAACCCTTGCACTGATTTGTATATTAAACTCGCCTGCGTTTCGAAATTGCTCAAGTGCTGGTGTTGCTGGTGCTGCTGATGATGCTGTTGTTGGCGTTGCTGATGTTGATGCTGGTGCTGATGTTGCTGTTGCTGGTGCTTGTGTTGCTGCTGGTGCTGCTGCTTGCGGTGCTCTTGCTGCTGGTGGTGCTGCTGCTGGGGCCATCTTGGGGGTAGGAGGAAAAAGAGGAGGAGGAGGGTGAAAAAAGGAAAAGGAGGACGGGGAAGAGGAGGAAGAGCAGGAAAGCGGCACGGGGAGGATGAAGAGGAGGAGGGAGGAGGCAGGAAGGGAGGCAGGACGGCGCGGATGTCCCACAGCGGCTTGATTGGCAACACCGGTGAGTTTGGAGAGCTCTTGTAGCGAAGGGTGTCGGGCTGTAGCTGCTGGTATCGTTGGTGTTGTCGTTGCAGTTTGTGCTTATGGTACCGCTGCTGCTGGTGTTGATGCTGGTGCTACTGATAGTGCTGCTGGTGCCGGCGATGCCTGGGACCATCTTGGGGGTAAGAGGAGGAGGAAGAGGAGGAGGAAGAGGAGGAGGAAGAGGAGGAGGAGGAGGAGGACAAACAGAAAAGAAGGAGGGGACGATGACAAGGAGGACGAGAAGTCGGGCTTAGGGGATATATTGCGGTGAGGGTTTCTTCGAAGCGTCGTAATGCCATTTTGACGCCATCTTGGAGCCCTCTTGGGGTCCTTTTGGGGCCTTCGTGGGGCCCTCTTGGGGTTCATTTGGGAAGTCTTGGAGCCCTCTGAGGGCTCTTTGGGGAGGCTTGGGAGGCCTCTTGGGGCCGTCTTGGGCCCCATGGCTAAAAAAGAGGGGGTCGTCCAATTCCCGTCGCCCCCATCGGAGGCTCACAAATGCTGTCTTGGAGCCGTTTTGGGCCGTTCTTGGAGCGTTCTTGGCCGCTCTATGGGCCGTCTTGGGGCCCTCCTGGGCCCCTCTTGGGGCTCTCTTGGGGCAACTTGGGGCCACGTTGACGATGCCAAAGCCCATGGGAAGCGAAAAGGCGAGAATGCCTGACACATTGATTTTCCCTAGGCTTTTGAAGGATTTTGGCATCTTGGAGGGTGCCGTTGAAGGCTCGAAAGGCAGTTGGATCCGTCTTGGGGCAGGCTTGAGGCCTCTTGGATGTGTGTCGGAGGCTATCTTGAGCCATATTGAGCTATCTTGGGCCATCTTGGAGGCTATCTTGCGTTCTCTGATGCCGTCTTCGTCTTTAAAGTGAGCTGGGGGACGTAAGGAGCGGAATCGAGCGTGCGCCCGCGGCCGTCTTGGTTCAAGCGGCCGGCCGCCTAGATTTGACAGTGCCTCACCGCGAGGCACACCATCGCTATCGATACTAAAAGGCATCCCCTTTTACTTGACATGGCTTCCCCTCTTGCATTGGGACTATCGTCGCTACGATACAACCGAGCTGGAGCTTGGCTTTGCCTGACGCGAAGCTGTTGGCGGGGCCTCCCAGCCCCGCTCAAACTTGGTAGCGGAGCTGGCCTAAGGTGGTCAGGTCTAGCTCTACTCCTCACCATCCACGCCACTATCTGGTGGACTACAGTTACGGTGGAACATCAGGGTGCAGTGGCATTGCGCGGAGGAATGTACATAGATACGCAGCATCGCAAGGAAACTTGCAGCGACACCTCTGCTCCAGCGGAGGTCTCTCGCTCATATTCTACATCCCTGCGATATTATACTCCTGAGGTCCACCCACCTGCTCCAATTGGAAAATTCGAAGATATAATGCATGGAAACATGCGATACGATATACTGGCACCTCCGACCCCTCGCAGACTTACGACGACAAAACACGAGTCTCCACCGACTACACCCGTCTACGACCTACGAGGCCGGGGTCGCTCTTGGATGTGCGGTGGGACATTTGCGGGGCGGAGACGACACTAGGGCGACCGGCCCCCATGGGATCCTGCTGACCAAAAACCATTTCGCGAGATTGTCCGCGAGGTACACGCCTGGATCAACGTGACCACAGGCAACATGACGCCCTCCCAACAGGCCGCCGCACTCCAGCGCGGTCTTGGAGGGCTCGCACGGACCATAGCCATGAGAGTTCCCCCAGCAGTCATCAATTCTGGTGTCAACATAGGTGGTCGCCATGCCGATGGCGTCACTTACACTGCGTTCCTCTTAAGTTCGAAGTTCGAGAACCTAGAAGAGGAACGCCACCTCAACTCTGGCACGCCTCTCATTGACTTTCGTGTCCATGCGGGAGAAAGAATCGATCAGTCGTTAGCACGGTTCGAGATGGCCCGCTACGAAGCAGAAGCCGCCGGCTTCAACATCCCAAACTTCCAGATATTAACAGCAATACTATTCAGAGCTCTGGGAGTGGGGACGTCGCGGGCACAGCAGGTCCTGCAGCCTCTGAACCACAATATGCCGAGGGACCAAGCACAATTTGATGCTCTCCTCGAACGTACGAGGTCATATGCTCACATAGCTGAGAGAACCCCTGGCAATATCGGTGGTATTTGTTGTCACGGTCACCGAACAGAGACCTTCCATTCAGAGGCCAATGCAGGGCAGCCTGGTAATAACGTCTGGAGCGATGATATGCCGCCGTCTGAGACCACTACATTGTTGGCCCAGAATGGCGGCACGGCCTCGCGGTCACAAGACCCCTGCACAAGCTATGACCCTAATGGGTTCTGCGGGGCAACCCGCCGAGTCCGATCTCGACTCCGGTGCCGACGCCGAAGCGTCTTCTGATGGCGAAACGACTACGCTGGATTATTCTGATATGCCTACCTACCTTGCTGAAGAGCAGCAAGCTCAGTGGTTGTTTTTGGGCCATCAAGAACACAGACGTCGCTGGCGGAGATTCATGAAGAAACCAGTCAGAGAGGTAAGACGTATGGCGCGGCGAACACTCAAAGGAAAATACAAGGTTGGAAGTGAAGGCGAAGGTAAGCGTCGGCGACTACACGGTTGAGGCATACTCTCATTCCTAGCATCTCTCGCTGGGCCTCAATCTGACGAAATGTTTTTAGGTGCCGGCAGGAACCGTAGGCATACGCGAGGTAAAGGTACAGGGCGACGAGGGAATCCAAAGGATGCCAACGGTAAAACTATGGAGTGCGACATATGCCACAGCGCACAACATTTCCGACGCGAATGCCCTCAAGGCGATGGGAGAGGCAGGGGTCCGCCAATACATTTGGCTCAAACAGACTCCGACATGCAGTGCGTCGGACTGGGGGTCACTTTTGGCCGACCCTGCTGGCGGCTCAGCCACAGTTGTTCATTTCGTGGCTGCCGGGTTTGCGTGCCAGCATGAACCTCGAGAATTACGCCGACGAGCTGTTCGAAGAGGTGTTCGCTGGCCACGGCGACGCCGACTTGGCAGAGTGGCTGGGTATACACATCGCGGGGCAACCTGCAGATATTGAGTTTGTCGAGAACTTCCACGCGCCCGTCGAAGGTGACTTCGGCATGGCGGGGGCGCCCGCGGACTCTGAGTCTACCATTCCTGCAACAGATGAAGAAGTTTATGCCGTGCTCTTTCCTCGGGCGATTCGGCGTCCGACAAACGTGGAATCGATCGATGATAATCTATTGCGGGGAAACCCGCGAGACGCTGGCGACCTATATGAACGCATTCAATCTGAGCTTGGACACAATGGATAATTGAAGTGCACTTCTGTTGCGTCAGATAGGTATGCGAGCAGTCCGAGGCAGTCGCCGCCTCGTGTACCCTTCATAAGGCAAAAGCAATATCACGACGATCCAAGGCTTTCGCCAATTGGTGGCGACGACGAACGCGATGACCGCATGGCACGTCGCGGTCGAGCGCTTAGTTTTTCACAGGATCGGGCGCGAGCCCGCTCCATTGGTGCTCGTTCGAGCGGCGCCCAGCGCCCTCGCCCCCCATGGGGCGGGAACTTCAAGTGGCCCGCCAGGGAAGACGCCAAGAGCGCATGCTCCACCGAGGAGGGGGCGCCCGCGGAGAAATCCGCCTCACGACAATCAGCATCAAGAAGAAGAACATCCATACTGCCATTTACAGCGTTTAAGGGGTTGGAACACATCTGGATTTGCTCGTCAGTACATACCTGCAGCGACGATGCAATACTGGTTGGATAGAAATTCGACTGAACATCCATACCGACACTGGTATTCGCATCGCCAAGTTAAACGGAACGACGATGGCATTATCATTCGGTCGCCGAAGAGACAGACAAAAACGCAAGAAAAGGTGATCGTGCGTGATCACAAAAGGGCCATCATCGAGGATCGAAACGAGTATCGAGGCTTATGTTGCACATGCCCCAGCTATGCCGATCACAGGCTTGGCTGCCCCATGGGGCGCCCATCAAGAAGTCAGAATTTCAAGAAGAACACCGTGGGTTTGGCCACGTGGAGATGGTCGGGGCAATTGCACAGATCCCAGAAGAACGCCATACCATAAGCGGATGACGGAAGAGAATTACCTTCCTGCTGCAGCGACAGAAATTGAACAAACAAAGGCTATCTGGAAAAGCTTGGCACCAACTCATTTTCTGGCGCAGTTCAATCGCGCGTGGCATGCAGGGGAACCCGCCGATTACAAGTCGGACGAAGATAGCCAACCATATGTCTATGAAGTTGAGGATGAAGATGCTGAAATGGCTGAAGAGATTGATCCCGCGCGCGCCGCCCTTGGCGACGGTGAAGCAAGTGATTCGGGCACTACGGTGTCTACATGTGATTCTGATGCTCCGATCGACCCCGAACACGTCGTCACAAGAGACATGGATCTCTCTCCTGGCAGGCGCGTTGCTTACCGTGCCGAAGGTGCGGGCTGGGTCACAACTTACATAGCCGAGCGACGTAGTGCAGATCAGTATTTACTTGGCGGAAAAGGAAATCAACACAACGTTCCTATTCGGAACATGGCTCTCAGGAGGCCAGGTGGTGAAGATTTGAATCCTGGCCGGGGCCCCGTAAAAAGTTGTCGCCGGTTTGCGTCTGGGGCACTGGCGGGAGCTACGGCGAGGGCAGTGCCCGAACCGAAGCCAGAAACGATCGAACCCCCTCGTCATCTGATTCTGATTCTGTCTCAATATGCACAACTCTTGGCCCTGATCATCCCAGGCCCAAGAAGAAGAAGAAGCGCAGGGGCCCAGGCGATGATCCCAATCCTGGGGGCAGCAAAAGATGCGCGGGACAACCTGCTGAGCGGCGCGCTGATCGACAACGATCTAGAGGTCCAGCGGTGGCTGCTGCAGCAGCCAGATTCCAGGGCGCCAGTAAGCCTGCCCCGAAGGGTCCTGTTCCACGTCGCGGCCCTTCATCTGGTCGGAAACACAGGTCAGGATGGATGCCTACTGTGGAGGCAGGAACAAGGGATGCATCTTCCACGAGGCGCACTGAGAAGCTCCTTGCTACAACACCAAAGGTACCAGGAGCAGTGCCCAGGGGCAAAGATATCGATGCTTACAACACCAAGGAGAAGAAACACCCGGACTTCGACATCAGTGCCCCGCAAGGGACTCCAAGGGCGCCCAGAGGTTCCGCTGGTGCATCTTCATCAGCTGCGGGCGCAGCAACGTTTGCAGCGCCAGCGACAAAGGCTGCCCCGCG
Organism: Prorocentrum cordatum; assembly: GCA_963575745.1. Lineage (NCBI taxonomy): Eukaryota > Dinophyceae > Prorocentrales > Prorocentraceae > Prorocentrum > Prorocentrum cordatum. The sequence goes on along the minus strand of CAUYUJ010016381.1, from coordinate 195,548 downwards.
TCCTGCGGGGCAACCTACTCAGAGTCCTGCGGGGCAACCTGCTCAGAGTCCTGCGGGGCAACCTGCCCTTGCGCTGGAAGTACCGCCGGAGTGTGAGGAATACTGGGGCAGGATGCGCTCAGGCAGCCGCATGAAGATCAATCCAGCATATGATCCACGAAGTGACGATGGATATGATCGCTACATGGTTGCGCAGTGCAACATCATGGACACTGCTGCCCATGCTGACGAAGGCGCGCGCGCGCGTCAGTCAGTGCGCGACATTCTGCGGCAGCGCCCTGCCCTCACGTTGGATCTAGAAAAAGAATATTTGAAGAGCACCCTCGCCGCGGGCAATCTTCGCAGGCCGAAGCTCGAACGTAGAGAAGAACGTGAGATATCTTTGTGGCTGACAACTGCCCTCCGTCACAAACCATTTCATCGTGGTAAACTATCAGACATATTTATTCGTGCAGTTACGTCCTATGACGAGTACGGCGGCTGGGCAGATTTATCGCAGCTACTCAACACATGGCCCGCAGAAGGATACGCACATCACCACCATGAGCATCTCGACACGGTACGTCTTTCGCTTAAACATCGTCACTGGGCGTATCAGGCCTATGCTGTCTTGGAGCTCATCGGCATGACAGATGAGTCCGGAATGAAAAAAAAAAAAAAACAGGCTGCATATCAAGAAGATGAGGTACTCTGATATGACTTACGACACCTACTGCATCCGCCTGTCCAACGGGCATAGCCGCCCTGGCATCAGGTGCCCAGAATCCTTATATGTGAGGATCACTGACTTATCAGCACCTGGGGCGCCTCGATATTTCATTCATGGAACTCAGTGGGGTAATGGCCGGATATTCCCAGCATTGGTGTATCTTGTCGCGTCGACGACACCATTGAGAAGAGGGTCGGGCAGTTTGTACATGGATGCCCATACCTTCCTGGTGAAAGTGGAATCCAATCTGGTTTACGCATGGATTCTGAGGTCCCCATCATGGTCAGTCTGAAGAACTTGATCCGGGACAATATCCCAGCGTGGCGCTCGGCGAACGACATCTTCGTGACAGCAGGCCGTGATGGCAGGATCCCTCCTGCTCACATCGCCCAGTTGATCGGGATCTTGCCAGGTTACAATTGTCAGTGCAATCGCGTGGGGCAAATATGGGTAAATTCCTTATATTTGAAGGACGACAGCCGGCAGTACACGAGTACTAGAATTGATGAGATGTACGAGATTCGCAATGACGCATCATCATTAAAGAATTGGTTTATTCCAGATACCACCTACAACTTGAAGTGTCCCGAACCGCTTCCTATGGTATTCTCACAGGTGTTAATGATGAGCGCATGCCATGCGTGGGGCACCTGCAGGGGGATCTGACGGATCATGGATACAGGCTCAGAGCGCTGATGTGACGGGTATTACGCCAAGTGGTATTACGCCTATTGGCACGTCATATGCTAATGATCCGTGGCGTGCCCAGGTTCGACAGCTGCCAGCACCTGCAGGGCAACCTGCTTCGTTCGCTCCTATGAGCAGAGCTACTACACCATTCGGCACCCCACAGAGGGCTGGGAGCACCAACGGCCTGCAGGCGAGGCTCCAAAGTATTCGTACCGATCCGCAGCTCTACCATGCTCTACAGGCAGCATTTCCGTTCGCATCACCACCTCCAATTGCTTGCGATCCAACAGCTGCTGATCGCCCAGCGGCAGCGCCAATGGTTCATCCACTCTTTCCTGATGGTCATGCGCAGGTGAGTGGAACTGCTCGGGTGGGAACACTGCCTGAAAACCATATGTTTGGGCGACGGCCGACGATTTCTATCAGTCTCAGCTGGCGCGTGGCTCTGGATATGCATCAGGTGTGCCAGGACAGATACCTCACTATGCGAATGTGGCACCCTCCATGGATCGAGATGTGCAGCGGCAGGCCCCAGGCCTAGTGCTGCCACTGACTATGGGAGAGATGCGCCCTGAGATCCTGGCCGTGCACGAGGCGCAGCAAGCCAACTTGGCCATGCAGGCCACGCGGCAGCGCCGACATCAAGATCACCAGGCCAACATAATTCTGAGCCGCGCAGGGCAACCTCCTAACCACAATGCAGCAGGGACACCTGCGAGCAGTCCAGCTATGGATGCATCGATGCTTCAGCGGGGAGGCCTGCGTTGACATTTGGCTATGTGCCGACCAAGAAAGGTACGCTTCAGATGACAACGACATGTCGCCTATCTCCAATGGTACACTTGGCCCTGCAATATCTCATCAGAAACTTCTTCCGCATCGATAATGTTGTTTCGGTCAGATTATCCAAGAGTATTTATAAACTACCCTCGGTTACTTATGCTGACAGTTGCACATCGGTTCGTTACGATACCGACGTGGATCCAGGATTCCACTACTATGAAGCAGAAGGTATTGCTCTTCATATACATGATGTAACTGGACCAGCACACTCACGAATCATCCAATGCCTGAAGTCCACCAAACCTCAGGCAGGCCTGGATCAGGATATGTCAAAGTTCGAGGACTTGGCTGATTCGCCGACACCCGAGGGAGCCGCTAGAGAGGCTTCAGAAGCCGAACCATAACATGATGACAAACGGCTGTCTACGATCTACGAAGAATCAGAAGCTGATATTGAGTCACAAGTTTCTTTACGGTGCCCACGCAGATGGTTCCTGACCAGAGTGCGTTGATCACTGTAGCTGATGAACAGCGGGGACACCTGCCGAAGTACTGATCCGGATCCTGATCCTGATACTGAGGAAACATAGTTCGCTCCCTTGTGCACCCTGGTCGAAGACGACAGCGATGGACTCGACTCTGAGGAAAACGGCCCATGCGTTGAACTCTGCTTTGCAACAGAGATGTCAAAGGTAGTCTTGTCCGAGCAGCAACAAATGCTGTTAGACGCCGACCGGGTGACCGCCATGCGAGTATATGTTGCTGCCGCTGCAAGGCGAGATGCGGTCGTCAAGGAAGACGACCTCCTCGATAAGGCTGTCGTCCAGGCGAATCCCGAGAACATATCGAAGGCCCTTCTCTCCGAACTCAAAACATGGTTCGACAATAAATTCTTCAAAATGCAGGAGATCGCCAAATCGTCGAACATCATGATTTCGAGATATGTATACACATGGAAACTCGTAAAAATAACACGGGCGAGATGGATCGCGCCATCCGACTTCGTTTGGTACTTCGAGGCTTCGTGGACCTAGAAGCTTTCGGTGTAGAGACATTTTCGGGAACGGCCAGGAGGTCAAGCCAGAGGTTACTTGCCAGCGCGGCAGCGTGCAAGAAACAGTGGATCATTGCTTCCCTGGAAATCAGCATGGCCTTCCTAAGGGGATTTACCTATCGAGAACTCGCCGAGGCAACTGGTGAAAAGGGGCGTGTGGTGTGCTTTATTTTGCCGCCTGGGTCGGCAAATGTGCTCCGTGCTCTTCCAGGGTTTGATAACTACGACGAGTCAAAGCACTGTCTGCAGTGCTTGAAACCGGGCACAGGCACTAAGGACGCCCCACGGGCTTTCTCACTTAAACACAGGAGAACCACCAGAGGATTTGGCCTCCGACCTACGTCTTACGACGAGGAGTTCGAGACTTACACTAACTTGCTCACGGCCAAACATGTTGATGACATTAACATGGCCGGTACTGAGGACACCATTGACAAGTATGTCGAATGCGTTGAGGATACCTTGGGTAAGTCCAACAAGCCACACATACAAACTGTGCTGTGAGGTACACCAAGGATTAGGACGGCAATGCCACTCTGGATCAAGATGAATACATTACGCAGCTCCGTCCCATACATCATTCTGAATTGACCGGCGCGGGCGCTGACGCTCAAGCGACCAAGATGGTGGCAGACATGTTCGTCAGCCTCAGAGGTGCGCTGGCGTACGCACTGATCACCCAGATCTGGCTGATGGTCTATGTTGTATCTCTCCAACGTGTCGAAGAAAGGGCCAATATTCAAGTGCGACGATTAAACGCGATCACCAGAAAGTTATAGGCCTGCCCGAAGAAGATCGTCTACCAGGCGATGAACCCCACGGGCGAGGTCGACTTACATAGCGACTCAGGCTATCGGCGCCTGAGTGGAGACGCCGATGACGACGTCAAAGGCTATGGCATTCGCGGGGCAAGCCTGGTACGACGTGGAAACGCGTCATCTGGCAAGCCTGTCGTTCACTTGATTGATGCGTACTGCAAGTCTCACCGCTTGCAAGTCCGCTCGAGCTACTCAGCAGAGACACTTGCAGCAGCCCATAATTTGGAGGACTGTTATCCCACGATTGTGACTCTGCGCGAGCTCCATGCGGGGCCACTCACACCCACTCAGTTGACAGACATACTTGAGTTGGGTGGCCTGTGCATCAAGGTCACTTTGACCATCGATGTTGAGTCTGTCTTTAAGTCATTGTCAAGCAAAGATTTGAAGAAGCCGACTGCGTGTACCCTTTTAGGACACTCAAGTTGGATGCGACAGCTGATGGAGCGCGGAATCGTGCATGGCATTCAGTGGTGTGATACCCGCGATATGACTGCGGATGGACACACAAAGATGAGCATTGCCAGAGAAATGCTCCTACAAGTCATGGGAGGCATACAGGCCTTCAAACATGACCTGAAGTGACATGCGCCATATCGGGCTGGCCAGACATCAAGTTCTGACGCCGCCTACATTCGCAAGGCAACTCGCTGACGGGTCCAACTCCTTTGGGTCCGTCTCCTTTCCTGTCTTCGTATCGGTTAGCTGCTGAATTGTTCTCGCTTTAAGGGTGGCGGACGCGCGCTAAAGTGAGCGCGGGGGCGCAAGGGGCGGAAGCGAGCGCGCGCCCGCGGCCGTCTTGGTTCAAGCGGCGGCCGCCTAGATTTGACTGTTCCTCACCGCGAGGCGCACTATCGCTATCGATGCTAAGAAGGCATCTCAAATTCTCTTGACATGGCTTCCCCTCTTGCATTGGGACTATCGTTACTGCGATGCAACCGAGCTGGAGCTTGGCTTCGCCTGAGGCGAAGCTGTTGGTGGGGCCCCCCAGCCCCCTTCAAACTCTTTGAGCCATCTTGGGCCAAAGAGGACCCTCTAACCCCTCGGGCCCGCGCCCCCAAAACGGCTTCCGACGGCGTCAGACGGGCCAGGGCCCCACCAAGTCGGCCGAAATCGGTTCGCAAGTCGGCCGGAATCGGTTCGAAGCTAGCCCACGACGGCCCGAGAGGCCTCCAAGATAGCCTCCAGGAAGGCCATAGAAGGCAAAGGACATGTCGCCAACGTTTGTGAAGGATTTTGACATTTGTTTATTTTCGGCCTTCCGACGGCCCGAGACGGCCCCCGAATATCGCCCAAAGGTCGCCCGAGAGGCCTCCGAGATGGCCCCGGAACGACGCGGGTGTGAAGATCAAGCACATGCACTTCCACAAGCTCGCGTCCGCGGCCTTCGACGATGCGCCCTTGGCCGACGCGCTAGATGGAGCTTCGCAAACAGGGCGCGTCGAGTTCGTGATGCAGCGTCAGATCCTCGAGAAGGGGCCAGCCACCATCTCCGCCCCGTCTTGGGCGGGTCACAAGTTGAGGAGGAAGTGTGATCATCAGGTTGGAATGCTCATGGCAAAGCTCGCTCGCGTCAGGCTTCTGGCGATCATGGGCAACGAGTTCGACCGCATGCGACCGTGCTTACTAACAGGGCGCTGCCCCGTTGTCTACGTGACCAACCCCAGGTCTGGACTGGCGGAAGACATGCGGGCAGCTATCGACGTGGCTATCGCGTGGGCGGACATGGCAAGCCCCGAGGTCCACCTCCAATGGGTAGAGGGAACCGGCCAGCTGACAGCTCCCCTCATCAAGCGGAAGCATGAGAGTTCACTAGTACGCCACGCCTTAGAGCAGGGGGAGTATGGCATCACGGAGTATAGCATCGCACTACAGCACCGCTACCAGGAGGGAGTCAGCCGCGAGCAGAAGGAGCTAACTTATTACACCTGCCTGACCAACTTCTGCTTCACAGGGTCCAGTATCCACCAGATGGACAGCGCGGGAGCCCAACAACAAAACAACGAGAAGGATGGCCGCAACTACGAGCCCGAGGTCTGCAAGAAGCTCAGAGAGGTCTCGCTGGCCTCTGGGGGGCAGGAGACAGCCCAGCAGCGTCGGGAGTTTCGTGGAGTTCAACAGGTTCTGAGCAGTAGAGAACAGCCAGTGTGATTTTGAAAAGACCCCGGAGTCTTTTGGAAGCCCTTAGGCGCACCTCAAGGCCCTTTAGGATCTAGCTGCGCTTAGCCCAGAACCCGAACCCTCTTCCTGGACCGCCGCTTTGGTTCAGGGAAGGGGGCCTGTTGGCCCCTTTTCCAGAGTGTGATCGCTCGGTACTGAAAAGAGCTCGCCCCATCGTCCTTCTGTGCCTGTCTTGGTTTCGAGGTCCCGACAGCGCATGCGAGCACTCGAGAGTCCATCCACAGCTCCGCCACTGCGGCGCCTGCGTCTCGGCCCCGCCGAGACTGCCGTCAACGGTCAGCGCCCACTGCCTGGCATGGGGACTGCGGTTGCATTTGAGGGCCCCGTGTCGGATACCATGCCAAGGGTCTTTCGTTCTCCGCGCAGCGATGTCGCTCCAAAGTCGCTTTCCTCTTCCGCGCCGCTGCTGACGCGGAGCTTAGCGCCGAGCGAGGCTCGGTCGCCGCGCGCCGTGTCGTCGTTTCCGGCGCACCACCGCGGTGCGCCAGGGTCTGAACTCTGTGTTCGCCCTGTACTGCACGCTGTCGCTCCAGACAAAACAGCTGCGCGCAGGGTGCGGTAGCCGCGTCCGCGCGCGGACCCGCGGTCCGAATCGTTTTTTTGTGTGTTTGTTTTTCCTCTCTCTCTATGTATATATATATATATATATATATATATAATCAGAGCTTGCTGGATGGCTTTCGGAATGCCAGTTGTCTCATCTTGCCTCGTCTCGACATCAGGGCAGCGTCTGTGCATATTGTTATAGTTTGGCTCAATATCGCCTGGCCCTGGGCTGCGGCGATCGTTGGTGACGCCGCGGCGGGCGACGCTGAGCCCAGCCCGTGCTCGCGATCGGTCTTCCTTGTCGGATCGGCCGCGCTGTTCTGGAGCCGGGCAACCTGGCTTGGCACTGCCCGCTTTGGGCCCAAGGTCGCCGAGGCCGTGGGCCTGGCGGGGGCGCGCGGCCTCGGCGCGTTCAGCCGAGGCGCCCAGGCCGCCTCGGCCTGGGGGTGGCGGGCCCTGCGCGCGCTCGCCGGCCTCGCGAGCTCCGCGGCGGCCGCCGCTCGGGGGCACCGCGAGAAGCTGGCGCGGGGCGCGCGCGCGGCCTGGGGGGCGACTGGCCGCGCGGCGGCCGCTTGCTGCAGCGGCGGCGCGGGCCTCGTCGGGCGGCCGCGCGGACGTCGCGTGGCTCGGCGAGCCGAGGGCGCACGACGGCGCGAGCTCGCAGCTGCTTCAACCGCTCTCGAGTACGCCTTGGTGGAGATGGCGCTGGCTGGCGGCGCGGCCGCGGGCGCAGCAGCGCCGTGCCGGGTGCTGGCGTCGCTCGCTGGCGAGCGGGGCCCGGGGCGAGGCGCTGATCTTCGGGCAGGTCATGGCGAAGGATTTCAGCCTGGGGCTCACCATCGACGACGCTGGCGCGTCCCTTCGTCTGGGTGCTGGTACGACTGCTGCCCGTGCACTTTCGAGCTGCGGTGGTGCCCGGCGGGGGGGTGTCCCGTGCGCCGCCTTTCGGGGTCCCGATTGGTTCGGCGAACTGGGTGTGCGAGCCGCCTCGCGCTGCGAGGCAGTGGGGCCCAAGCGTGGCCGAGCTGGCGGCGCTCCGCCTCGGGGCGCAGGGCGTGGGCGCGGCCGCCTCGGCGATGGTGCTGCCCGCGGGCGTCGTCGCGGATGCTGGATCGCAGCGGCCGACCCTGGCCGCCGTCATGCCTGTGGGTGGTCCGCTCCCGCCGCCAGGAGCTGGCGCCCTGGTCGCCGCGCCGCCTGCGGGGGCGGGCGCGGGGCCTGCGGCGCCCGCGGCGGTGGCTGCGCTACCAGGCGCGGGCGGGGCGGCACCCGCGGCTGCCGCGGGTCCGGGCTTCGCGGCGGCAAAGGCGGCGGCGGCGTCGCCTCTGGACCTGGCTCAGACGGTGCAGGATGCGCGCGCGATCCAGGGCCATATCCAGATCGGCAGCGGGGCCAGGGAGTCGAAGGGCAAAAGAAGAAGCAAAAGGGCTCAAAGCGCGACAAGAAGAATAACAAGACAAAGAAAATTGTGTCCGACTCCAGCGGCTCCTCCGGCACCGGCGGCACCAGCAGCGACTCCAGCGGCAGCGAGTATTTGCAGTGGAAGGGGCCCAAGGCGAAGAGTCGCCGTGCGGACCCTGCCCAGGAGCGCAAGCTGGAGACCGAGAAGTTCAAGGCCAGGGGTGACCTGGTGGCGTTCGCGGCCAAGCACCCAGGAGCGCTGCCGGGCTACTTCCTCGCGCAGGCCCACCGCAAGCTGAGCCGCGGGCGCTTGGCGGAGACCGAGCAGCTGCGTCAGGCGTCGGTCGCGACCTGGGCGCAGGCCCATGCTGGCCTGGCCGAGCTGCGGGGCTGGCGCGAGGTGCAGGCGCTGGTGCCGGTGATGGGCCTGATCAACACTCAAGACCTGGCGACGGCGATGGGCGCACTGGCTCAGCGCATCATCGCCATCCAGCGGGCAAGGTCGAAGGGGGGCTCGCGGGGGAAGGCCGAGGCCGTGGAGCTCATGACGGGCGCAAGGGAAGGGTCGCTGCGGACGGGCTCCTCAAGCTCAACATGTGACGAGGTGGCGGAGGGCGCTGCAGAGATGGCTGCGCCGCGGAGGTCGGCCTCAAGTGGTGGAGCTCGGCCGAGCCCTGCTGGGCATCTCCCCGCTGCTACGGCGTCGCGACGCCGAGCTCGCAATGTTCGGGCGCAAGTGCCGGGGCGCAGTTTTGGCTTGGGGGGCGCATGTGCATCGCTGGTATCAACGACTTGTACGGGGCCGTCGGTGGCTACAACGCTCTGCCGACTCAAGCCCAGCGACGCGTGCAAAATGCGCATGCTGATTGGCGCCTTCCGCTACCTCGAGGCCGAGTTGGCTTGGCCCGAGGCTGCCGCAATTCAGTAGTTCTGCGCCACGGCGACGGCTACGAGCCGCTGAAGTGCGTCGCAGAGCCCCTTGGCGAGCGCGGGGGGGTCTCCGATCGCGCCGCCACCGTCGATCTGGCGGGGCTGCTGGACGAACGTGCCCCTGGCCTTGCAGATCAGGTTCGTCGCCCGCGCCCTCCATCTGAGCGTGGGCCGGCGGCCTGCCAGGCTCAGGAGACCTCGCGCGCTGGTGGGGCCCGCCTACCCTTGACTCGTCGCTCGGAATGTAGCCGCGGGCCTCCAGGGGTACGGCTCAAAAAAGAGGGTGCGCAAGCATCGCGGCGCGCCTCTCGTTGCGGGGGCCTTCGGCGCGAGGAAGTCCGACGCGGGGCAGCAGGTGATCTCGGACTTGCCGGTGAACCAGCTGCTGGATCCCGCCGCTCTTCCCCGCCCGATTTTTGCATGCCCCCCGAGGCTGCGCGCGGTCAAGTCGCTCCCTGGGGCGCGGGTCAAGGTCTGGAAGCGCGACCTTCGGCACTACTTCCATTGGTTGGCCATCGGCAGGGGCCGGCGCAAGTACGTGGCCCATCCGCTTGTGCCTGATCCGCGGGGGGGGAGCTGCTCAGGTGCGCCCCTTCCGCCGCGCCGCGCCCATGGGCTTCGCGCCGTCGGCGGGCCGGGCGCAGGCGGCCTCGGGCGCTGCCTTCCTGAAGGCAGGGCTACCCCAGGGCCGCAGGGTGACCTTCGACGCCTTGCCCTGCCGAGTTGCCGATCTGGGGGTTCATCGCGGGCGACCCGTTGGCTCTGGGCGAGCGCTCGGCGGGGGGCCGAGCCCGCAGCTCAGCGACCTTCTGGATGACCAAGGCTGAGCAGGCTTGGGGCCGCATGGGCGTTCCAGCGCATCGTGGGGGGTCCGTGGATGGCGGACAGGGCGAGTTCCAAGGGACTGAGGTGCACCTACTCGGCATTGGTTGGGCGCGACTCGTCGGCGGCGGCTCGACCTTTTCGCCGCCGCCCTCACCCTCCTGGGCTAGCAGGTGGTCTACAGAAGGGCGCGGGGCGCTTGGTGGGCAAGCGCGGCTACTGCCAGAGTTTCCGCCCCTGTCTGCGCTCGATGCTCTCTTACTTGTATGCTTGGCTGGAGAGCGTGCCGCTGAGGGGCCGCAAGCCTGTGGCCTGGTGCCCGCTGGCCTGGCACGAGCTGCTGCTGTCGGCGATCCCCCCGCCCATCGCGGAGCAGGACCTCGACGCCGAGTGGTGCGCCCGCGCCAAGTGCACCGACGCCGCCCCTGGCGGGCACGGCAGATCCTGGGCGTCGCCACCCGAGGAGTCGGCGCGGCACATCGCGCAGCGGGCTGACCACAGTTCGTCCTACACCATGATCGGCGGAGGCTTCGGAAATCGACGTGGACGTTGAGGGCCGCTGCAGTCTCGCCGGGGTGGTCCCCCCTGCCGTGCCGCATTGGTTTATGATCGGTCGGCCCAGCGGCTACGAGCGCATCGCCTTGGAGGAGGCGCGCGCGAAGCTGTGGGGCATGGGGGCTCGCCTGCATCGCCCCGCGGAGCTGGGGCGCCGAGTGCCGCGCGCGGGCGACAACGCGCCGTGCGAGGGCGTCAGCCGCAAGCTGAATCGGCGCTGCCGTCGTGGCGCTGCCATCGAGGTGGCGGGCGGCTTCTCGCATTTCCACTTCTGGATCTCCACGCGCAAGAACCCCGTAGATGAGCCGAGCAGCTGGCACGGCGTGCGGGCGACGGGCGAGCGGCATCAGCTGCCGCAGCCCCTGCCGCGCCAGGAGGCGGTGCCCGTCGTGCCCGCGGGCTGGGGCCGCAGGGAGGTCATCTTCCTGCATCTCTGCTCGGGGCCCAGGCGCGACGGCGACCTCTGCGACGCAGTCGAGCAAGAGGCGCGAGAGGCGGGCCTCGTGGTGGCGGCGGTGGCCAACGACCCCGTCGTCGATGCCAGTCGCGACCTCGCGCGCGCCAGCCCGGTGCAGGAGCTGAGGGGGGGGGGGCCCTGCAGCAGTGGCGACCTGATGGGCTTTTTCGCGGGGCCGCCCTGCTCGACGTTGAGCCGCGCCAGGCACCGCCCGCTCGCTGGACGCCAGGGGCCGAGGCCTTTGCGCGCGAGAAGGGAGCCGTTCTTGCTTTTGCCATGACTGGCGGTCACCGAGCGCCGAGCTTGCGCACTGGGAACGCACCTCTTCCTCCTCTGCTGTGAGCTCCTCACCCGAGTCACCCCTTTCGGGGGTTGGGCTGGCCACGAGCACCCTCAGGATCCAGGGCGTGAACCGTTCCCCTCGTTCTGGTGCTCTCGAGAGGTCGCAGAGTGGGTCGCAGAGTTCGGGCTGCACATCGTTTCGTTCGATCAATGTCCACGCGGGGCCTCATCGCAGAAGCCGGCGTCCATAGTCACGAATGACGCGGAGGCTGGGGGAGTTCTTGGGCATCGCTGCAATCGTCGACATAGGCGCGAAGGAGTTTATGGGCCAGCGCGCGGCGGGGGCTTCGTCACAGTCCAGCTCGCTCGATATCCTCCGCAGCTGTGCCAGGCTCTGGCTCGGTTGGCGGTCGGCCCCCCTGCGAAGACCCAGGATCGGGCGCGCCATGGGCGACTATCCTGGCAGGGGCCGCGGGCGCATCACTACCTTCTTGATGAGTGCGCTCAAGCCAGTGACCATCCAGTGGTACGCCGCGGCCCTCATCGATTTCAGCTCTGACCTCAAGGCGCTTGGCCTCGGCGTTGAGCAGCTCGCCGAGGAGGAGCTCGACTGGTTCCTGGCCGAGCGCGTGGTGGGTCTGTGTGAGGAGTCCGGCGGCGTCGAGGGCTTGGGGGCTGCTTCTACGCTGCTGGCCTCGCTCGCGAGGGCGAATCCTCGGCGCCGCTACCGCGCTGCCTGGAAGGCGCTGGACGCGCGGCGCACTCGGCGGCCGCCCCTGCAGGCGCCCGCCCTCCCAGCGGCGCTGGCCCTCGGGATCGTGAACTGGCTCGTGCTCGCGGGGGAGTTCGGCTGCGCCGCTGCCGTGCTGCTCTGTTTCGCAGGCCTGTTGCGAGCCTCAGAGGCGCTGGCGCTGGACGGCAGCGCCTGGGTCAGGACCGCCACGGGCTTCGCGGCCTTGCCCGGCCGCGCCGAGCGCGGAGCTGAGCAGAAGGTCCTCTTTGAGGAGCCGTCCGGCGCAGCCTGGCTTGATCACTGCTGCTTGCGTGTTCCCCCGAAGGCAGGCGACGTAGCCTGTGCTGCGTCGTATCCTCGGCTGCAGCGCTGGCTCCAGACAAGGCGCGGGCGCGCTGGGGTTCGGGGCCGCGCGCTGGACAACGCGCGGGCTGCGCCGGGGGGGGCCGCCGAGCTGTTGAGCCGTGGCGCTCCCTCGGCAGACATCATGTTGTTTGGCAGATGGCTCTCTGAGAGGTCGACTCGAGAGTACCTGCGTCGAGGAGAGGTAAGCCTCGCCATATTGCGTGTAGATATTTATGCGAACTCCCGGTCTCTGGCCTACCGTCACTGCGCAGTCGGATCCCAAGTGCGGGGTGTGGTCTGACTGCAGAGTGTGTCTTTTTTTCTGATCTAATTAAGAGATTTCGCTGGATTGGGAGCGTGGCGAGGCATTGGCCCACGCAGACATGCGACCGAGTTGCCATGGCGTCTCGGTTCCCTTTGAATGAGGCTTGCCATCTCTTATTGTACGCTTCGCGTGCTGCCTCCCCTGATCAGGGTCGGAGAGTAGGATGTAGGTAGTCAGAGCTTGCTAGATGGTTTTGTGACTGCCAGTTGTCTCATCTAGCCTCGTCTCGACATCAGGACAGCGTCTGTATATGCTGTTATATGCTGGCCCCGCTGCGCTCCCACCCACCCGTGGTGGTCCTATACTCATCAGTGGAGTGCGCAGGGTCCATGTACTGCTCTGAACGACGAGGCATTGGCCAACGCAGCCATACGGCCGAGTTGCCGAGGCGTCTCGATTCCCTTTGACTGAAGCTTGTCTTTTATTATTGTACGCTTCGCGTGCTGCCTCCCCTGATAAGGGTCGGAGAGTAGGATGTAGGTGGCTTGGCTAAGTAGTCAGAGCTTGCTATATGGTTTTCGGACTGCCCGTTGTCTCATCTAGCCTCGTCTCGACATCTGGACAGCGTCTGTATATGCTGATATATTTTGGCCCCGCTGCGCCCCCACCCACCCGTGGTGGTCCAATACTCATCAGTGGAGTGCGCAGGATCAATGCACTGCTCTGAACGACGAGGCATTGGCCTACGCAGGCATACGACCGAGTTGCCATGGCGTCTCGATTCCCTTTTGACTAAAGCTTGTCATTTATTATTGTACGCTTCGCGTGATGCCTCCCCTGATAAGGGTCGCGACGAGGCCGGCGGTGCGCAGCCGGCGCTTGCGGAGCAGCGGGAGGAACCCCTCCCGGCCGACGGCTTGGTGCAGCACTCGGTCCGCATGACCATCCACCGGAGGTGCGCTGCTGGCGAGGACAGGCCGGCGTGCCCGAGAGCCAGGGCTCCTCCGGGCACATACCTTCGCCTGGACAGGTGGCCAGTGACAGCGTGGCCGCGCTGCCGGGCGTGCTTCCCGCAGTTATAAATGAGCAGCCCGGTAGTTTTTGATCGGGCGTGCCGCGTCGACCCCGAGAAAACAGGCGAATGCAGCCGTAGGCGGCTGCATGCACGATGGCGGCCGGCACTGAAGCGACGGTGCGAATCCGCGCTGTTGCGTCGGTGGCTGCCATGCCACGCGCTGCCAGCAGCCTTCCGAAACATCAGTGCGAATGCGCAGTGTTATGAAGGCGGCTGCGAGGCAGTTGGTTCCGCGAGTGGCGCGGCACCAGGATAGCATCTCGCGGGGCGGTGGTGCGAATGGCGCGGTACTGCGCCGCGTTACATGGTACCAGCGGCCGCCGGAGCGACGGTGCGAATGCGCGCCGTTTTGAAGGTGGCTGCTGGGCCGGTGGTGCCGCGAATGGCGCGTCACCAGGATATAGCTCGCGGTGCGGCAGTGCGAAGGGCGCGCTGCTGTGATGCGCTGCTTGGCGGCAGCGGCCACCGGAACGACGGTGCGAATGCGCGTCGTTGCGAGGGTGGCTGCTGGGCCGTTGGCGCCGCGAATGGCGCGGCACCATGGGGCGCAAGCTCGCGGAGCGGCGGTGCGAATGGCGCGCTGCTGCGATGCGTAGCTTGGCGGCAGCGGCCACCGGAACGACGGTGCGAATGCGCGCCGTTGTGAAGGGGGCTGCGGGGCCGTTAGTGCCGCGAATGGCGCGGCGCCAGTATTGTACCTCGCGGAGCGGCGGCGCGAATGACGCGCTGCTGCGAGGCGGCGCAACATGAAGTGTGGCAGGGAGCTGCGCAACGGCCGAAAAGGAGGTCGGCATGGAAGGAAAAGAAAGATTGTCATGTAATGTTACATTCGCTCCCTCGCTCCCTCCCCCCCTCCCTCTTCCCCATCCTCTCCCTTCCACCATGTCTCTCCCTCCTCCCTCTCCCCGTGTATCGTTCCTTGCCCCTCCCTAGCTCCTCCCTCCCGTCCTTGTGGCCCTGTGGTCGCACTCCTCCCTGAAGGGGTCAAAACTCCCACAGGCGAGTTGCTTTTGTGCGGCTGGGCGGCCTCCGGGGGCCCCCGGCGCGCACGCGTGTGGTACGGAGGGCAATTGGCACACGGTGCGAGGATTGCCAGGAAATCTGACCCTTCAGGCTCGCGACAGCGAAAATAATAACTGGGGGCAGAAGCTGCATCGGCCACGAAGCCGGGACAGATGTCAACAAATCGCGCCCCCCCCGATCCTGGGACATCAGGGCTGTTGTTAACATTTCGTGCCCCTCTTCTAGGGTGCCGGCGGAGCTTGTGCGGAAGAAGGTGGAAGTAATGGCGGCCGCCTTCAGTGGGTGACGACGGCTGTTCTGTCCAGGTAGGCTCTGGGGCAACCTAAACGGTCGCCTCCTCTTGTCCTGGGTTCCTGGATGGTGGCGGCGACGGGCGGCCTTCACCGAGAGGTCCCGTGGCAATCTAAACGGTCGCAACTCTCTTGTCCTGGATCCCTCAATGGAGAGCTATGTTAAGCAGAGCCGATTCGCAATTGGACACATTATTTCGTGCGCAGTGGCGGCCACGGGCGCTGCGAATGGCGCGGCGCCCATGGCGTCATGTCGCAGCGCGGCGGTGCGAATGGCGCGCCGCCGCACCGCGTCGTCCGAGCTCTTGGCATTGCGAATGGCGCGTGCCAGGAGGTGTATATTGTCAGCGTCCGTAGTTTTGGGCTCAGACGTCTGTAGCTTTGGCTTACTCTGCAGCCTCGCAACCTAGTTCAACCTGCTTCTGCTCAGCCGGATGGCGCTCGACAGCGAGGCCGTCTTCCGGGGGCGCGTCGACAAGTTCGGCCTCGTAGACCTCTGGCCGAAGTTTGAAGAACATGGCTGGACTACAATGGGCTCGTTCGCTTTCGCCTGCCCGGTCCAGGCTGGTGGCAACCCAGACCCGGAGGCTTTCCAACGAGAGGTTCTGACTCCGTTGGGCGCCGCCGGAGCCCGCAGCACCACCGCAATCCGACGCTTGTTCTGGGATTCATGGACCCATTCTTGCGCCAGCATGCGCCGCGAGATCGACCGTCGCGAGGACGACCCACTGATGTCTCTCCCAGCCAAAGAGATCGCGGTGCGCGTCGAGGCTGTGCGGAAGAAGGCTCTCCCTGGTCTCAACATCCGGGATCAGTTCGAGCCGGCTCGTGCAACGGTCACTACGTTCGCCCAGATGTACGAAGACAACCAGGTCAAGTACGTCCCTTGGGCCGACATCCCGTCGCGCGCAGACGAGGACGCCAAGCCCGCGGGCAAGAAACCCACGGAGTGGCAGGAAGACGCGCAAGGGTATGTCAGACACGCCCCATCACGGTCGGCAGCTTCGGCCGATTATGGGACCGAGTTCCGCCTGTACCAGGTCCTGGTTCGGCGCGGCGTGGCGGCCGAGGCCGGGATGGTGATGCACTTGGAGGTGATCCAGCGCCGGGTCACGGGCAGCAGCCCTGACCCGGCTTTCAATCCGCCCACTTTGGACCAGGTCAAGCGGGCGGATGTCGAGTTGCGGCGCTTGCTGGCGGAACGCGCCGAGCTCACAGGGATCCGCCCCGGCATTGATGGCAAGTGGCCGCTAGATGAGCTCGTCCCTATTCTCCTGGATCACCCGCGCGTCGCGATGATCCTGACGCCTCTGCCGAAGACCGCAGCGCCGCGTGGCGGCGCCGCCGCGAGCGCTCCCGGCGGAGACCGGCAGGGCGACCAGGGCTCGGCAAGGACCAGGGCAGAGAAGCGCAAGGAGTCCAGGCAGAGGCAGGCGGAGAACAAGCGGCAGAAGCCAGCAGAGGTCGCACCCGCCGCAGCGGCGCCGAAGGGGGCCGGCAAGGGCACGCGCACCCCCATGCCCAGGGGCCTGATCGGCAAGAACCGGCAGACGCCGGATGGGCAGCCGTATTGCTTCGACGCCAACCTCCCGCACGGGTGCCCTCACGCGCAGGTGGGCCAGCGGTGCTCGAAGGGGTGGCACTTGTGCTGCGAGCCAGGTTGCCCCAAGGGCGCAGTGGGTTGTTCCGACCCCCACTGTTTGCCCCGCCACCAGTGAAGGGGTCCGGCCGAGGCCGCGCCGCTGCTGGCCTCGGCTGTGCACGAGGCGGACCCTGAGCAGCGGAATAGGCATCCAGAAGGGCGGGCCCCTGGGGCAACGGCGCGTTGCCCCCAGTCGCCCGCGGCCGCCCTTGGCGGCCACCATCCGGCGTCAGCGATTCGCGCCTGCCAGCCTGTCGCGCCCGTCCCTGGGGCGCCAGAACCCGACGAGGCAGCGGGCGGGCACGCCGAAGCGGCCCGCGATCGCCTGGCTGCCGCGACGGGCACGCAGCCGCGCAGGCAAAGGCGATCCCCGCTGGTTCCGGAATTCTCCGGGTTCGCAGACGTTCGGCTTCCGCCAGAGGCGGCCTTCGCCTTACAGGTGGGCGACGTGCTGCGCGAGCCTGTGCGGCACTGCGACGGCGAAGCGCCCGCAGGGGCCAAGGTCCTCCTCCTCGGCCAGGAGACTGGGGGTGGCCACGGGGCCGAGGCAAGATGGGTTCCTGCGAAGTTCGGGCTGCCCTGGCACCCCGACGAGTTTGCCCGCGTGGCAGCCGGGGCAGTTGCGCCCTTCGACCAGCTGCCAGATCTGCGCTCGCACGTTCTCGAGACAGTGTTCTTCGTCCTTACCCGCGGCCCGTCTGAGGTTGTGAGCTTCCGCCGGCTGGCGTTCAAACACTGGGCCCGCCGGGCGCGAGCCTTGGAACAGGACGAGGCGAGGCTGCACGAGTCCATGGAGCCCGGCGTGCGGCACGTGCTGCGCGGCAAGCGGCTCCTCCTGCTCGATAAGATGGCGCAGGCTGCGGGTTACCCAGATTGCGGGTTGGCAGCCGAGGCGGCCGCGGGCCTGGCGGTCATCGGAGTGCTCCCGAGGACCGGAGCGTTCCCTCCGCTTCCGGCCCCGGCGAAGGAGTCCGTCGCCGCCGTCCTGGCGCGCGCCGCGGAGGCGCAGCGCGCGGCCGTTGAGTCTGCAGGGCCATCGTCCGACCCGGCCCTGGACGCGGAGGTCGAGCGAGTGACGCTGGAACAGGAGGCTGCTGGCCTCTTGTCTGCGCCGTTCCTGTCGGTGGCGGAGGTTTCCGCCGCGCTCGGCCCGGACTGGCTCCCCGCCCGAAGGTTCGGCCTCTGGCAGGGAGGGAAGGCGCGGGAGATCGACGACGCCACAGAGTTCGGTGAGAACTTGATGGTGGAGCGGACCGAAAAGCTCGATGTTCTCGGCCTCGACGGTCGCCGGCTTGGCCCGATGCTGGGCGGGAGCTGTGGACTGGGACCGGCGGCGCGTCAGTGTGCGCCTGCCTGGCGGCGCTGCTCTTGAAGGCAGGCTGTCTGACGAATGGAGTCGCGCGGAGGCGGCGCGCCTCGCAGGCCGGACACTGGATCTCAGCAAAGCCTACAAGCAGTTGGCCAAGCGGCCAGAACACCGCAGGTACTCAGTCGTCACGTCCTGGTCTACGTCCAGGCGCCGCGTGGAGTTCCGCCTGGCTTATTCCCTCCTGTTCGGGGAGACCGGCGCCGTGTTTCAGGCCAACCGCTTCTTCCGGCTTCTGGAGTGGATATTATGTAATGCTCTTCCGGGTCGCTGTCACGAATTACTTCGATGATTATCCGCACCTCGAGCCCGAGGTTCTGGCTGCTGGGGGCCATGCCACGGCCTTGGAGGTCCTGAGGCTCCTCGGGTAGCCCCCGAAGGAGGAGCGACCGGAAGACAGGGTGCCGAGGCCAGTGTTCTCCGCTCTCGGGGCGCACTTCGACATGAGCCCCCTTGTCGAACACGGCTGCTTCAGGGTTGGCAACAAGCCGGGCCGGATAGAGTCCATCAGCAAGGACCTGGCGATGATCGAGGCCAGGGGCCGTGTCCGCCGCGGCGAGCTGGATTCCCTCATCGGCAAGTGCCGGTATGCCAGGTCAAACACATTCGGCCGGTGCGGCGCTGCGGCATTGCAGGCCCTCGGCGAGTTCAGGCAGACGTGCGCAGCGGGCGGCCGAATCGCCCCAAGGGTGAAATGGGCGCTGTGGTGGTGGCGCCGGTTCTTGAGCTACACCCGGCCAAGGGAGGTGCGCTGCCACCGACGCCTCCCGACGCTGCGTCTGTTCACGGATGGGGCCTGCACCCCTCGCCCTGGCCGCCTGCCACTGGTGTCGATCGGCGCCGTACTGTATCGCACGGGCGCCGCCCCTGTCGTGTGGGGAGCGGAAGTCCCAGGTGAGGTCGTGGCCAGGTGGCAGGACCGCGGGGTGCGCACTGTGGAGCAGGTGATCGGCCAGGCGGAGCTTGCCCCCGCGGTCGTGGCCCGCCTCCTGTGGCCGGACGTGCTCCGACAGGCAGTGCTGCTCCATTGGGTTGACAACGAGGCGGCGCGCTTCGGCCTCATCCGGGGCTATTCGCCGGTGGAGGCGAGTGCAGAGCTCATCTCGTGGTCGCAGGAGTTGGACATGGCGCGCGGCACGGCGTCGTGGGTTGAGAGGGCCCCTTCCCTCGGCAACCCCGCCGACAAGGCGTCTCGCCTGGTGTTCGATGGATGCCAGGGCGCGGTTGTGCTGGAGGCCGTGCCGTGCTTAGCTTTGTTCTGGCAGGGCTTGCTCGACCCAGAACGAAGGCCGTCAGCGTTCGACAGTCATGCAATGCGACTCGACGCTGGCATTTCCAAATGATGAGAGGCGGCCCGAGGAGATGGGGGTAGACGGAGGCCCGCCTCCCTTGCGTCGCTGAATGCACCATGGATGCAATGCGCAATGTGTTCCCCACTGTGAAAAAAACGACTCTCCTTGACGCTTCGCGTGTCTCCGCCCGCGTCAGGGGAGGGTGGAGGTAGATGTGGTTCAGGAAGCAGGAATATGTCCTGTATGTGATGGCATGTGGACGTCTGCTGGCGAGGGCCCGGGCGGCTGGCGGAAGGCGGCCCCACTCCCAGTAGCCCCTCTTCCGCCGAGCCTCCCGGCCCCGAGAGGCCGCCCAGAGGCGGGGGGCCGGCCGGCACGACAGGTCGAGTAAATCTGATGTGAGTGATATGCCGGCCAGGTCAGTATACATGGGCCGTGCGGCACGACAATGTTACGCCAGATAGTTCAGGGGAGGTTTCGTGACAATTTCGTGCCGGGGCTGGGGCCCATGGATGGCCCCCAAATGCGTTTAACAGTTTTAACGCCGAAGCCTCTCGGGCAATTGTTGGGGTCAAACTGCGCGCGGCGGTTTGCCGGCGGATGCTCGGCGGAAGTCGGCAGAGGCACGTGCAAATGTCACGGAGACGGCGCCGTGGACAGCCGGCGGAAGTTTTGCGGGGGTTGCGGAAGTATTTCCTGGACGCGCAGATTGTTGCGGACTCGGTTTGTCCACGCGAGCGCGCGCGTTCCGCAGCCGTGCAAATTCAAGGTATGATGAGGCACGGTGTAAACACTTTTTAACCCCACCCACCCGCCCTCATACATTGAGGAGCGGACGGGGTAGACGGAGGCCCGCCTCCCTTGCGTCGCTGAATGCACCATGGATGCAATGCGCAATGTGTTCCCCGCTGTGAAAAAACGACTCTCCTTGACGCTTCGCGTGTCTCCGCCCGCGTCAGGGGAGGGTGGAGGTAGATGTGGTTCAGGAAGGAGGAATATGTCCTGTATGTGATGGCATGTGGACGTCTGGCGAGGGCCCGGGCGGCTGGCGGAAATATATATACATATATAGATTGTCGCCGATCTGGCTTAAGCACTCCCAGGCGACCGAAGACACGGACGCTCGAGCTTGTCCCATACCTATGTCAAACAAATGTGTACTTGATGAGCAGAAGCAGCGGCGGCTGGCGCCTGCTGCGTTTTGTTTCTGTCAATCCCCTGACACTGGCAGCTCTAGCCAAGTTGCAGGACATCGCGTGCGAGTTCGCGAAGCATGGCGGCATTTCAGTTCAAGGTGGCACGCAGCAGAGAGGTGGAGCACTTGTATACGAGCAGCCACTTGAATTGGCACAGTGACCACAGTTTTGACAGCAACAAGTCATGTGGCGTTGCCGTTGGCCCCGACAAGCGCAAGTGCCCGAGCGAGTTCGTCACCAGAGTCGAACGCGGAACAGGTGAGCTTCAAGGGCGCGCTATCCTTCCCAGGTACCGACGTGGGCGGCACGATCTAGCGTTTCTGCCGTGTTATTTTCCAGCGAGAGGCACTGGACGAGGCGCTGTTGCCAGACAAAAGCGAATATGCGAGCTCTTAGCGTGGTTCATGCAACGCCGACTAGATGAGTTACCTACTCGATGCGTACCTCCCATTGGAATGTACCTAAACAGCGCACGCGGGGAACACATATCAGCGCGCCCAGTCGCAGGAGGTGAAGAGCCAGAGAGAGATGGCCCCAACTACCTTCAACTACGACCGACGCTACAGGCGCACCAACTGGCGCTGGTGAACACCTTCCATGCGGCTGGGCCCACGTACTATGGAGTGCAGGGCAGCGCTCAGAAGAGGATTGCCTTCGTCGCAATGCCGCCCAGCATGCTCTTTAATGTGGACAAGTGTCATGTGGCACGAGTCAAGGGGCGGAAACTCCAACATATCCGTTGTGCTCGGCCTAAAGATGATCTACCAACATGTGTATCAGTATGGCACCCCTTTGAATGGAATCGGCCCTTCCAGTTGAAGAAAGCCAATCTGGAGGCCTTCAACGCGTCGCTCTTGCATGGGCATCGTCGCACTGATGCGGTAGAACATAACTTACAGGGGCATGTACCACGGTTTAGACAGCGAGGATATGAAGGCGATGTTGACTTACCCAATGCGGAATTGTGTCAAGCCATCGGGGATGCAGCGGCGGAAGTACTACGATATCCACCCGGCTATCAGGAGACCAAAGAGGATCGCATCACCACGAACACGCGCATCTCTCAACTCCATCAACAGTGACGCAAGGCAAAACTACGTGAGGCACAATTTCCGGAGGAGCTATCTCTTGAAGTGGTCCGACTTCGCCGAGCATTCAAACGACAAAAGAATGAGCTTGTGCAACATTGGAATCTGCAGCGCATCGAAGCACTGGCAGAAGTCTGGCGAAAACGACGCTTTCACGAGGCATGCAAGCTGACCGGGTTGATTGCGGGCACGCGTCGAGGGCCACGTGTTCGGGCGTATCATCAGGTCGCCGCAGCTCGCGCGACTTCGTTGGGGCGGACAGAGAAGCTGCATCAAAGAGGCATCGATGGAGGAGCAAAGGCGAGCATCGAGACACTTCCCAAACGACCAAACGACCCTTTCAAGCAGTGGGCTTCTGGGGGAGACCATTCGAGAGTGCACAGGATCATATCGTGGACGCGCATCAGCTTACCGAAGTAGAGTACCCTGAGATGGACCCGGAGAGCTGGTCAGATCTCGTTCAACTCAGAAAGTACACGTATCACGACACCAACGATCTGAGAAAAGCGCAAAGACACTTCCTTCGTGGCGAGCCTGGCTTGACTGGAGCGCACCTGGAGATTATATATATTTATATATGTCTTGACCCCGAATGGTTGTATCGACCTGAACAACGTGCTGGCATTGGTGCAGGAGATCGGCCCGAGTGGAAGGCACCATTGTTCGAAGAGGCACTTCAGCTACTTATGAGTACCACCAGAAGAGAAGAGCGACCTCCAATTGTTTGGCATCAAGCAAGTATGTTCAGACTCCCAACAAATAGCGGCAAAGCGAGGAACATGAGGAGAAAGACCGATCATGTTGCCTCTGTGGACTTGGCCGTTTATATTACAAGAGTATTCTGATTCGCAAACCGACGTTTCCAAATTGGATGCACGGAGGCATTTCTCACAGGAGACGTGAGTACGCCAGGCTTGTACACTTTTGTGGCTCATTCAGATTACGACGAGCTGGCATTCCTCATGTTACCAGGTATCATGACGCGACGAACGCGTATCTTGTAGCAGTTGGCAACGAGATAACAGAGCAGGGCATGGAACATTTTGTCGGGTAGATTACCATGGACAGCACATTCATCGTCAAGGATGGACTATACAGCGCGCGCGTGCACAATGAAGAAGGAGCTTTGCCAGGCGACCATGCGTCAACAAAAGTGTTTGCGAATGCGTCTGGACATGGACTGCAGTTGGCTTCGGCAAGTTTAGCACTAGACGAGCGGCCGAGACTGTTTGCAAATCACCTCGATGCCACTTGGGCTTGAGGACGAGCGCATCGACTTAGCCACCAGTGGATTCGTCGACGGCATCGGCAGAAAAGCTATCGGAGCCAATTCTCATCATCTTCGCAAGCTAAGCAAATGGGAGAACCTCATCGTTGATGCGGGACTCTCGGAGATCGGGGGGGCACAGAACAGGGACAAACAATGCAACCTCGTCCAGGGTGCCAAGCGCGATGCTCAGAAGCTCAGCAGAGTTTTGCATGAACATCCAGAGCTGCTAGAAGGCAGAACTAAAGCTTGTGCGAAATATCCCGGAGGCCTACATCGCGATAGCAATGGTTTCACGGGAGTGAAACGGGCAAGGTTAACAGCTATTGACAAGGCATGGAAAAACATGTGGCACTTCTGGGCCTCGTCTCCTCCTCAGGTTTCGGGCCATCGTCTTCGTCGGTCAGGTCGTCAACGCGGCCCTCGGCGGGCGGGGGGCTTATGTGATGAACATGATGCCTGGAACCTCTACAATCTAAAGTAATCAAAGACGCCAGAGTACTTCTGAAGGGTAGGTTCACTGAGCGCACGCACGGTAGAGTAGTTAAACCAATTCCTAATGCTGAGGTTCTCAGAACGCTGACAGTAGGTAGTCTGTTTTGTGAACTCCGAACTCGCAGAATTAAGTGGCTCCAATCCATGATCAGACACCCCAGAGAGCACGCTCAGGCCCTCGGAGCCCTCCTTGGCCAAGTCAGATGCGAGTGCGAGCAAAAGGACTGCGTTTGGAGGCGTTGTCCAGGCTGGCGCCAGTCCGTGGCTTAGGCAATTTGGGGAGGACGTCCAGGCGCTGGGGAGCACTGATGAAGGAACCGCCCTCCTCGCGGGCCTCGATGGGGTCTTTCTTCGAACTTTTTGAGGGGGCCCACCGAGGGGAGTTTTTGAACCTCGATCCGTCTGTGCTCAGAGCTCAGGAGCTCGCCGTTGAGGTGCCTCCCTCTCCTGGGCTTGGCGGGTCGGGCGTCGCCGGTGGGGGTGGGGCTTCGGGGGCCTGTGGGAATCCAGAAGGGGGGGCACCTTTTCCTGTCCTGCGTGTGAGCAGGTCTTTTCCTCACACCAAGCCATGGTCATGCATTATGTAAGGTCTCAGGCGGAGGGTCATGGAGCTAGGAGTACATTCGCGAGCAGGTAAGCTGCTCAACATCGTGTTCTCTG
Source organism: Prorocentrum cordatum (assembly GCA_963575745.1). Lineage (NCBI taxonomy): Eukaryota > Dinophyceae > Prorocentrales > Prorocentraceae > Prorocentrum > Prorocentrum cordatum. Next base: position 171,583 of record CAUYUJ010016381.1, on the reverse strand, counting down.
GCAGCGCTCGATGTTCTACGCAGGTTCAACACAGCATTCGACAATGTACCATGTGTAGCCATCCTGCTGAGAGTGCTGAGGCTTCGGGCGCACATCTGAGATCGAACCATCTTCAGCAGATCATTCACGTCGACCACTACCTCGCGCTCATTGTCGGCGTGGCTTCCAGAAGGGCAGGTTTCTGCGGCGTTGGCGGCGGCGACAGGGGGGCCGGCGGGCGCGGGATCAGGACAGGCGGCGGCGGCGGGGGGCACAGCTCCAGAACATAAGAAACCAAGACGCACAACCCCAAGGACACCGATGAGAAGCTGCAGCTCCAGCTGGAGGCGAGGCAGCGCGAGCAGGGGGCGAAGGGCTCGCACTTTCGGCGCCCGACGGGCCATCCCATCGTAGTTGGCATGAAGCAGGCGGGGGAGAAGTACGACCAGAGCGTGAAGTCGACAGGGGCAGGCCACTCGTTCGGCTCGCCGCACCTTCACGCCTTTCGGGCGCTGCTGGAACAGTTGGCCGCCGTCAACGTGGAGGGCGCGAGCGAGGACGTGGTGATGGCCATCCTAGGCGCGCAGCGCCTGCGCGGGCAATCCAGAGGAGCTCGAGTGGCTTCACACGTGCAGGTGCAGCGACTACTTGAAGAAGGGGAACGCCTCTCCACAGTCGAGAATCATGTACAGCATCAGCGGACACTGGCCGATGGCGGCTACAAAATAGCAGAACGACTTGCTAGCCAACCAAACGTTCCACCACCCGCCCGTGATCGACCCCAGCACCAACCTGACCTACGTGACGATGGACCGCCTCCTCGCGCTCGCGCTGCGGGTGGCAGGGGCCGTGCGTCTTCCAGGGAAGGCGCCGATCGGCGGGCTGGCGTGCCAGCTCAGGAAGCAGTAGATACTAGTGTCGTCTCAGCTCGCTCTGCGACCACGCCAGAGACCCCAGACTAAATGACCAGATTTGATGCGCTTCGTCAAAGGATTTTGATGCGAGAGCTGGCGCGGCGGGCAGGGCAACCGTGAAACTGCCCCTGCGCCTTGGTTTCCCCGCCAGCCCACAGCCGGGCTAGGTGCGAGGGGGGCCTGGCCTCGTGCTCCGTTTCAGAGTATAAGCCCTTTCGCACACTGTTTTGGACATGATGTGTCAGGCTCTGCGGTCCCATTGCGTCTTAAAGTGGATTCAGTGAGGGATTGAAGCAGTGTGAATGAATGTGTATAAATGTGTGTGTATGTATGTATTCGCTCCCCCGCTCAGCCTTCATCGTGGCGTTTATTTTCCTGCTCCCATGTGATGCATTGCGTATCCCTCTTTGTTTCCGCAGGCCTTTACTTTCCGTATCTGTTGCTTCGTTGTCATTTGCGGGGCAACCGACAGGGCCAACGAGTCCTGTCTGAGCACGCCAGGGGTTCTCCCCTCTCTTTTCCGTTTAGCGCGTGCCTTGCTCGTGTGAGTTGACCAGGAAGCCTGGCTGCCATCTTCAGGCCGTCATCCATGTTTATGCGGTTGGTTGTAGCGGCGAGTTCTGTACGGTTATAACATTCGCTGTCGTCGAAAGGGCAGCTTGGCCATGTATCCTCAATCGCGTTGGGTTCCTCCTTTTCCTTCCCCCTTTGTGTTTCCTCCTCCCACTCAGCCTTATGTTTCTTTCTTGTCTTCCCTTTTCCTCATTCCCTCCCTCCTGCCTGCGCTTGCCAGTGCGCCGTCCTCCCCAAATCGTTGAGGCCCTCGCAGACGTGGTGACCGCGAAGATGCGCCCCCAACTGCTGAATGAACTCTTGGCTGAAGGCGGGGGTCCCGCCGCGTTCCCTGCCAGAACCTTCACTTCATGTTTGCCGTCAACGTCGGTCGCGTCGTCACCGTCATCGTCGTCGTCGTCGTCGTGAGGAATGCGCGACAGCGTGAGGCCTCAGGCGCTGGGCTGCGTGTGATTTCGGGGGGCTGTGGGCTTGAAGGATGAGGAAGAGGAGGAGGAGGAGGAGGAGGAGGAGGAGGAGGAGGAGGAGGAGGAACAGGAGGTGGAATAGGAAAGGGATGAGGGCTAAGAGGAGGGGGGGGGGAGGAGGAGGAGGAGGAAAAGGAGGAGGAGGAGGAGGAGGAGGAGGAGGAGGAGGAGGAGGAGGAGGGAGAGGAGGAGGAGGAGGAGGAGGACGAAAGAGAGGAGGAGGAGGAGGAGGAGGAAGAGGAGGAGGAGGACCAGTGTGAACGCAAGACGCACCAGCGATGTTGCAGTCAACCTCTTTCCATAAATCCCTACAGGCATGTATTTCCAGTGCGGGATGTGCCCCATTGGAAGGCAACCGTGTGATAGTCTTCAATCGTGCCACAAATGCTTGGGACTTCAGCGCCGCGAATTAACGTGGCTGCTGCGTCGTGACAGTCCTAAACCGTGCCAGAACACCGTTCTCTGGGCTTCAACACCGCGAGTCAACTTGATTGTTGCGCCCTGACAATTCTAAACAGTGCCAGAACACAGCCCCTGAGACGTCAGCGATTCGAATATTTGGAGCTGTTGCAAAATTTCCAGACGAATCTGCACGGCGTTAAGGCGAGAGCTGCACTTTGAAAAGAACCCGCCCTCGGTCCTTGAAGCGTATGCAGACTTTTAAGACACATGGGCGCAGCGCTAAGGCGAGAGCCACATTTGGAACATCAGCGCTCCTCCATCCTTGAAGCTCTTGCGAAATTTAAGTTCGAATGTGTGCGGCGCAAAGTGAGAGCCACATCTTGATCCACCCTCCAGCCGCGAAACTGTTGCGACGTCCAAGCCTCAAATTGGTAAGGAAGTCTCAGGCGAACCGCTTTGTCCGCCGTACCGACACTTGGGCGTGCGACCAGGAAGAGTTATTGATAAGGAAAGGTGAGGAGGAGGAGGAGGAGGAGGAGGAGGAGGAGGAGGTGGAGCGAGCAGGAGCGAGCAGGAGGGATGATTGACCAGATGGGAGGAGGAGGCGGGGGAGGAAAAGGAGGAGTAGGAGGGGGAACCGGAGGAATCAGGAGTGAAAAGGAGGAAAGCCATCTTGAACTCAGCATGTGCCACCGATGCTGCAAAACACCCTCCCGTCCCAAGTCCCATCCCCATAAGTCCGTGCAAGGATTCTTCCCTCATCGCGTTTCGCTAGAGGGTTCTAACAGGATTCAAAAATTCTTCTCGCCAGAATCTCCGCAGAGGGGGGGCAGGAGGAGGCGCCTTCCAGGCCTGGCGGCGGTCTGGCAGAACGGTCCGGCAGCGCTCACTGTTCCAGAAATGACACCTACTATGGTGTCCTGGTTCATTTGGCCCAGACATGAGGTTCGCTATTGTGTTCTGGTTCGCTATTGTGTTCTGGTTCCAATTCAACCCAGATCCAGAAATGAGAAACCACGTGTTTTCACTTGTCCAGGCCATCCAAGGGGATATATAACATGATGGTCCCGCGATGGAACCACGTGTTTTTGAATGTCCAGGCCACCCAGGGGGGTGGCTAACATGGTAGCCCCAAACTGAGACCACGCGCTTTTAATTCCCAAGCCACCCACGGGGGTATCTGACATGGTTGCCCCGAGCTGAAGCTATTACGTGTCCTGGCCGCCCAGGGCGGCATCGAACATGGTTGCCCCGAACTGGAACCGTGGTTTTCTCGTGTTCAGGTCGCCCAGGAGATATCTAAGATGATGGTCCCGAGCTGGAACCAAGTATGTCCCCAATAGCGTTTCGCCACAGGGTTCTAGTAGTGGTCACAGATTCAAGAAGTCTTCTGAGATCGCAGATCCAGATATGGGACTCAGTATTTTTTTGGCTGGATTTGACCCTTTCGCAAATGGAAACATGAGATTCACTCATGTGTTTTGGCTCGATGTGGTCCAGAAGTGAGTTGTTCCGCGGCCCACAGCTGCTACAACTCTTTATGCTGCTGCTGGTGCTCGCTCTGCTGCCGCCGTGTATGTTGTAGGCGTTGTCGACGTGGCGAGGGCCGCGACTGCGCCAGCGCAAGTCGTGGTTCATTCGCCATCGCCAGACGCGAGCTTTTCTTCTGGCGAGAACACTGCGCAGTTTCGTTCGTTGTCACGAAAACGCGCGCCTAGCAGAGTTTCTCCCTCCCCCACCCCGCCGCGGGCACCGCGAATCGTCGCGGGGCCCGCGGGGGGGTGGGGGGGAAGTGGGGCGGTTGGGTGAGAGATTGGGAAAGGGGGGGCGCGCGCTCAGGTCCTCTTGTTCTTCGTGTTTTGGGTCTTGGTCCTCCTGATGGCCATTCCTTCCTGCGGTGGGGGGAAGGTAAACATACCCCCGCGCGCGACGCGCGGCGCCGCGGGCGTGCAACGGCCAAACGCGAGGCCTGCGCGCTCCGCGCGCGCGCCGGCGCGCCGCCGTAGCGGCATTGTCCTTTCGCGCCCAAGAGTGCCAAGCGCGGCCAAGAGTGCCAAGCGCGGCCAAGTGCGCCTTTGGCGGCCCAGAGTGCCAAACGCGGCCAAGTGTGTCAAACGCGGCTAAGAGTGCCTACCGCGGCCAAGTCTGCCCTTCGCGGCCAAGAGTGCCTCACGCGGACAAGAGTGCTAAACGCAGCCACAGGTGCCCAACGCCGTCAAGACTGCCAAGCGCGGCCAAGGGCGCCAAAACGCGGCCAAGAGCGCCTTCCGCGGCCGAGGGTGCCAAACGTGGCCAAGAGCGCCAAACGAGACGTGCCAAACGCGGCCAAGAGCGCTTCGCGCGGCCAAGAGTGCCAGTCGCGGCCAAGTGTGCCTTGCGCGGCCAAGAGTGCCAAACGCGGCCAAGTGTGCCTGACGCGGCCAAGAGTGCCAAGCACGGCCAAGAGTGCCCAACGCAGCCAAAAGTGTTTTACGCGGCCGAGTGTGCCAAGCGCAGCCAAGGGTGCCAAAACGCGGCCAAGAGTGCCCAACGCGGCTAAGAGTGCCAAGCGCGGCCAAGGGCGCCAAAACGCGGCCGAGAGTGCCTTCCGCGGCCGAGGGTGCCACATTTGGCCAAGAGCACCAAACGAGGCCAAACGCGCCAAACGCGGACAAGATCGCTCTACGCGGCCAAGAGCGCCAGTCGCGGCCAAGTGTGCCTTGCGCGGCCAAGAGTGCCAAACGCGGCCAAGTGCGCCTGGCGCGGCCAAGATTGCCAGGGACGGCCGAGAGCGCTAAACGCAGCCAGATGTGTTTTTACGCGGCCGAGTGCGCCAAGCGCGGCCAAGGGCGCCAAAACGCGGCCAAGAGTGCCCAACGCGGCTAAGAGTGCCAAGCGCGCGACCGCGTCGAGGCGACCCCGCGTAATTCGACAAACTTAGATCGTGCAAGCGACCTAGCGTCGACCGTTCGGCGTCCATGTGGCCGTGTCCAGACGACCGTTTCGACGCGACCGGATTAGGCGTTCGCGGCTATGAGTCCGCTCAATGCGAATGTGGCGCTGCAGCCAGGCGAACGGCGACGCGCGTTGCGGTTCCGCGCGGGCGCAGGCAGTTCCGCGGACAGAAGTCGCGGCGCGCGCGCCGTTGCGGCAAGTGCGGCACGCGGCGCGCGGCAAGATGGCCGCTGCGACGCCCAACCTGGGCATGTCTTTGCCCGACTTTCTGGCTTCTCATGGCGATTGCAAACGTGGTGAAGAGTGGATTGCGCAGCGCGCGCGTTTGCCAGGCGACGCGCCCGCCCGCGGGCGTGGCGAAGGCGCGCCTGCTCGTTTGTAATGGATAACGAGCTGACGTCTGCGCGCGATTTGACCTTCACAGCCGCGGAGACGCTGACGGGCAATCTGACTGCAGGCAAGCGGCCCTTCGTGGCCAGAGTAGTGTCCGACGCGAAGACTCTGCTCGAGGAGGGGCGGCGCGCGTCGGGCTCGGCCTCCGCTGCCGGCGCGCCCCGCGGCGGTGCTGCGGCCGAACCGTGGTCTCACGTAGACATACAGGGGGCGTTAAAGGGCGGTCCCCATGGAGGACTTAAGTCGGCCTTTTCTGGCCGCGTTCCACGGCGGCGGGCGTGGGCGACGAGGTGGGGAAGCTGCAACGCCGCGGCGTCAAGCGCCCGTCTGTTTCTATCCAGACTCAAAGAAATCATTGCCCACGTTGGCTGAGGTAGAAGGCGTGGGGGAGGCAGCAAATGAAGAGGGCGCCGTAAGCGCGGCCAAATCCAGATCGCCGGCCTTCTCGCAATGGCATTCAGCTTTCGAGATGTGCGCGCCAACATGATTGCGCCGCGCGCGCAAATGAGCGCAGCTTTCGCCTGCGCGCAGGTGCGCCGTAGCCTGCGTCTGCACTGGGCAGATGTTGTTGGCCGCGACGGTTAGCCGCCGTCAGGTTGTCCTCGGGGCACGCGGTTCACCAAGCGCAGAATGGGTCGCGCGACGAGCATGTTTTTCGCGCGGCCCGCGGCAGGCGGCCGCGTGGGCGCCGCGCGCCAGCCGCGGCGGCCAGCTGGCGCTCGCGCATGATGCGATCTGCCGGCGCAACTGGGCTGAGAGGTCCATCGCGGGGGGCGATTCGTTCGACATTGGGGCGGCCGTCGCCGCGGTGGATGCGACCTGGCTCCGCGCAGCGGAAGCGGAGCGCGACGGAGGCGCGAAGGGCCTCCCGCGGAGGCAAGGGCGGCAAGGGCGGCGCCAAAGCCGGCAAGGGCAGCGGCAAGAGCGCAAAGGGCGCCGCCAAGGGCAAGGCCCCTGCCGCGCCCCCGCCGCCGGCGGGCGATCGCGGCGACTATGGAGAGACGCGGGCCAAGAGGGCCAGATCTCAGGGGCGCTGACAAGACGCGCGGCGCCCGGCGGGCGCAGCGCGCTCCGCGCGCGCGCGGCGCCTGTCCCAGCGCAGCAAGCAGGCGTCGATGAGAGCCCGGCGGTGGCATTTGAATGCCGCGGGCGCAAGGCTGTCGAGCTGGTCGCAGGTTTCCCCGCGAAGCTCGAGGCGCCCTGCGCGGCGCGTCCAAGCGACCGTCGGGCGCGCCAGCGTTGCGTGTCAAAAGGCCGCCAATTTGGCGAGGGCGCGCGCTACGCCGCCCATGCCGGCGGCGTCGCCGGGAAGTTGCGCCCGCGCGGGCCTGCCCGCGACGGGCGGTGCCTGCGAACGTGCGAAAGGCGACCGCCGCGGTCGAGCCGCGGCTGCAGCGCGCAAGCGCCGCGGCCCGTCGCGCGGCAGCCAAGCTTGGCGCGGGTGGCGAGCAGAAGATTGAATTTATTACCAATGCACTCAGGGATGGTCTTCCTGCCGCGCCTTCTCGGGGCGTCGAGGAGGCCGCTCGGAGCGCCATTGGGTGGGGCGCGCTGAATTGTTGCGTCGCCGAGAACATGTCGTCGCGCCCAGAAGACTGGGGCTATGCGCTCCGCCGGGGCGGATCAGTGCAGCGCTGGTTCCCCGGTGCGGACGACGCGACGAGGGCCGTCTCCGACGGCGCGAACGGGCCGCCGATGGCCGAGCTGCTCGTCATAACGGGCTACGGCGACCCGGGGGCGGTTGATTTGTTTTGCGGCGGCGCGCCTCTCCTCGGCAATTTGCCCCGCGCGGGGGGCGGCCTCGCGATGGCTTTCCCCGAGGCCTCGTCCGCAGCGCATAGCAGAGATATTGTTTCGTCTTCGCGCGAGGGCGCGAATTCTTCGGCGCTGCACGATGGCGCGCTTGTCGACGCGGCCATGTCTCGGATGACCTTTCCGGTTCTTTTTGCCGGTGCTGACCTCTGCAAAGTGCGTCTGTCGCCGAGGTTTTCAATGGTGCAGGGTGTCAAGGCGGATGGCGCACTGAAGATCCGCGCTGTGGGCGACGAGCCCAGGGGTGGCGTCAATGCGGCGTGGCAGCCTGCGGAGAGATTGCAACGGGACGGCGCCGACGCACTCGTTGACGCGACGCGCTTGTTTCGCGATCGGCGCGGGCGCGCTCCGGCTCTGTTCGAGGCCGACGTTGTCTCCGCCCATCGTCGAATCCGCATTGCTCCTGAACGCGGGTGGGCTGCGCGCAGCGCCGACGAGCATGGCGGGAACATTTGGGTCACGGGCCACTTAGCAATGATGTTTGGAGCGCTGGCCGCGGTATTCGGCCGGGACCGGGCGGGCGCAGCCCTGGCGCATCTAGCCCGCGAACTTTTACGGATCGCTACCCTCCGATGCGTGGGCGACTTCGTTGGCCCGCGCGCGCCTGGAGCAAAGGGGCGCACCGTGGCTTCTCTTGCCAGACTCGTGCGTTTGTTGCTGGGCCCGAGAGCAGCGTCTGACGGGAAGCTGGAGTGTGGCGACGCGCTGGAGATCATAGGCTTACACGCGTCGTTTTCTCTGGCCGGCGCCTATCTGTTCCTGGCGCAGAAGAAGGCGCGCAAATGGTTCTCTTTATCAAACAGGCGCTCGACGCCGAGAAATTTTGCGCTGGCAAGGCCAGCAAGTTGGCTGGCGCCCTCAGCTGGGCAGGGCAACGCTGCTTCGAAAGGTTAGGGCGTGCGATGCTCCAGCCTCCAATTCTCGCTACAGCATTTGCGGCGTGGCGAGGTCCGTGGACCGCGGGCTCTCGCGCTTCCCTGGTGGGCGGTCGCGCTGGGCCTCGGAGCTCGCCGGGCCAAGCCGCGGCTGCTGTCAGGGCGGAAAGAGGCGCGCCTTTCTGCTGATGCCCGAGGCGGGTCCGAGCCGAGGCTGGCCGCCGTTATATTCATCGACGGCCTCGCCTTTTAGACTGACGCTCCGCCCGATGTCGGCATGCTGGCGGATCTGGCACCGCGATGAGACTCCAAGATTCGGTCCGACAGCGCTGGGGCGTGGGCAGCGGCGCGCAGCGGCCGCGCCTCTGCTCGGGACCACTCGCGAACTATTCATGCGCCGCGGCACTTCATCGCGCGCGCAGGGCGCGGGGCCTGGTTCGACCGAGCGCCGTCGGTGGAGAATGTCGCCGACCTTCCGTCGCGTCTGCTGGGGGCGAACTATGTGACGCCGCAGTTGGGCGCGGCGGAATGCGCACTCCTTGCCCGCGCTCTCTCGGTGAGCGCGCGTTGGAAAGTGGCGGGGCGCAGCGCGGGCTCGGTCGCGCGCGGGCTGCGGCGTGAAGCGCGGCGCAGAGGTTTTCACTGCGGCCCCTCGCTCCAGCATGGGGCGAGCCTCGCCTCGCGTGGGCCGAGGCAGAATCGTCGCGCGCTCTGGCAAGTCCCAAGTCGATAGGGGCGTCGCGGTCTCGCCCCAGCGCAAGTCGTGCCGCCGCGCATATCACGGCGCTGTCGATGCAGACTCAAGGCAGGGATCTCGGCGATAATAAAACCATATCGCTGTTTCATGAAGTGCATGATGCCTTGCCAACGCTTCCGCCTATCACTGCTTTCGCGCTGGTGGAGCTGCTGGGATAACGCGATGTACTCGCGCCGCGGGAACTGCAGTTCGCGCGAGTCGAATGGTTTGCGCCCGTTCCCGTCGCAGACAGTGAGCGAGGCGTTGGCCCCGACGCCCTGCGGAACGTTTTCTCGGCACCATAATAACGGGGCAAAGAAATTGCTTGCCGCCGCGCGGAGTGCGGGAAGCGAGCGCCCTCCCGCGCCAGACGCGCCCGAATGCGCGCCCAACAGCCGCTGTCGCCGCGTCCGACGGAGAGCGGCCAAATCCGTTGACTTAGCCGCTGAGTGCGGCGCTGTGCGTGATCTTGAGTTGGCTGTCAGAATTGCGAGCCAGCGCGCGATCGTGCCGAGCGCGGGCCCTCGCCGCGAGGTGGAGGCCCTGCGGCAGGGGATCGCGCGGCGCGGAATGAGCAATACGTTGCCATGTTTGCAGCCATTTTGGGTAGCTGCCCTAAGACGTGGCCCAGCGTGATGAGCGGCTTCCGCTGGGGGCGAGTGGGGCGGTTGGGCGAGAGGTTGGGAAAGGGGGGGCGCGCGCCCAGGCCCTCTTGTTCTTCGCGTTCTGGGCCGAGGAGGCCATCCACGCAGAAAGGGAGAAGCCTTGGAGGCGCTGGCAGAACAGGAAGGCCAAGCGCAGGGCCGAGCAGTTCGAGAAGGTCAAGGACGAGGGCGAAGACTCGAACGAGGGCGACGACGAACAGGAATAATATATCACGCAGGACAAAGTGCCGCGCGGTGGCAAAACCTGGCGCAACATCAGGTGCCCGCGTCTACGGCGACGACGTCCTACGGCAGTGCGAGACGCTCTTCGAAACCTGCGTGGAAAGGAAGCACATCGCTGATGTTCTGGCCAAAGCAGAGGAGGAAGAACAAGAAGAGGTCGAGCCGACTCCAGAGATACCAGAGGGCGAAGCTTCATGTGCGAGAGGAACCAAGAGATCGGCGACCAGGAGCACAGCGCCCCCGCGTCAACGTCACGCGGCCCAGGAGACAGCCGAGGAGACAGCCAAGGAGACCACCGAGGAGAACAAGCCACTTCTCCCGAGGCCGATGCACGTCGGGACCGTCGGTGTCTACTTCCTGTTTCCCGACGACGACAACAACGTCAACGACTTGGTCCACCGGCGGAGCTCCAGGGTGAGGTGCTCCAATGCGGTCGCCCCTCCAGGAGGAAGTCGATCGGGCCGATGTGAATGTTGCTCGCGAGCCAGACCTGGACTTCGATTGCGCTGCCAGGCACGCGGCAAGTCGAGAGTTTGGTGAAGAAGCCTGACTGCGCATCCTTCTGAACGACCTGGTGGAGACTCCTAACTACAAGACGACGATCCCACCTCGCAAGAATTACGGGCACGTCTACTTGGCACCACCAGAGGTGAAGGGGCCGTAGTTCCGCTCTCGTGGTGGAGTGGTATGTCAGGGTGTCCATGGCATGGGATTCCTTGCCGGAGACCACTGCCATGCCTTGGCCCACGTGGGCGACCTCGTCGCGCTACCCGACCCCCTACCAGCATGCGAGCAGCCATTGGACTACATCGCGAAGGTGGAGAAGGAGAGGATCGTGCAGATGAAGCAAGGCATGGCGAATCAGACGGAGGTGGCGAAGGACGAGCCATCCGAACTCGACAGGGAAGGACGCTGGCCTACCGATGTTGGGATCTACGACCTGGCATTATGGAGCCAGGCTCAGCCGATCGCCCAGGATCCGAGCTTCATGGCTGAAGTTGCTGACGCAAATGCCACTGGACATCGCCTCGGGTCTGATTGAGTCGTGCAACGCGTTTGAATGCGAAATCGCGCAGGACTAATTGAACAAAACAGCGGACAAGAGTGGAGAGAGACTACGAGGCCCTCTACGCGTACTTCCAGGTGCGCGCGGACTCCGAGCTCCACGACCCTTCCGATCCTCACCCGGTGTCAGATCTCGTCGCTATGCCATTCAGAGATCTGCCCCGCTGGCTACCTGCAGCGCCGGCCATCGTCCCCAGCAGCGCAACGAACTTCCGAAGGGCGATAGAAACCTATGGCATCCTCCTCAGGAGGAGAAGCAGGTGATGGTTGACAGCTTGGGGGGCCGGTAAAAGATGGTGAGGGGCCATCGAGGACATCTCGGGCCAGATGGAGATCCTCGGAGAGGCAGGCGGAGGAGAACACATGGCACGCAAGCTGGAGAACCTCGGCGAATTGAGCGGCGCAGTGGGGGCCCTCAAGGGTTCCGTCGAGAATGCTCCACCAATGGGCGGATCTGTCTCCGAGGCCACGAAGGCTACGGTGACTATTGATCGCTACACCGCTGCTCCAGGACTGGAAGGACCTCCAGCAGAGAAGGGTGATGTACTTCTTGGCCCGTGAGCATCTCTCAGGACTCATCGATTGTCCTCATGTCAAGGGGCCAATTGCGCATCCAACCGGACAGTGGCGGCCGATGGGCATGGCGTCGACATGCGTTAGGGAGATTCAGCGCGACAGTGAGCTCAACGAGAGGGAGGCCCAGATCTAGATTGAATTCCATTGTGCCAACTTGGCAGCACTGGCGTCTATATGGAGCAAGAAGGGCCTGTTCGAATTGAAGCCAGGACCCTCGAGCTGTGAGACCGTTTGTGGCATTTTCTGCGAATAGGCAACTCGCCGCGCCTCTCGCGTTCGCTACGTGGTGCATACGTCGTCTGACGCCAGCCCTGAGGCGAACCTGTACTCCTGCATCTTCCAGCTGCAGGTGGATCGCGGCCGTCGCGCAGGCTATCCCAATATGCATGTCCACAAGCAGTGGTGCTAGACCGAAGGCAGCGTCTACGTCAATGCGGTCTGAGACGTCAGTGCTCTCTTGATCCACACTACGACGATGAGGGAGATCTTGGACAAGCTACAAGCGAAGGAGCAAGTCCACGGATTGTTCAGGCTCTGGAATCGCACGGTCAGGATGTACCTCGCCGCAGAGGCCATCCCGACAGCGTGACCAACGCGGAGTCGAGCCGCGTAGTTTCATGGATCAGATGGGGCAGGCTGCGGATGCTCCTACGTCGGAAGGCCTCATCATGGACCCCGAGCCGGACAATCCCTTCAAGGTTTCGCGTAGAGATAAGTCATACGCGTTTGCGGAGATGTGCCAGCTGCGCGTCGCCGAGGCTCCGTCAGCGCGTGGAATGGCTACGGTGCCCATTGGGATCAGTATTTCATCTTCGGAGGCGAGGCGGCGTCTCGGCTGCAGGAAAGGTAGGAGCTGTGGCTGCTGGGCCCCGGCCAGCTTCTCTTCCTCCTGCGCATCTCTTTGCGCTCCCTTGTTCGCCGCCGCGTGGGCTCGCGAGGGCCTTGGAACTATCGCGGCGCGCTGGTGACGGGCGCGCCCGCGCCTCCGTTGAAGGAAAGAGAACGTGCATCCTTCCAGCGCGAGCCCCCCTATTTGCGTTTCGCGTTTCTGTCTGCGCCCGCGCAGTCGCCCCCGCGCGATCCGCGGGGGCTGATGGGTCGCGGGCCTACCTCCTGACGCCTCGCGAGATGGTCCGCGGGCCCGCCTCAGCTGGCGAGGTCAGGGGGCCGGGGGGGGGAGGGGGGCCGCGCTGTGCCAGTGACCCCTGTCGCGGGCGGGACGTCCGTTTTCGCGCGTTGGCCGGGGGTCCTGTTCGACCGCCCTCGGAGTGCAGCGCGGCCGGCCGCCCGCGGTGGCTATCCGACCAGTTTCGCGCCGATCAGATCGCAGGCGCGCTCTGGTGCGACGCGCGAAACACGGGGGCCGACCCCGTGGCGAAGGGGGGCGTCGGCCGCGAACTCGTCCTCGGCATCGCAAGCGGGGGCCTCAGCTATGTCTAAGACGCCGTCAAGCTGATCGACGACCGGCGCGAGAAGACCGCGCCCACTTCCCGTCATAGCAGTCGAACCAAGAACATGGTTGACCAGGATGACTAAGGCAACTGCTCGCCCAACATCACGGGCAGCGACGGCCTGGGCTGGCAACGACCGCGCCATCGCAGCCCGCGGTTCCAGCGATGGCAAAGGGGGGCGCGGGCGGTCGCATCTCGCGAGTTATGTTCGCGATTGCGCCGCAGTGAAGCATGGGGGCTGCTTCCGCGAGCCACGTTCGCGTAGCAGCAGGCTACTCGACAGTTGAGCGTGCAGGGTGGTTAGGCGTGGCTCCTTCAACAGGGGCGTTGTCAGTAGGAATTCCTCTCATGTTACCTTGCTTTTGCCTCGTTGGTTGCCGCGCGGTCTGCGCGCGGCGACCGACGGGGCGCAACATGCTTGCTGGAACAGACTCGAACAAGTAACTTACTACACCCTGCCCCCCTCTCCCTGCTGTTTTAACAATGCCATATGGGGGCCCCAGGGGGTTCCCACGCGTGCCCGCATTAGATTCGTACTCATCAGCAGTAGACGCGCGTGCTGACCATGTCGCCCATCTGCGTTCAATTTCTACACAGCACTTTCTAGTTCCCCCTTTCCCTGCGTACCCCCATGACCTTCCTCCTCCCGCTCTTTCCTCCCTGCCCCGATGCTGGCGACTATGCCGTCGACTGCTGACTGACTAGGCTGCCGACCGCCGGGTACGCCGCCGACGGCCGCTGCCGACGACGACGACTTCGACGATCAGGACGCCAGGGCGCCAAAACAAAATCGACGCCGACGGCTCCCGACGACGACGACGACGACGCGGAGGATGGCCGACAACGGCGACGACGACGGCGCCAGGCGAGCCGGGCGCGGCGGACGGCGAGGGCGCGGCCTTCGAGTGCCGCGTAGAGGCTTTGCCTAGCGCAGTCACCGTCACCGTCGTCCGTCGTCCGTGTCCTTCTCCCGTGTCGTCGTCGTCGTCGTCGCATCGTGTTGTAAGTGTTGTCGCGGTACTCTGGTTTTTTTGTCGTCGTTGTTGTCGTTTCGACGTCGGTTCTCGTTTCGTCGCCATTATCGTTTTCGTAATCGTCGTCGTCGCCCGTCGCCCGAAGTTAACGTCGTCGTCGTCGCCCATCATTGATCGCCCGTTGTCGTCCTTGTTGTCGCAGCTTTCGTGGGTTGACGTTGATCGTCGTTGTCCTTGTCTTCGCCCGTCGCACGTCGGTCGTCGCCCGTCGCAGTCGTCGTCGCCCGTCGCCCGTCGCCCGTGGCCCGTCGCCCGTCGCCCGTCGCCCGTCGCCGCCGCCGCCGCCGTCGTCGTCGTCGTCGTCGTCGTCGTCGTCGTCGTCGTCGTGTTTGGCCTCGGGTGTTAATTTGGAGGCCCGCCGAGCGCGGTCCCTGCCGCTTGCCATCTGCGCTCGCTTCTCGGCGGCCGCTCCATCTCGAGGATACAACTACCCGAAACAACACATGTAGCGTTCATATCGTGTGGGTGGCTCTCAGATGAGGTGTCCAGACCGCTGGGGGCCCTTGTCCTCATGGCTGGACGCGCAGTGAAATCCGGATCAGGCCCCACCCCAGGACACTGTCGCGGGCCGCGGCCAGGCGGACCTCGTATCTTCGCGGGGCACGCATCGTCCATGTGGTCGACGGGTTAGGGGGCATGGTGGCCGCGGTAGCTGGAGAGCGCGCAACCGTGGCATTCTTACGCGGGGAACGCGTGCAGGAAATCGAGTGGGGGTCATGGTAGTGGTTCCAGTTGGATCCACGGCTGACGCTCCCACAGTCTGTCAGAGAAGCAAGCTCGAACAGAACAGTGCTGCTCCCCACCCGTCTCTGCTCGCACGGCGCCTGCTGACGGCCGTCCTCGACACGATCTTGATGGCCAGCGCAACCTTGACCGAGAGGGAACGCACCAAGGGGGGAGCTCGTTTTCTTGTCCTCCCCTTATGCTTTACGCGGTCACCGAACGGTTCCCGTTGGGTTCCTCCTCTTCTATTGTTTTGGTTGGTTATATCTCCTCTCCATTCTCCATCTTTTTCCTTCTCTTCCTCCTCGTTGTCCTCCTCCTCATCCGCCCCATCCTCCAGGTTGGGAGGATGGGAATGGGGTTGGGACGGGGAGGGGGGAGGCGGGGATGGGGGAGGGGAGAGGGATGGGGGGAGGCGGGGGCGTGGGGTGGGTAGGGGGATGGTGGAGCGGGGTGAGGAGGAGATGCGGCAGGCGACCACGGGAGAGTCGGGGGATGTGGAAGGAGGGTATGGGGAGGGGAGGTAGAGTAGGGGAGAGGAGGCCTTGGCTTAATTCTCCAGGTCGTAAGTCGCAGTCGCACCCGCGACTCCGCAAACCCGTATCTCGGATTCTCGGCCGCCCGATGGAGCGCCACGCATAGACCGAGGATGTGAGTTTCTGGAAGACGATCGGGAACACACTCCAAACATCGGGGGGTACAGTCGTGAACAGACTGGCCCACGGATCGATCACGCCAAAGAGGTGCAGGAAGAGTTGTGCAAGCGTGCGTCGAGCTTCGAGGATATGATGACGGGGTTGGAGGATAGGGTCGGGACTATGAGCGTGCGGTCAGGGGAGGGCTTCGGTGCGAAGGTGGCTTGATTGAAGAAATTCCAAAGGTTCCAGAAACAGTTGTCAAGATCCCAGACTTGATCTAGAGTGTGAGGACTGGGGTCCACGTAGGCCCGAACCGACAATAGCGCAAGCGCAAAGACGCCCGCAAAGTCGATCACATAAAGCTTCGCAAAGCATGCCTGCGCGATCGTAAGTATAGAGAGGTCAACGAGCCCTCCCCCAATCGAACAATCTCCCAGCGTGACAACCTCGCTCTGATATTAAACTGGCCTTCCGCCTCATCCGCCACCCCCATCCGCGGGCATGCTTATCCCAAGCTTCATGGTAGGCCTTTTCCCAGGCCGCGACCTGCAGATGTCGGATAAGGATCAACATGGCATACGCAACGCACGTGAGAGTTCTGGGAAGGAGGCCCCCGTCTGGTTTGTGCAGGCATGAACCAGCTTACGAGATGCCTCTCCGTATTCAATGCTCGGCTTTTTGGGGAGATGTGATCAGGTCGTAGCCTTCTGCCGTTAGGCGCCTGAGCTGGTGCATGGAGCATTATGTCTAAAGTGCTGGGGTCCAGCGTGGGATTGTTGCGCGCCTTTTGCAAGCTGTCGCCAACGCGAGTGCTCAAGCCCCTTGGCCAGGAATTTGGAGTCAAGCTTGGGCGATTCGTGGAGCAGTACGAGCGGAGCCAGACAATGCGTACGTACATTGCTTCCTCCAATTGGCCTAGGACGCCGACGAGGCAGTCTTCGGAAACGAACTAGCCACAGCGTCGGGGTCAAGATGATGAGGCAGTTCAGCCGATCAAGTTTCCTGACAAGCTGCTCGAACTGACGCTGGTACCGTGGCCTGGGTACAACCTTCACACCTCACCCGAAGTATGGCACAACGTCAGAGATCGAGCTAATTGTGCTGAGGGACTTTGTCAGGACCAGCCCTGCTTGTTGACAATACTCGGGGCCTCGATTTCCCTGGGAATGCTTGCGAGCGTGGACCCCAAACAATGAGTTATCGAAGGCGCCTACAGCGAACCGCCGCCCCTCGCCTTTTGGAAGCGCCCATGTGGCCGAACGTCGTGGCCAGAGCTCCGCCACGCTGTCGGACTGCGTGCTCCCCCAGCCGTTGTGAAAACCCTTCGAGAAACATGTTGGGGAGGAAGCGGAAGAGGACGATAATGAAGGATGAGGAGGAGGAAGAGGAGGAGGAGGAGGAGGAGGAGAAGGATGACGAGACTGGGGGAGGAGGAGGAGGAGGAGGAGGAGGAGGAGGAGGAGGAGGTGGAGGAGGTGGAGGAGGATGAGGGCGCCTCTTGGGGGTAGCCTACGGCGAATCACCGTCGCACTCTACCTTTAGGATACGCCTAGGTGGCCACAGGTTTTGTCAATATTTGGCCACATTATTGGACCATACGTTCCCCAAGCTGTTGTGGACGGCCTTCGGGAAACACGTTGAGGATGAAGAGGAGGATGAGTAGATTGATGAAACCGGAGTGGAGGAGACCTCTTGGGAACGTCTTGGGGTATTATTGGGGTCTCTTGGGGGCTTCTTGGGAGCTTCTTCTGAGCCTCGTTGAGGCCTCCTGAGGGTCTCATTTGGCGTCTAGGGAGCATTCGAAGGCTTGCAGGGGGCCGTCTCGGCAGTCTTAGAGCCTTCCTGGCCCGTCAGGCGCAGTCGGAAGCGTTTTTGGTTGTAATACATTTAGTGCGAGTTGGTGCAATGACCGACTGTTACGGTCCACGCAGACAAGTCGCCAATAACCAATAACTTATGTATTGCCAAACGCGTCGGCGACATCAGCATGTGCGGGAAGGGCACCAGCATCGATACTGATGTTCGACAAATGGAGCACGTATTCGGCAAGTGCGAACTGAACAAACATACGCCTGCACCAATTGCGCGGTACGCTACACCAAGGCCGTGGACGGATATGAAGTTATCGACCAAAACGAGTACATCCAACAGCTACGTCCAATTGCTCACCCTGAGCTCGTCGGTGCCCCGTCCAGACACACGCTACCAACACTGTCAGCGACATGCTTATTTGCCTTGGGGGGGTGGCGTACGCGACCCTTGCGCAGTGTGGATCATGGTACACATTGTCTCTCTGCGGCTGGCCCAGGAGCCTGCGAATAGCCAGGTGCGACGACTGAACGCCCTTACCCGATAGCTGTTGCAAGGATCCAGGGGGATCTCGTACAAGGCCATGGCTCCCGATGGTTCAATATCAATCGATCTGCACAACGAGTCGGGATATCGGAAACTCACCCGTGAGGGGGACGATGAATATGACTTTCGAGGCTGTCACCTTCCGCGCCGCGGAGAAACGAACAGTAAGGAACAACTGCGACATGGCATCGACAGCCTGCGCAAGTCCCATCGCTTCCAGGTGCGAACCGCAGAAGCGCTTGCTGCATTTTTTCGACGAGTGTTATGCAGCTGTGATCGCACCTTACGAGCTCATCAATGGTCATCTGCCTCCCTCTGAGCCCAACTGCTTTTGAGAATGGTCATCTGCCTCCCTCTGAGCCCAACTGCTTTTGAGAACATGGAGGGATCTGTATCCGTGCATCCTTAACTACTAATGCCGAGTCCGTGTACAAGCTGCTCTCCAGCAAGGACCTGAAGACGCCAGCCGAGAAGACGTGATCGTGGCACATGAGCCGGCTACGCAAGTTTCTGGATTTCGGTGCCGCCAACGGTGTTCAATGGCGCGGCGCCCGCCACATGTTTTCGGACGGCCACGCCACATGATCATTACACCGTGATTCGCTTCTACAAGTCATGATTTGACACCGGAGCTGCAAGTAATATGACCTGTCGTATGCTCCTTATCTTGCTGGCAAGCACCCTACTGCCGACGCGCGGCCGCGGCGGCCGCCCGCGCGCTCGCGCTGCATGGGCCGGAGAGGTCTGGCGGATTTCTCGCATGCTGTCACCCTGTTCGTCACTGGGGGGGGGGGGGGTGCGCCCTCTCTCCGCCCCCGTGCTGAGCTTTCGCGAGCCCGCGACTGCGCGCTGAGGAGCGCATTTCCGTTCTCCGCTCCGCACCCAGTGTCGCGGAAGTGTGACCTCCAGCCGACGTCGTGGACTCGATTTCGGCGCAGATTTTCTGAGCCGAAGTGGGATCAGCCCCCGTCGGCCTGCCCCTGTGCTTTCAGGGCCGATCCCAGTCAGATTTATATTATTCCGCGGCATATTTCTGCCCAGTTCATTTTGGTGTTGCGATGCTGGAACCATGGGAACATGACTCCAGCACCACGCGCCAGGGCAGCGCTGATTCGGCGGCTGGATCAGTCAGCTACCGACCCTCTACACTTTACTCTGCCCCTTGTGCCCTGTATCTACGCGGTTGCGGGCAAGCTTCGCCCCCCCCTCGAGTTCGAAGGCGCGTTCTGGAAGGGGGGGGGGGGGGGGGGGCGCGTGGCGCTTGCGTTCCCGCGACCGTGCGAGGCGCTGTTTGCGGCGGCGGGCTCGAAATGGGCATTTATCCAACCCCGTCGCCATCTCCTCCGCGCACCCCTCGCCTTTACTCGCTTACAATGCCCAATGACATTCCAGCCTCGTTTCCCATTTTTGTTTTGCCATCTTGGAGGCTTCGTGGGCCGTCTGGAGGGCGCCCTGGGCGTCTTGGAACGGTCTTTCGGCGAATCGGAACCTTCATCCGGGAGTTCCAGGTACAATTTTGTTTGCAGCAGCAGCTTTGGGGCACCCCAGTTGGCACCAGAGGCGCATCGGTAGATTGCGCCCCCCGGGGTGCGAGCGACGCGGCGTGGCGGCAACGAGGCGGCCGCGGGCGGCAATGCGGAGTATCTTCGGGCGCATGATGTAGCCGAGGGTTCTGGGGCCCTCCCTGCCATCTGGGGTCTGAGGAACATGTCCAACATGAGGGCCATCCTGGTCCTTGAGCAGCGGCGCGAGAAGATGACCATCCCTGGCGTGGAAATGCACGCGGTTCCACTCGGAAAAGGCGCCATGGTATTCGACTTAATGAAGACACCTCCCAGACATCTGGCACTCAAGACCGACGAGTCCGAGTGCGAGATGGCTACTGAGGATCAAGGGTCGATGTCGCTTACTATCACGGCCAATCCTCAGCGCGCGCGCGGCAAGGGCGGCGACGCGGCGACTCTTCGACGCGCCCCTCGAGGCGGCAACGGGCGGCAACGAGCAGCAATGCGCCGAATTGTCGACGTGCCTTCCGAGGCGGCAACGGGCGGCAATAGGCGGCGACTCGCGGCGTCGTTGCGAACCGTCGACGCGCCCCCCGGCAGCAACGGGCGGCAACGGGCAGCAATGTGGCGAACTGTTGACATACCTTCCGAGGCGGTTGTGGGCGGCATCGTGGCGAATCGTCGACATGGTCCCCGCGGCGGCACCAGGTGGCCACGCGCGGCGGCGTGGCGAATGTTCGACATGCCGCTCGAGGCGGCAGCGCGCGGCAGCGGGTGGCAACGGCCAGCAACGGGCGGCAACGCGGCGAATCTTCGACGTTTCCCGAAGCGGCAACGGGCGGCAACGCGGCGAATCCTCAACGGGCCCCCCGCGGCGGCAACGCGGCGAATCTTCGGCGACAGTGTACGGCAACACGCGGTATCGCGGTGAATCGTCGACGCACCCTCCGAGGTGGCAGCGGGCGGCAACGCGGCGAATCGTCGTCATGCCCCCAGACGCAGGACCAGGCATCAGCGTGGTGAATGTTTGTCATGCCCCACGCGCCGGCAACGCATGGCAACGGTCGGCAACGTGCCACTAAGTGTAAAAATTGTGCAATGGAACACAGGGCCATTCCTGGATACGGGGGGGGTGCCCCTTCCCAGGATGACCAAGCGCACCATGAGGTTCCAATTCGTGACGTTGGCAGGTTTCCAACTCAGTAGCAAGACTCTTACCATCATCGTCGTGCCACGCGCGTGCAACCAAGTAACCTTGATACTGGTGCAGAGCCATCAGGATGGCTGCGCTTGCCGATCCGAGCTTGGGTTTGGAAACGGCTCCACGGGGGGGGGGAGAAAATGATGAGGAAGAGGAAGAGGACACAACGTTTTACGCGCATAACGAGGCGCAAAGTAAACGACAAGAAAAAAGATGACGATAATGAAAATTTGCATACCCAAGACTCATCAACTATGTTGCAATCAACCTTTTTATCTAAACGCTCCCTGCGCAGGTCCCTGCAACGGGTGACATTCACAGAGGGGGAGTGCACATCCTGAACCGTGCCAGAGCACTGTTCCTGGGATTTCGACGCCGCGAATCAACGTTTCTGTTGCGTCCTGACGATTGCGGGTTGTGCCAGGACGCCACATCCTGGATTTAGTCACGGCGAATCAACGTGATTGCTGCGCCCTTTCCGGGGCGTTGGCCATGCGAATCGGTGGAATGTCCTACATGTCGCGAACGCGAATGCGCGCGGCGTTCAGGTGAAAACCACATTTGAAAACTACCCGCCCTCCATTTTTTGGTACGTGGGCTCGCGAAGCAGGTCGAAAGCTTGGCAAATCAAGGTCCTACAAAATTTGAAGACGAGCCTTTGCTGCGTTTTGGCGAGAGCCGCATTTTGAACCGCAAGTGGCGCGACTCGCCGACCAGCGCGCGAACGCGAGGGCGTCCAAGAGTCTCTTTGGGACAGAGCCAGATTGCATGCGTTCAGGGCCGTCGGAGGAAACGAACATCGTCTGTCTGCCGTTCTGGGTAGCGACAGTGGCTGCTTCAACGCGTGGAACGCCATTGTTCGACAGTGTGCCCTTTCTCTTTGATTGGTCGCATTGTTGCCGATGTGCCGTCATGGCACGGCTTCTACGTACACATGTTGAAAACAACTTGCTATCCACAGGTGAAGTTGTTGCAAATATGAAGTTTAAAGATCATCAGTGGTGAGGGAATCTCAGGCGAGACAACTGGCAAGCCCTACCGACACGTTTGGGGTGCGACAGGGGGGGGGGGGGGGGGGATTTCTGAGGAAAAGGGATGGGGGAGGTAGAGGAGGAGAAAGAGGAGGAGGAAGAGGAGGAGGAGGAGGAGGAGGGGGAGGACGACGACGACGACGAGGACGAGGACGACGATGACGAGGGCGAGGACGAGGGCGAACTCGAGGAGGAGGAGGAGGAGAAAGAGAAAGAGAAAGAGGAGGAGGAGGAGGAGGACGAGGGCGAGGACGAGGACGAGGAGGACGAGGATGAGGAGGAGGAGGGGGAGGAGGAAGAGGAGGGCGAGCAGGGCGAGGAGGATGAGGAGGACGAGGCAAATGAGGCGGACGAGGGGGGGGGGAGGAGGAGGAGTAAGTGTGCTCCTCTCCGCGCCGCCGCCCTGCCGCCCTTGCCGTTTCTACGGTTGTACTGATTGGTCATTTGCAGCCACTCATATTCGAGAGGTAAAGGAAATAGGAGCGAGCTAGCTCGCGCGCGCGCCGAGGGCCGCCCCCGCGTCGTCGTCGCGTCGTCGGCCGGCCGGCCTCCTCCCTGCCACGCACATCTCTCTCATCCGTTGAACGGAAATGTCTTTCCAATCCATGGCCTTGTCGAAGCCCCCTGAGCGTTCTTCGCGAAACCGATCTTCAGGAGAACGGGGTACCATATTGGAACATATTGCAGGGATAGCCAATGCCCAGGCAAAAAAAGTTGGTTACCGGCCGAAGCGACGGTCAGCCGCTCGTTTCGCTGGGCCAAGGACCACAGGAATGATCGTTCGGAGGGAAGAAACAACATAATTGTCCCGAGCGTATTACTAGGGACGGCGCCCCCGGGGGGCGACCTCCTCCTCTCAGCCTTCCCAATGAGCCAGTGTCGGGGTCGGCGTTTGATTTGGCAGGGAGATTCCCCTGTGGATCACCAGCTAAAGCTAAAGAAGAAAATCAAGTGCCAGGCTGGGGGCTTTGTCCAGCCAGTGCTACCGCAGAAGGCCATCAGAGAGTGTCTCAGCACACCTCGAGCCTGATAACATCAGTCCGTGCGAGCTACGACGAAGAGATCCCACCGGGAAATGCCCCCACTTGCTCAGCAGGCGGGGGCCACTTCCTCGGCGGACAAGCAGCGGAGTTCGCCATGAACGGGCAGAGTGGAGAAGAGAGCGACGGGCAGTCGAGGGGAGAAGGCCTGCATTCAATGGAAACATATGATGGATATGCTAACTTTCGCATGTCCCCTGGGCCCTCAAATCGCCCACAGCCTCGTCAGAACTCGCCTGGTTGTCACGTCTCAAGCGGCGGCCAATCGGACACAGAGACGATGGGTTACGAGCCGACAGAAGCAATCCGAAGAGCTGTCCTTGACTTTGGAGATGGATCTACAGGGGCCGTCTTCGATAGCTTTCTTGCACGCGGAGCTGAGTCTGTCCCCCGTCGCATGGGAATCCCCCGTGCTGACGGCTCAGTCGCATCAGCCGGGGGCGTTCAAAAACTGCGTGGCGGGGGGCAATCTGACGGCGTAAGGGCCTCCAGAGACGGCGCGCTGGGAAGGGAGCTCCTCGGCTCAGGCGACGGCGTCTTCATCCGACGCCCCACTTTCAGCTCGGCGCGCGAGGGGGCCTGCTGGTGCTACTCCGCTGCCGAAGATAAAGAAGACCAGAAGCGAAAACCATGACCTTAATCCTCCGCCGTTGAGAGAAGGATTCGATCGACGAAGCCTAGAGCGGCAGTCGGACCGCCAACTGAAAGCCTCGTGCCACCGAGAATGGACCATGACAGCGCGCCACAACTCAATGAACTTATCATGCAAGATGAGAGGGGCGAGGACGAGGGCAAGCTGCAAATATCGCAACGGAACGCGGAGACAAGTGCGAGAGAGCAGAAAACGCCAACCTCAAGCGGGGTCGGGACATGGCCCCGAGAGCGGAACTTTCTAGCTCCAGAAAATTTGACGCCCTCGCGCCCCCGCGCCCATCGTCGAATCGGACTGCGAGTGGCTTCTCTGCCCAGTTGACTCGTTGGGATGCGAGCCCGGATTGCCCGCCCCAGGCGGAGAATCGATGGCTGGGGGAAGCGCGCAAACCGGGGGTTGTCTCGCGGTCGCCCCGCGCGTGCTCGACGTTTTCAAGTGTGCCCTAAATGTAGTATATCGTGGTTCTGCAAGGACTGCGTTGCGTTAGGGGAACGCAGCTGTCGATCTATTGCCAGCAGAGAATGAGAAGAAACACAGCGACAATAACGAGGGCAGTTGAGGGCAGCAAGTGCACGAATGCAACAGATCCTTCTTCAGGCACAGGCGGGCAAAACGGCCATTGATGAAGTCGACCGACGGCCCGCAGCCCGAAGCAGAAAAAGCTTGCCACTGCCAGCAAACGCGAGGCTGAGAGGGCAGCAAAGGCGCGCCAAGCCGAGCAAGAAAAGGCCGCTACAACAGAAGACGCCCAGAGACGCATATTCCAAGCGGAGGCAGAAGTGGCCGGGCTTGCGAGCGCGGCTCAGCGGCGCCTCGCGCGGGAGGATCAAGAAAAGCGAAGGGGTCGAGGGGCGCCCGAGCAAATGGTCTCATCGTCGCAACTCCAGGTCGAAAAAGAGCGGGTTGAATTTCAAGCCCCCGCGGGCGCTGCAGGGCGGGGGGGGGGGGGGGGAAGTGGCCCGAGAGCAGGCGGCGCAGGAAAGCAAGGGGCTCCGCGACCAACGCGACGCCGCCAGGCTCGAGGCCGAACGTATGCAGCTAGAGGCGGCGCGCGCCCTCCGCGAGCAGGATCAGCAGGCCGAGGCCGCGAGAGTGGATGATCAAATTCGAATGACAGAGGCCTGGGATCGCGCCAAAGGGCGCGCAGATGAGCAGAGCAAGAACGATGCGCCCCTCATTCGCGCCGTCAGCAAAGGAAATAGAAGGTTCAAATCTGACCAGGGGCAACATGGGAAGGCGAGAGAGTCCTCGGAGAAACTTAGGCATGGTAGCCCAGCGCGGCTGCTGAGAGGATTAGATCGACAGCTCCGGCTCAGCCGGGGGGGGGGGGGGGGGCCCATCGCAGGCGAGGGCAAGCTCAGCGCCGGCTCAGCCGAGGCGCGTTGCGCCTCCCCCGGCTTGCAGATCAAGGAGCAGAATTGGCCGCCATTGAGGGAAGAGACAGCTGCGTCGAAAGCAGAACGAGAAACGCTGCAAACATCGAAGGGGCGCGCATCGCAAGGACAAGCTGGGTTGGAATGACAGGCCAGTAATATGATAACTGCCGCGGGTGCACCGTCTTTTCAGACCATAGAATCGGACCTGGACCGAATGCCTCCGTTCACGTCGCCGCATGCGCCAAGGGCCCCCCTTTCGATTCGCGATTTATTCCAGGGCCAGCTGTAGTTCAGCCATTTGACCCTCCTGGGGGCTCGCTCACGGCGACCGCCCCAGGATCGAACCGTGGCAGTGTCCCGTGCAACGCCGAGCTTTCAGGACCGCCTGGTAACTGCGACTTGCCGGGCCGCCTTCCCTTCGCCAGCGGCTCGGCCGTGTCTGGCGGGGGCGGGGGCGGGCCCAGTGGCGACGACGGTGGCCAAAGGGATAATCGGAGCACAGCGCCCAGCATTGGGATGCTCGCGGCCTTGCAACTCGATGAGTCAGGGAAGCCCGGGCCGCCCGGTGAGCCCCCGGGCGGGCGCCGCGATGACAGAGGCCCAGGCGGCGGCGGCGGCGGCGGCGGCGCTGGCGGACCAAATGACCCCAGCGCCCTTATGCTGCAACCAAGCTGCCAACCCTATGGGCCCCACCTCACCTGGAGATCCTTCGGAAGGAATAAGGAGCTTAGCCTCGTGGGCGCCCCTAGCGCCCAGGCCTTAAGATAATGGAAACAACGCTGCGCGAGGGCAGTTGCTGGAACCCGGCATGGCGCGAAAGCTGCGCAGAAGTGGATCGCGGAAGCCGTGGGCGCACATGTGCCGAAAGAGAATCTCCAGACAGCTGGGGCCTTCATGCGCCTCGATATCATGATAGGTACAAATCAGCTAGATAAGTTTGCCAAGATGAAACGCAGTCGCAATCTCTCAGTTCAACATGCTCACTTCATTTCGCAGATCGATCGCGTGGAGCACTCGTGTCAGACAGAACAACGTCTCGTGGCGGGTCGCGAAATAATCAGTGCCATGTGTGCTTGGTGCTCAGTCAGATCGGAAAATGATCGGCGCTGGATGTGCCGTGGCCTCTTCAAGATCACGATCGATCGCCCAAAGCCCAATCGGGACCTGGTATTATTTCTACAATGAATGGATGGAATGTCACCAAGAGCTGCACGGTGCAAGAGAGCTTCCTGACGAGACGAAGGCTTCAATTCATGCACATTCCTATGAGCAGGCCTGGCGAACCCCGAGGTTCGAAAGAATCACGCAGTGGTGCGAAATATCGACTGACCCTCGCGGGACGGGAATGCGTCCTTACGTATGGCTTGTGTGGCAGATCGAATTGCTCATGATGCGGGATCGCGAAAAGTGGGCCATCTTCGACCATGAATCGACCTTCGATTCTAGAAGTCGACAAGCCCGCCTTGGTGGCGGGGTGAGTAGTGAGGGCGGCGGAGGTGGCAGACGAGCTTCTGCGACGGCGGCAACAGAGGGGCGGCCTGGCCTGCCGACTGACAAGACAGCGAACGGCCGCACCGAAGGCGAAACGACTTGCAGGCTTGTCAATCAAGGAAAGAATTGCCCCGAAGAAGGGCAGGGTTGTCCATGTGATCGCAAGAGGCCCCGAAGCGCCAGCTGCCCCGGCTCAGCCGGCGGCAGGCGGACGCGACGCGACAGCCGGTGCCCAGGGCGGCCGAAGAGGCAGGGTCGAGAAGCCCCGCTCCCGAGGAGGTAAAGGAACACATCGGCCTCGCTCTTCGACTCCGTCGAACAAGTTTGGCAACTCCAATGCAAAACAGCCGCGGGCGAGGGGCCAATCTGAGATGTCGCGTTAACGCCGAAGTAAGCTTGCATGCCATCCCTGGTCACGTGGCCCTCGCAACTATCGGGGCCCGAGGGATGGTTGCTACAAGCGGCGCCGAGGGCTGGCGGACGCCGAGAAATTGAAGCGAGACGAATGCGATCAGGCATAGCTCAAGGCAGGCAAGTCTCTCGGTTACCGACGCACCACCAAGCAAGCCTATTCTGCCACGGCCAACGTTACCAACAGCGCTGCGCCTGGAGACGCACCTCGGAGCCGAGAGTTGAGCAAGGGTCGCGGCAAGAAGAAAGGAAAGAGCAATGGAAAAGGGAACATCAATCCGTGCAAAGTGTTCGCGGAGACAGGGGCCTGCTCGCGTGGTCAGCACTGCTGGTGTGCAAAGAACGCGCCTGGCCATCCGTGGCGATGGTTGAGCACTGGTGGTCTGCGCGCCAGTGCCGAAATGCTGACTGGGCAGGTCCTGCTCTTTATGCTGTTGCTCGCTCATCTCGTAAAAGGAGTGCCCCGGCGCCCGCGTCGGCTCAGCCGGTTGCGGGCGAGGATGTGTCGGCCCGCTGGCTTAGCCAGTCGTGGCACTTATGAGTGCCCGGCCCCGTTTGCGCGGGGTTCCCACGGGTTGTCGACCGGCCCGTCAATTGTTTTCCTACGGCCGACAGAAATCATGCATCATGCGAAGGAATTTGAGATTTTTCCGAAGAAACAGTTCCCGCTTCCGAATAGCAACAAGAGCGCAAGGAAAGGTTGATTAAATTCGTCACCATCCTCGTTAATTTGCAGCCTCTTTCTCGGGATGCCTTCAAGTTGTTTTGTGGCCAACCCCTACTTCAGAGCTGCGTCGGGTCTGCGAAGACGGATCGGCGCGACCTCCGCGCCCGAATGCACCTCTCGACCAAGGGGCCCGTTGCCGCTTCGAGGAAGGTACGTGGCCGCAGCCCAAAGGAGCTGCTGTCGAGTGTAGAGAGTCGATGGATATTCCCAAACGCTGAATATCGACAGATGCCCATGCAATGGCGATCATCGTCGATGCAGGCTCTGATAGAGCGTCCGACCTCGCAGACGACGTCTGGCACCCTTGGTTGGAATCCGAAGGGGAGAGGTTGCCTCGCGCGGCCTAGCCGCTGTGGGATGCAATGATATATCATTCGTGCACCTTGGATCACTAAGGTTCATAGTCGACACGGGCTGTGGACACAATCTCATAGCGGAGAAATTTATGAGGAGCTGCAGGCGCCATGGGAATGATTCGACGCCTTGATGAGTCGATCACCCTGAACGCTGCCAGAGGGCTCTAGGTTCAGTTTGCGTCGCATGCCCCAACTTCTGGGATGGAAATTCTGATGCACTGGCAACGGCCATGCCAGGAACGCCGGCAGTGATCTCGGTGGGAGAGCGGTGCATGGATCACGGCTTCAGTTTCGTTTGGCCAGTCGGCCAGCGACCCTACCTACTTCTGCCCAACGGTCACAGAGTGGACCTGGTCGCTGAGTGTAAGATCCCGTACTCGACTTTATTTGGCAAAGAGGCGCTGGGTCAGTGAATGCGCGCGGTTGCCGTCAGGAAGCTTGCAACTCCCGACCGGCGGCGTTGCGCGACGTCGGGCGCCGAGAGATTTCTGGGTGATGTGTGATATCTGCGGGAGGTCCTCCGCCCCAGTCCATTCAGAGTCGCGTGGCCATAGACTTGCACACACAAGAGATGATTGGCAACCATGGCCATGCGGACGGCCGACCGGCTGCGCCCGTGGATCCCTTCCCGTCCGACGTAGACTCCATGGATATCGCCGCCTGCTTCTACTATTCGCCTCGCAAAGCTCACGAATGCGGTTGGATTCGGACACCTGCTGGCAGTGCGGCCCAGTAAGTCCCTCATTATCGCCCAACCGCGACTTAATCGTTGGTTGTGCGAAACCGCGCCGCGACTTAGCCGGTGGCTGTGCGTCTGCGCATAAGAGCTTCTATCACTATGGCGCCATATGATGTTTGCCTTTTGACATGGATCAAGGGCTTGATTCCGACGCGTCTGTTGCAGCGCCAGGCCCAAGGGGGGGTGGGGGCGAGGGCTCGGACGTCGTTGGCCTAGTTGTCATCGACGTGCCGCCCGATTCACGCTCCCTAGAATCCCCTCTGCTCGGTGTGTAACTGGGCGAAGGCTTTAAGGCGCCAGCACAGAAAGGCGCGGAAGAAAGGGCTGAAGGTACTTAGTTCATGCGCGAACCCCACTGCGTTCGGACACCTGACCACCATGGATCACTGGCATGCGATGGAATGACCAATCGCGGGGACTCCACGATGAGACCGCGCGCGTGACTTTTCGCGACCGGGCCACTGATTTCCATGTGGCTCAGAGTGGGCATGATAGATCAGTGGCTCACTTGTGTAGTTGTTTGATTAACCTTCAAGCCCCGGGAGAGATGTTCGAGTATTGTTACACCCACGGTGCGAGGGAACTTGCACGGGCATGCCTAGAAATAAAAATAGTGATGATCCTACCATCCCTGGGAACAAGAAACTTATGGCCTTCGCTGAACGGTCCAACATAATAGTTCGGATGGGGGCCCGATCCTTACTGATGCAGGCCAGCCCCCCTCCACCTTCCTGGACGCATGCCGTTCGCTATTCTTGTCTTTGTTAGAATGCGAGGATTCCTGATGAAGGCGAGTCGTCCTGGAAGCGCAAGTTCGGTCACGATTTTGCTGCTCCGCAGCTTTCCTTCGGGCCCCTAATGCGCTTCATGCCCCCCCCGGAATCTCGATTCAGGACCGCCAAAACTGGCGGCGCCATGATTGCAGGGATTTGCTTCGGATATGCGCACAAAGCGGGGGGCATGGCTGGGCCCGAGAGCTACGCGGCGCCGCTTAGACAACTCGATGGATTTAACGTGGAATCAGGTAGAACGCCAGCAGGCAAACGCCCCATTATAGAGGAGTCCGATCAAGCATATAATAATATTCTCGACGGCGCCGCTGATGACCAAGAGCCCAAGTTTCCAATGAGAGAAGCGCAGGAAAAAAGTCCAAGCCGAGGTCAAATCTGTCACTATACCTCCAGGTGGTTCTCCTACCGGCACAGCCGGCCAGGGGGCCAGGTTGGGCTCGCGGGCGGCTCCGCCGTTCAGTGACAGAGATCCCGGCGAACCAATGCCCCCGCCCCCGCCGGGGGGCGAGGTCGCGCCGCGCTCCGACCCTGATGGCGAGTCCAATGGCGACGGTCCAGGGGGGGCTGCTGTGGATGACGTGCCCGTGGTAGCGGATGGTCGGGACCACTGGCGAGACTCGAGACCCGATGTTGACCCAAACCAGAAGGTGGGGCTCGCGCGCGTTGAGTACCGTTTGGATCGTCAGTCCAATTTTTCCGCGGCTCAGCCCAGGGCGAGGGTACCTGGACCAGGTCCACTTCTTGCTCGAACCACGCCAAGTCTTGACACCGTGGAATACGATGAGGATCGGCGTGTTGTGGCTGGCCTTACCAAGGAAGAGCTAGCGCACAAGTTCCCCGTGACAGGAGGACCAAACACATGTAGCATTCGAGATGTATTGTACTGCGATCCAGACTACGTGCCTGTCAGTCGAGCATGGGTCACTGACCCTAACCCATTACGTGCGCAATGATTGAAGAAGTTGCCAGGATCCACAAACCCTGGGGTTCGCCCTAGTCGATGGTTCTACATGAGTCATGCCGTACGCAGGAAGGCCGTGGAACAGTTCAAGCTGGAAAATCGCGGCTTCGTCGGATAATGATGACCCAGGATTTTGTCTGGCGTTCCTCCGGGATATAGGGCTTGACCCTATTCAACCTCGAGCGGAACACATCGAGTCTGTGCCGCCTGAGCCTTCTGCCACTCATCCTAAGCCTGAGACGGGGCCCTGGCTGCTAAACGAAATAAGACACAAGTGTCAGAAGGAACGGACTTTAACTGGTGGCAATTGCTGCATCCTGTTGGTGCAGTGGAGGAGTCGTCTACAGATGCGGGCTCCAGGAGCGTCTTGGGGATTTCCAATGATGAAGAAGCATGGTGGCAACAGACCTGGTGCGGCGGGGCCATCCTGCGGGGCGGGGCGCCTCCCGACTCCGTCGGTGTGGTCCGTCACGCATGAAAGAGGCGAGCCTGACCTCGAGTCCGGCGGCCGTCGCTTCGCGGCGCGGCGTGCCTCGCGCGCCGTTGCAAGCAGAAACAGTTCCCTTACTTCACTAAAGGGAAAAGAGAGAGATGAGACCTGGAATACTTTTACAACCCGATCACTGATCATATTCAAATCATCGCGGAATCGTTCCAGATCGCAGACGTACTGCGGCAGCCCCGAATCGACGCCGCCGCGGCGCGGTCCGCGTCCAAGGCCGAGGCGCTCATCAACGCAGATGCCCGCAAGACTCTACGGGCTGAGTGGGGCCGCTTGCGCAGTATAGGCACATGGGGCGAAAAAGGCGCCATGGAGTATGATGATGTGATTAAAGAAAGAATCAGGGCAGACGACTCATTTCGGACGCGCGTTTGCCATCTTAGCCGAAGAGAAATGCGAGTTGCCGTCGGGGCACAAAGATCGCAAATACACAGGGCGAGTTATCTTCGACGGATCGGATGCGAGAGATCAAAATCAAGAGGTTGCCCTGCACCAGGAACTCTAAGAGTCCTGCCGCGACGCAGGCAAGCAAAGCGGCCGACGCGCACAGTCTCTTCGAAGGACATGGCATCCAACAAGTTGACTCTAAACAGGCACGCGCGCAATCCAAGCTCGGCGGCGCCCCCGCGTGGGTGTTCCCACCGCTCCACGAATGGCCGCCCGCGTGGAAGAATATGCGTAAACCTGAGTGCCCACTAATTTTCGTTGCATGGGCATCCCGATTGCGGGGGGTATTGGGAGCAACGCTGCGAGGGCCATGTGTTGTCCAAGGCCTTCATGCAGTGTGGCCCCTGGCGCAGCTGCTATTTCCATCCCAAGCTAAACTTGTCAATGATTATCTATGTTGACGGTCTTAAACTTGCTGGTCCAAAAGCAAACCTCGAACAATGATGGCGCTTGTTGCAGGAACCATCAGAGGGTGTCCAAAGGGAAGCGAGATAACCTCCCGACTGCTGTGAGACGTTATCTAGGACGCGAACATCACCTCTCTATTCAATGCGCAGAATGGCAGGGGGAGTTGCCCGCCGTGCTTGACCCGCCGCCACCTAGAACCAACAGGCGCCGGGTAACGAACCAGAAAGCGACGGCGGGATCGCGGGGTGTGATTCAACGGCCCAGCAGTCTGAGCCACATCAGCCGAAAGAACCCAGGAATGCCAGGGCCATTGAATACGACGTGACTGAGTTTTCGATCCTGCGTCGCTTTGCATGCTCAGTTCGCTGGCACTGATCCCTCAACGCGCCCTGCTGCGGGCACGCCTTTCGGCCCAGAACTCAGCGACTTCGAAGATGGGCAGGGGGGGGCCAGAGGTGAGAAATATTCCCCGGCAGAGGAAGCTCCGGCAATCGCGCTGAACCTCAATGCTGATTCTGGCCCTCTGGACAAGACTGTCGAGGTTCACGGCTTAGCCGCCGAGCCCTGTCCAGATGGCCAGGAGCCACCGACTCCGTCGGGAGTGTTCCAGCCGATTGCCGCACAAGTCTTTATGCACATAGTATATTGGGCACGCGTGGCTCGGTTTGACCTGCTGCTCGCCGTGTGCCGCGCAGCTAGTTGCATCGCGAAGTGGACCGAACAACAAGATATGGACCTTCCGCCTGATTTGCTCTGTTAAATCGACGTCCCACTACCGCGTGGCGCCGTGGTATGGCGATCGGAAGGAAGATGTCGCCGCGCGGCAATACTTGGATGCGGACATTGCAAGTGACTTGCGAAGCACCGCAGCACCAGCGCCGGCCATCAAGTAATTTGGGCACCCTGCACACGAGCCAACCAGAGCGTGGCCTCTCGGCGAACATGCGTGTCCCATAGCACTCTTGAGGCAGAGAGTGTCGCGGCAGATCGGGCACTGAGAACAGAATTGTTGCCTGCTTTGCCCCTGTGGGAAATTCTGCTACAACGAAAGGCGACATGTACGTTTATGGAAGATAACGAGGCAGTGTGCAAGGTCATAAAAGCGGGGGGGGGGGGGGGGCGATGAAATGACTGCACCCTCCGTGGACACGCCGCATCGATGCCGCTGCTGTATCTGCGCAGCTTACTCGAGGAATCGTCGATTTGCAAATATGAGCACACTCAAAAAGAAGCCGCTGATATCGGTGCCAAGCGTTTCACCGACCCCTTGGCAGGGGTCAAAGTGTTTTACTGCGTAAACATAGTTACCCCCAAATTTTGGAAAGTCACACGCTACCAGGGTTACCTTGCGTCGATGTTGACTGATGGTCTCCCCCTGGCGCCCGGGGGGATTCTCGAGCCGCGCATGGGCCCGAAGACGGCCATGCGCCATGGGGCTGTTGCGCCAAGCAAAAAGATGCATAAACAAGAAGAGCGCCACTGAGGGGGCGCCCGCTGCGCCCGCGCCTGAGGCAGAGGCAGCCAAGAGGCCGGTGGCGCCGCGGGCTGGTGCCACCAGTCCGAGTGACAAAATATCGAAACCAGCATCTGCTCCCGGCTCTGCCGCGGCGGCAGCGCCAGGCGCCGATGACGCGTGCAGCGTAGCCGGAGATGCATGCGGCACAACGCCTTCCGCGACAAGTAAGGAGGGTTCAGGAGAAGCCCCCATAAGTGCCGAACAGGAGAAGACAAGGACACCAGGGCCATGTTTGAAATGATTGACAGTGAATCGAAGGCATCGGAGATACAAGAACAAATGCTTGATTTTCCCCCAACAGGAAGAAGGGAAATACGTTAATAAGATCGCGGATGCGGCGGTGGCCAAATCGCAAGGTAGCGAGCCGACCCAGTCGACATCGCAGCAGCGAAAGGATTATTCGACGTTGGCGCAAGACTGGAATGGCGAACGCCTGATATTAGAAGCTTGCTGCGAACCTAACAGTAGAACCGGCAGCCCCAAGAATGTTGTTCACAGTTCGTGCAAAGTTGCACGATTCACGGAGCACGAATGCACGATAACCGAAGAGGGAACATCCAAAACACTTGCGGGCATTAAAGCGTTCAAGGGGAGACATATCTCGCTTTGGGGTTCTATGCCGCGTGCGGGGGGATCACCGTGGCAATATGTAAATGGGGCTCATTCTTCTTCCCAGGGCGATCGTAGATCATTGCGTAGGCTTCGGGGTATTAGGACGGGCTTCAGATGACTGCTGCAGAATTGCATGGAAACAGCGCGCGTTGTCGTTGAAGCGGGGGGTATAGTCTGTATCGAATGGCCTAGTCAATGCCAGCATTGGAGGGCCCCTCAGGTTAAAGCTTTCGCGCCAGAAGTAGGGTTGCACAAGTCGGTGCTGCACGGGTGCGCGCATGGTTTGCGGGGCAGACAAGGTACTTGCACGAAGAAGCCGTGGACCACTGCATCCACGTCGCATATTGAGACGAGCGGGCTAAAGCGCAAGCGTGACGGAACGCATGCACACGTGGAAGCACGTGGTAAGGATTGCAAGCTTGCCGAGGATTGCACTGATTTGTTTGCGCGCCAGGTTCATATTGTGTTTGCGCGTGCCGCATCGCGTGCGTGTTTTGATTCTGCTTACGCAAATCATGATCTGCGCGCCATCGCCGTTTTCTCCCCAGAGCTGGGGCGGGTCCGCCGTCGGCCGGCCCCCTCAAGATTGGCGCCGCCGCCTTGCCGCGGCGGCGCCCTCGTCGTTCGCGGCGGAGCATCCATTGTGGCCGCCGGCACACTGTTCAATTTCACTCGTCGGCAGTCGGGGCCCCCGGCGGCTCAGCCGTTTTGGGTGGCCGTGGAGGACATTCTGTGTGATGCAAGACATGGAAGACCCCGGGCTGCCCGTGCCCTGCGGGGCTCGGCTGGCGGCAATTCTAACGAGCCGTCGAGGGCGGAGACTGGGGCGAAGACGAAGAAAAGGGGGCCGCGCCCCTAGCGCAGAGACACTACGAAAGCCCCGAATGGGCTGAGCACTGCTGCGGCACGTGCAAGCGAGTATGCCTCAAAGAGGACACTGGAGGCCGCTGCCACGACCAGAATTGCCTTCGACGCATTGGGAAGTTGGAGGTACTCCACCCGGGCCATCGCGAAGCGGCCGAGAAGTCAAAGGCAGAGTCTACCCCGCCGGCTCAGTCGGACGAGTGGGCTCACACCGTCGCGTTGAAGCCTGAGGCTGAGCGCGTGGCCGAAGCTAACCAGATGATGTTCCGTTGTCTTTCTCACCCAGGGATAGAACAGTTCCCCTTGGTAGGATGGGCTGAATGTGACGGATGCGCTGGAAAGACCTCCCCACAGTTACACTCGGGGTGACTTCGTCGCTACCAAATTATCTGAATACTTGAAAAACATGCGACGAACTAGTCATCGAGAGATTGCGCGATAAAGTGTCGGAGGGCCCGTGGATTGTTCCCTGGGCTGCCTGCCAGACAGATTCCAAGGGGAATCGCAAAGGTTCCATCGACGCCCCCCCGCCAGACGTGGGGCGAACTCAGCGCGATCAGTACTTTCAGTCACATGTTGACCCGAACTCGAGCCTGAGATGTCAGCTCTACAGCGGAAAGCCCGAGGATCGCTCCAGCAAGCTGCTTCGACGATGTGATCACGGCGAGCAATTGGGCCCCGCGCTGGGCCGGGCAGAGCTCACTTTTCTCAGAAGTGTTGGTCATTTCGCCGCGGTTCGCACTCGCGATGATAGATTGGAAAAGGGAGTCGACCTAAACATCGGGGGCCGCCCCGCATCTGCCCCCCGCGCGGCTCAGCCGTTGGCGAGTGGGGGGCGCATTTGGCCCCCCGTAGTCAGGGGGAATGCTGTGGCGGCGACCCATGCGGTAGAGCAAGCCTTGTCTGGCACAGCCATGGCCGAACGCGCAGAGCGGAAGGCTCCACAGGCGGAACCGCCCGCTAAGAAGGCCAAGGCGAAGGCAGCAGCCCTGCTTCCAGGTGCAGGGCCGCCCGAGGTCGAGGCTGAAATGTTTCCAGCGGTAGATGATAAATCGCCGTCGAAGCGGTCGACCGACGCCGCTCCCACCAGGTCGTCGAAGATTGTCAAAGTGGAGTCGTCTCTTGGGGCCGAGGAGCTGCTACCTCCACCCAGGGCGCCGAAACTTCCACCCCCCGGCCCGGTGCAGGCGACGGCAGGCGGCCTTGCCGCCTCCGGCTCAGCCGGCAGTGGAGCTAACTGGAACGCCCTCCCAGGCTCAGCCGGCGGTGGGGGCGCGCCTATCGGGCGCCGAGGCGACGGCGACGGTGGCCGGCGCGCCCCCGGGCGCGCCGCCTGGAGACGGTCGAGGAGACCCTCCGCCCGATCCTAATCCGCCGTCTCCATCCCTTCAGAAGGAGGAGGAGACGGGCCCCGACCGGGACTATTTGGCCCGCTGTATTTGGAATGTGCTCGAATACGAGACAATCAAGGGTCGGCTTCGCCGCTCCCTTGGACAACGTCTCGCCCGAGTGGAATCAGCGCGTTACGGAGATGTTGAACCGTTACATCTGTCACCGACCCACTTGTTTGAACCGTGGCTTTTATTTGAGATATATTTTGAATTGCAGGTTATAACTTGTCTGCCGACTTAAACCGGCAAGTCATAATCAAGTTATAGTTCGACTTTATTTGACTTAACATAGCTTTCAACCTAACTCGACTTAGCCGGCTTATGAACCGAGTTATACCAGAGCTCTCATATACAAGCTAAGTCGACGACCGATGTATAAGTCGAGCTATAAGTCGGCTAAAATCGAGTTAGAACTTGAGCTAATTCGACTTACTAAGTCGACATATAAGTCGATACATAAGTAGGTTAGCCCCGACATCGCACGTCGAGTGTAGGTATTTGAGTGTGCTGATACAGGGTATATCCAATACGCATTCGAGCGTTTTGTAGTTTTTGTATCGCACATGCTGATTTGTGTATATACGCAATACACAACGCAACCTTGCAATCCGTCCCACCTAAACCCAACGCGAATGCCAGCGCCGCAACGTCTAGCTAACACCAGACTCTTAGCACCAAAGCACAAACAACGATCCCATACCAACCCACAACACCTCACTTAACCAATAGCCCAGACCCGCAACTCCAAACACACCCTCAACCAAATCTCATAAAACTCAATCCACACACCAATGTAATGAAGCTCTTTTTTTGTGGAGGCTGAGGCGCTTCGGTTTCTTGTGGGTGGTGGTGAGGGCGACCGTGACGATGATGATGAGGATGCTGATGATGACGACGATGATCAGGATAGGGTTGACGAGGATGATGACGAAGATGATGAGAACGATGATGATGCTGATGATGATGACGATGATGACTACGACTCCCCCCCCCCCCCCCGCGCAAGAAATCGATTGTCGGAGAGGGCGTCGATTATCGAGGGGGGGGGGGGGGGGGGGCGGGGAGCGGCGCGCGCGCGCGCCGCCGCCCCCGGCCTTTTGCACTTGAAATGCAAGGCGCTCCCCCGCCCCTCTCCCGCCGCGACCTCCCTCATCCTTCCTCCTCGTCGTTTGCTCCTCCTGCTCCTCTTCGTCGTCATCGCCCTCCTTCTCTAGTGTATTATCGCCCCTTCCTTTTCCTTCTCCCTTATCCTCCTTCCTTTGCCTCCGCTCCTCGTCCTCCTCTCTTCCTCCTCCGTCCCCGCCCCCCTCCGCCCTTTTTGGCCGTCGCAATCGAATGCCATCGAAGTCGAATGCCATCGGAGCCAAATGCCATTTATAGCCGTCCAGCGCAAGGAGATTCCAGGCCCTGTAGGTGATATCCTTGATATCGAGCGCGCGATGGAGTCGGTCGCCGACGGGGTTGTTGCCCTGGGCGGCCTCGCCGACGAAGCGCTGCGGTCGGAAGACAGCCTCGTCGGTCTCGTGGGCGCGATCCTCGAGAAGTTGATCGCCATTGGCATGGCCGTGTGGTTGTACTTAAACCTCACCAGGTAGGCATTCAACAGTCAAACAGGTGTGGTTTGGGCACCAAGGCTCACGAGGTGCACAGGCTCGCGGCGAAGATCGCCAGGAACCGCTTCAGTTGGGCAACGACGACTGGATCTGCATGCATCGAAGATACGAACCGCACGATTGCAGGGTGCACCAGGGAGTTTCAACAGTCGCCGACGTTGTTTGGGAAAGCACCGCCAGATTCGATTGCTGCGGGAAGCGTGAGTTCTGGGCGCGCTAATCAATTATTGGCGGCCTGTGAGGACGCTGTTCAGACTTCCGAGAAAATGTTGGCCGATGAGGAGGGGGTCATCAACGCGGGGCAGATCAGGGGTACAGATAAACAGTTGGCTAAAGCATGTGATATTGGGTTGAGGTGGTTGATTGTGAAGAAGGAGGCAGAGGAGCGTTGGCCAAAGCTTCCAGGTTTGATCCAGGCAGCAAAGCAGGCAACGGGTCTGGCGCAGGCATTTCGAACTCCTCCTTCGCACCCATTCCCTTCTACCCGAGCAGGGGCGCGACGGAACCAGGATCGATTGGGCTAGGGTGAAGGCCGAGGCGAGGAAGTCGGAGTCGAAGAACGCGGAGGGTATCGACGCATGCGTTGGCTTCGCGCAGAAATATGGCGGGGGTACCCAGGGCCAGTTCATCAGAGACCTCGCGCAGTTCGTGTCCAGGCGCGCACCCGCAGGGCGCCTGGTGGGCGGGTGCATATTCGGGGCGCTGCGCAAGCTTAAGCTCGCAGTAACTGGGATGCCGCCCCACGTGGTAATGGCCGTCACCAATACTCACGTGAACGCCCCCCCCCCCCCCACCCCCGAATCCGTGCAGAGTCGTATGTGCATGTGTTAGTGCGACGGATATGAGCCACCTCTTTAACACCCAGAAGGCCATCGCCACGACGACGGCCGCCGATGGAGTCCTTCGACATCTTCGCAGTGTGGCCAAGCAGATCGACATCGAGATGAGTGCTACAATTGAGATCATAGGTAAAGCAGACCAGCTGGTAGCAATGATGCTGTTAGGGAAAAAGGCCCAAAAGGCATGCTCGACCACCGAATGCGTCGCCCACGTGTGCATCGAGTCTCCGAAGGCCAAGAAGAAGGGCAGCACCGGGATAGACGAACCCTATACACTCACGCAGGAGTCTGAGGCAGATGGTGGCAGCGCCAAAGCGCCCTCGAGATCCTTCAATGGCATGCTGGAGTACGACCAAAATACGGGGCAGCTCGCGAACCCGAACATGAGCATCTTCGGGGACAAAGGTTTCGGTGTTGATGCGACCATCAAGCTGAAGGAGGCTGATGTAGGTCCAGGGGCGTGGTCAAGCTGCGAGGGGAGGGGCAGGTGTGCAAGTTTCTGTGGGCCCCTCTTTACTCTAATAACCTCAGCTAGATACACACACATATACATAGAACACCACGCATGGACAGTTGTATATATACTTGCCCTCTGTGGTTTGTCGCGCTCTTGCTTCATCTCGCGCAGGGCGTGCGTGGCGCATAGTGTCGACGTCTGTGTCCGAGGGCGTTCGGTTTCGGGAGGTGAACCAGGATGGCACGTTGAACCGCGTCGTCGTTCGACGCTCTGTTGCCAAGTTCATCGAGAAATGCATCCTGGCCACTCGACAGCAAGAGTTGCTCGTTGGGTGGGCCGATACAGCAGTGCAGAGTTATCCCGAGCTCGTCGTGTTAAACGTCATGCCAGCAATTCAGATGGCCACGGCATCTGCGTCGTCAAAATTCGAGGTCCCTGGCGGGGGCGACCTGCTGGCAAACGGCAAACCCAAGCAGGCTGCTTTCTCAATGGAAAGATACGGGACTGGGAAATTGAAGATTGTGCCGCCGTGTCTCAGCAGCAGGAAGTGCGACACCGAATTCTCCTATTTTGAAGTACCCCGTCCAGATGAAAGGGTTACGTCGACCTTCGGCCTTGTGGACCCTGGCTCCAAACATCTTGCTTTCAGGATCCAGCATGTTGACCCAGATCAGAGGCGAATTGCGCCCTCCGTCTGCACTCAGTGTCCATGTCAGCGGGAGGCAACGCGGTTAACGAAATCAAGGTCCCCGTTGTTACTGACGCCATGGTTGAGAACGTTGGGGGCGCTCTTACGCTTCCCAAGACCAAAGCCCCGCCCACTGACAAAAAGAGACCCTCTCTGAAGCTCAATGTCTCCACGGACAAGACAGCGCACGCCAGCAGCTAGGTAGGCACGCGCGCGTCGACATCGATCGCGGAGCTGTGGATGCCCATGGAGTTTTGGCCACCCGGGAAAAGATACATATCGTCGAGGCTCGTGTGTCGCAGGGGGAGTATCTAAATGCCGAGGAATTTCCGTGTGTGTTCGGGGCGCTCTTGTTCTTTCGGGGCGTGCTTGGTGTTCCGGAAACCCAGCTTCACGACGCCACGTCAATCAACAGTTGCATGCGCATATCAATCGACATCGCGCGTGGCTTGTTGGGCTCAGGGTACAGATGCACCACCGCGCGCGTCTAGGAATACGTCTATCGTGATCCGACGTACCGCGGTTGATGCCAGGGTGGTGCGTGGACAAAATTGTTCGCGCGCGTGCCGCGCACATGGCCTCGCCAGTCTTCTGGGAGAGCTGCAAGGAGGAAGATGGCTGTACATTCTTTCACCTCAAGAAGAGCTGCGATTGTCTTATGAAGCTTCGTGGGCATCCGCGTTCCAAGGGAACCAGGCCTCTAGCTAACGCGTCGATTTGCGAAGTGGTCGAGCGTCTTCGCGATGATGCATACAAGGCTTCATTGGCATCATCCATGGACGCGCTTGGCGTTCATGAAGTGCAGGACGGTAGCCTGCCACCGCCTGGATCCAGATGATGGTAGAAACGGTTCAATGGAAACCACGACAGGATCTACGGCAACACAGTTACGGTACACGGCCCGACCATGGGCGAAATCCAGGGCACTGCGTTTAAGGTCGTAGTCGACAGGCCTGGCACCCCCTTGTATGTGCAGCTGGAGGAGGACCTCGTGACGTATTTGCAAGGGTGCGCCGATTTTTTTGATAACGTCGGGGTCCGTCCACAGGCAGCATCCGTCCGTCAGGATTCCTCAAGAGCTCAAGGTCGACGCCACAGAGCTTCCTGGGCGGAGCTTTTCTTGCGCCAAGAAGAAATTCGTGTTGAGGCGTGCCGCCAGTGAGTGCAAGGAACCCGTGAGGTACAAAAAAGCGAGCTCCGCGTAGGAGGCGATGGAGCTATTCAATTCAGACATTGTAGGCACCCAAGATGAGTCTCAGGAGGGCGCCTCCGACGGCGACGCAGAGGACCTTGTCGAAGTCGAAGATGATGAGTGAGCCATGGCCAAATTAGCAACCGCTGAAACAGTCGTGATAGGAGTGGCACGAAAACCAGCATGGGCACCGGCATCGGTATCGTCGTATCTCATAGTCTCATCGTCTTCCTTCCTCATCCTCCTCGTCGTCGTCCTCTTCCTGCTCCCCCGCCTCGTAGTCGCCCCTGACCGCAATAGTGTCGTAGAGCAGGAAGTAGGGCTGCTCGCCGCCGTCCGTCAGCTCCCAAGCTCTGCCAGGCTAGGAGCTGACGGAGGATGGGGCATGTTCTGGGAGGGTGGAGGGGATGCGCGTAGGGCAGGGGATGAAAAGCACAGCGGGGGGGTGCAGCAGGGTGCCACATTGCGAAGCACCTCGTCGACATCGACTTCAGCATTGGTTGCGTTGCATATTGCATTGTGCTCTGGGGCCTTTTGATGCCAATCGATGTCGCAGAGGCGCTGCAGTCAGGAAATGGGATTGTCGGAGTGGTGGACGCGATCCTCGATCAGTTGAGCGAACTTGGCGTGGCCGCGTGCATGTATAAAACCTCGCCAAGCATACCTGCTTCACCCATCAAGCAGGTATGGTTGGGGTACCAAGGCTCACGAGTCGAACATCGACAACCGACCATCGACAATCGACAATCGACACTCGACAGTCGTTCATCGCTCAATAGCCACTGCGGTTCACTGAGTGCGCGCGCGCCGTGGGCAGACGGCGTTGCGCATCTTCGGCCTTGTACTCTTCCCGCGCAGCGATGGCGAACCGCGCCGAGGAGTTCGCACAGGTGGTGGTATTTGTTTCGTGCGGCCAGCAGCGCAGGAGGGATATTGACGACCTCGCGCGCGAGGTCGTGGCCAACGGAACCAAAGCCCTCTTCTTCGACGTTCGCCGAGCGTTGACGAGATATCCAGCGCGGACGATCGGGCGCGGCGAGAATGGCAACGCTCCGAAAACGCAGCGGACGGTGATGGGCCACGCGGGCTTCGAGCAAGTCTGCGCAGACATCATCAACGAGGTGTGGAACGCGCTCGTGCCGAAGCAGCAGATCATGGCCATTGTCATGTGCCAGCGCGGTTTCCGCAGGTCCGACGCGACGGCGAGACTGTGCAACGCGATGTTGAAGTACTTGGATGTCGAAGAACCAAGTGGAGGGCCAGTGCATGCGCGTGTGCAGCGCCGAAGTCCTCAACTCGGGCGAGCAGTGCGGCAAGCGCGGGCACCTCGCCATGTTGAAGAACGTCGAGAAGTGGTTGGAGCCTGGCAATGCTGAGGAGCTGGGGGGCGGCGGCGAGCAGCCCTGCTCCCAGCTCTACGCGAGCAAGGCGGCCAGGGGCGACTACGAGGCTTGCGCGTCGTGGAAGAACCTGCGGGACTGGGTCCATTCCGAGTGCCGCATGGCGCGGCAGATCGGGCCCGCGCAGCCTGCCGCGCCGCCGCCGGCCGCCGCCAGTTCGGGAGGTTCGCGCGCGCCCCGTTCACCAGAGCGGCACGAGAAGACGCGGCGGCTCGACGAGTCGGGGAAGGCTAAGGGCAAGGACGACGAGCCCTCGGGCGCCCAGTGCCTGCCCCGAAGTTCCATGCCACTGCCCCCCCGCGGGGCGTGCGCCCAGGGGCCCGATGGCGCCAGGGGGAGAGGCCCCGCGAGGACGAGGGGCTTGCCGCGGGGGAAGAGGCGCCGCCGATATCGAGAGGCAACGAAAGCATCGACGTCAAGCAATCAGAACCCTAGCCATCCTGATCTCCCCCCGCCCCCGCCCACATCGCCAACTTCCTTCTCGCTTCTCTCGCTCGCCCGCTCTCCGCCCCCCCCCCCCCCCCCTTCCTCCTCTTCGCCCCCCCCCCCCCCCCCCTCTTCATCCCAGCGTGGTTTGCTCCTGCGCGCGGCGCCAGGGCCGAAAAGCACGACGGGCATAGCGGCGTGCAGGCACCAGCTGGCGAATCCACTGCGGCTGCAGTCGACGTCGACGCAGAATCATCTGCGCCGGTGAGGGCGGAGGTCGATCAGAAGGCCCATGTATGTTAATCGCCCACTGTTGTCTCCGCCCTTCGATGTCCTGACCCCGCCCGCGCCCTGATGCCCCGCAGTGGCCTTCGACTATCGCTTGCCGGACTTGCTGCATGCGTCGACGTTGTCGGAAGGCCGCCGCGGAGGAGGCGCCCGCGTCTGGCGAGGAGGCGCCTGCGGAGCCCGACTGGGCTGCGTTCGGGCGGGGCCCGCGCGCCTGGCCCGGGGCTCTTCGATCGCTCGGCATCGACGAGACGGGCCAGCATGACATCTTCCTCTTGGCTCAGTTCTCGGACGACGGGCGCCGCGAGGCCAACGACGCGATGCGCGAGCTGATCGAGAAGACGGGCGAGGGGCCCCTGAGCAACCCCTCGCACATCGCGCGCAAATGCGCGGCGAACGCGCGCCGGGCCCTTGAGCAGCAGTGCGGCGTTGGCACGCGGCGCCGCTAGACTGCGAGCGCGATGGGCCTCGGTAGGACGATCAGATCGACGACGAAGAATACGACGACGACGATGCCCCCCTCCAGTCCTCGCGGATCGGCTGTGATGCGTTTAATGTTAGGTCGCCACCTCTCTTGGAGCCCGTGGACATCTGGGCTTCTTTCGCGGTCAAACTGCTGAATCGATATCGACTTAGGTCCGAGGATGGTCGAGGACGCGGTGGAGCCGCGCGCGGCGACCGATGCGCCGCAGCCTGGGCCCTCGAAGACCTAGCCTAGGCCCTGGCAGCGCCGCATATTATTAGCGCGTTGAGCAGGGCACATTCGACTTCGTCTCGGTGCGCAGAGAAAAACATCACGCGCACACACGCACGCACGCACGCGCGCACACACACACACACCACACACATACACATACACATACACATACACATACATATACACATACACGTACACATACACATACACATACACATACACATACACATATACATACACATACACATACACATACACATACACATACACATACACATACACATACACGTGCACATGCACATGCACATGCACATACACATACACATACACATACACATACACGTACACATACACATACATACACACATACACATACACATACACATGCACATACACATACACATACACATACACATACACATACACATACACATGCACATGCGCATGCACACGCACATGCACATGCACATGCACATGTGCATGCACATACACATGCACATGTACATGACGCCACATGCACATGCACATGCACAGGCACATGGACATACACATACACATACACATACACATACACATACACATACAAATACACATACACGCACACGCACACGCACACGCACACGCACACGCGCACACACGTACACACGCACACACGCACACACGCACACACACACACGCACGCACGCACGCACGCACGCACACACACACACACGCACACACACACACACACATCGACGTCGAGTCGGCGCGTGCTCACGCCCTCCGCCCCGCCCCGCCGCCCCCCCCCCCCGAAACGCGTCGGCGTCGATTCGGCGCGTGCCCCCCCC
The DNA here is from genome assembly GCA_963575745.1 of Prorocentrum cordatum. Lineage (NCBI taxonomy): Eukaryota > Dinophyceae > Prorocentrales > Prorocentraceae > Prorocentrum > Prorocentrum cordatum. The sequence goes on along the minus strand of CAUYUJ010016381.1, from coordinate 127,321 downwards.
CGTCAATCCTGGCGCGCGCTCGTTCAGGAGCCCCTCGCCCATTGTGCCGTGCTGCTCACCTGAAACAAAGGTCTTGAGTTTGTACACGCGCGTATCCTGGCGCGCCTGATCGAAGCCTGGCTGGCCGAAGACCGCCTTCCGGGTCGGGCGACGTGGGCGAGGACGAGGGCGAGGATGAGGAGGGGGGGGGGGGGAGGTGGATGGGGGCAGGGCGACGAGGGCGATGAGGGCAGGGGAAGGGGGGGGGGGGGGGGGGGGGGGCGAGGAGGATGGGGAGGAGGAGGAGGGGAGGGGAAGAGGACGTGGAGGGCGCAGGATGATGTTCGCGAGGGCGGGGGAGGGAAGGGGGGGGGATGACGAGGATGAGGAGTAGGCAGAGGGGGGATCGCTTATCGCATGAACCCCGACCCCACCCCCCCACCGCGCCGCGTCGCGGCTCGCGTCGAGGGCGCCGCCGCGACGCAGGCCGGCCCCGCCGGCCCCGCCGAAGAGGGAACGGAGGAGGGGAGAGGAGCGACGACGATAGGCGACGACGAGGTGCTGTCCACCATGACCATCACCTCGACACCCGACGACGAGGTGATTGTCATGGTGACCATCACCTCGACGCGCGACGCCGAGGCGATGGTCGCCATGGCCATCACCTTGACACCCGACGTCGAGGCTATGGTCACCGCGGCCATCACCTCGACGTCCAGTTGAACTGAGTTGAAGATCGGGATGGTCGCGATTCGGGGGCCGTACTGATACTCGGGAGGACGGGGGGTTGGGCTCGCGTTCAGCATATTTGGCTCGCAGTGTAAGGGTGCAATCGATATCGATATCGACGTCGAGCAGGTTGGCGTCTGCGAGTATCGCGACGTTCCTGCTGACCCTGCGGGGCTCTGTGGACTTCATGCGGGTGGTGGCCGCCCAACTGGACGAGACGGAGCGCGCGGCCGTGGTGGGGCGTCAGGTCACCCACCTCAAGGTGATTTTCAGGCGCGGTGGTTGCTCGACGGACGACGCGACAGGGGCGGTCAACAGCATCGACGCGACGGACGTATCCTCGGCCATCCAGAAGCGCCAGCCTTCGTGCACGCCATCGGCCTGCGCTGCCCCGACCAGACGACGGTGCCCCGCTCGGCGGCGAGATCGCTGCGGGTCGGGGGCTGACGCCCGCGAAGGCGCTGGAGTACAAGAACGAGCTCAAGGAGTCGACATCAACATCGACACCGAACTCGACGTCGAATGCGCGACCCTCGCATCAGGCACACATGCCTCAGCATCGGTGTCGGAGGGGTGGGCGGGGGGACTGGTGGTGATTATGGGGGGGGGGGGGGGGGGCGTGGTGTATGTGCTTGTTTCTTGGTGTTGATGTGTGTGTGTGTGTGTGTGGGACCCCTGTACCCCTGTACCTAAGGGGAGCACTTGTTCATCGGCCAACTAATCTCATGACAGTGATGTGTGCTCTGGACGGATGGGGCAAACATTGAGTGAACAGCCCGGCTCTGGTTTCCAGTTTGCTCAAAACCCTAAGGCTTGGGATTCTAGTTTGCTCAATACCCAAAGGTCTGGAGTTCTAGTTTGCTCAATACCCCAAGGCCTTTCAAATGACGTGCGCAACGAGCAAGAAGACTGTGGGGTAGTCTGTTATCTCATGGATCGTTTGCCTCTGGGGGGATTCGCTCTCTTAGGGGGGAGGGCGACCGTGCCATCCGAGCCGGCGGGCGCGTGCCTCCTCGTCGACGTCACGGCTATGGTTGCTATCGTCTCCGCCGCCGTTTGGTCGTCGTCGTCGTCGTCGTTGCCGTCGCCTGGGCAAGATGAGCCCCCGCTGCCAAAGACCAAAAGCATGGTGCACGAATTCATTAGATAAGCCGTTGGACGGCGATCTAGACTAGGCCAAATAATCTTTAGGAAAGGAAGGCGTCATCGAGATGGGCGGCCACACAAAGAGAAAGAGGCGTAGGAAGTAGGATCGGTAGGAGAAAGAGCTGCAACGACCCCAGTGGGCATCCCCTGCTCAACTGCCGGGGGCGTGGGGGGCGGCCGTGGCAACCGGCAGCGAATGCCACAAAAGAAGTTTAGGTCAGAAGAAGCGAAGTATTAGAGATAGTAGGCAACAATTCGTTTAATTCGGAAGGAAGGCGCAACGAGTGAAGTGTAATTAGGTGCGTGCCCAGGATTCCCAGGACGACGTGAGGGGTGAGGGAGCGGCTTTTGTTCGTGGGAGAGAGGGAAAGGGTAGAGGGAGAGAGCGACATGTAGGAGTGTTCTGGAATGGAGGAACGATATTTGCCATGGGAAAGGGCATGCCAATCTTGTGTTGTTCCCTCTTGGCTCTCGGCGGAAGTTGGCTGAAGCAGCGGATGCTAGGTGAACAATCCCACTAAGTGGGATAACGGTTTCGGCAGCTATCAGTAGCATGGGCTATAGGCGTGGCAGCAGGACACTGATACGTTTCGCCCCTAGATTGGTCAACTAAACACTTATGTGTAATCCTCAAGTGTGTGTTGGCCCCCGCTCGCGGGGGCCATGGGCAGTCTGTCGCAAACCCCGCGACTGTCCAAGAACCGCCTTGGCGGCCGAATCTTCAGTGGCGCTGCGTGGACGTCAGGAACTTCTACTACTACTTCTACTACTTCTTCTACTTCTCCTTCGCATCTTTAATCAATCCAGATTTCTACTCAGACCCGGTGGTCCTCGAGCCAGAGCCGGCCAACGACTTCGTCGGAATCAGGGTTGTTGTTAACGGCTTGGAGGTCCAGGCGCAGTACTGCGTGGAGGGGTTCAGCGGGGTTCAAGTGGTCGGGGGCCAGGTTCTGTTCCCGGCGCACCACAGGTGGCGGTATCGTAGCGGCGCTTCGGGCGGAAGCAGCGCAGTGAAGATGGCGGGACTTCTGGGGCGGATGCACCAGGCCTTGCGTCTGAGTTTCCCTGTCTGTCGAGCGCGCGCTGCTGTATGTCAGCTGGTTGTGGTTTATCTCGCTCTCGGGCACGATCCAAAAGTATTGGCGCAGGCGGTGGAGAGGATTTCAAAAAGATACCCTAAAGCAGTAGGCCCGTTAGGTGGCGAGATCGCGAGGGCGGCTCGTCAAGGTGATCTGGCAGCATTGATCCGGCTCGAACTTGCCCAAAGGAAAAGTGGGAAAATAGGAAAAGTGGGGGGGCCGGGGGTTGGGGAGGGAAACGCGCCAGAGAAGAGAGTTGCGAAGCCGGGCGAAATTGTGTCGTGGGACCCCTGTACCTAAGGGGAGCACTTGTTCATCGGCCAACTAATCTCATGACAGTGATGTGTGCTCTGGACGGATGGGGCAAACATTGAGTGAACAGCCCGGCTCTGGTTTCCAGTTTGCTCAAAACCCTAAGGCTTGGGATTCTAGTTTGCTCAATACCCAAAGGTCTGGAGTTCTAGTTTGCTCAATACCCCAAGGCCTTTCAAATGACGTGCGCAACGAGCAAGAAGACTGTGGGGTAGTCTGTTATCTCATGGATCGTTTGCCTCTGGGGGGATTCGCTCTCTTAGGGGGGAGGGCGACCGTGCCATCCGAGCCGGCGGGCGCGTGCCTCCTCGTCGACGTCACGGCTATGGTTGCTATCGTCTCCGCCGCCGTTTGGTCGTCGTCGTCGTCGTCGTTGCCGTCGCCTGGGCAAGATGAGCCCCCGCTGCCAAAGACCAAAAGCATGGTGCACGAATTCATTAGATAAGCCGTTGGACGGCGATCTAGACTAGGCCAAATAATCTTTAGGAAAGGAAGGCGTCATCGAGATGGGCGGCCACACAAAGAGAAAGAGGCGTAGGAAGTAGGATCGGTAGGAGAAAGAGCTGCAACGACCCCAGTGGGCATCCCCTGCTCAACTGCCGGGGGCGTGGGGGGCGGCCGTGGCAACCGGCAGCGAATGCCACAAAAGAAGTTTAGGTCAGAAGAAGCGAAGTATTAGAGATAGTAGGCAACAATTCGTTTAATTCGGAAGGAAGGCGCAACGAGTGAAGTGTAATTAGGTGCGTGCCCAGGATTCCCAGGACGACGTGAGGGGTGAGGGAGCGGCTTTTGTTCGTGGGAGAGAGGGAAAGGGTAGAGGGAGAGAGCGACATGTAGGAGTGTTCTGGAATGGAGGAGCGATATTTGCCATGGGAAAGGGCATGCCAATCTTGTGTTGTTCCCTCTTGGCTCTCGGCGGAAGTTGGCTGAAGCAGCGGATGCTAGGTGAACAATCCCACTAAGTGGGATAACGGTTTCGGCAGCTATCAGTAGCATGGGCTATAGGCGTGGCAGCAGGACACTGATACGTTTCGCCCCTAGATTGGTCAACTAAACACTTATGTGTAATCCTCAAGTGTGTGTGTGTCCGTTGTATGGTTGTGGTGCGAGTGTGGCGTGTGAGTGCCCTATTGGCTCCCCGCGGGGGTGCATGCCTAAGCATGGGTGCCCGATGGGGGTCGCGTTGTGTCCGAAGGAGCACATGGAGAAGAAGAGGCGTGCGGCGAAGCGCTGAGTGCAGTCCGCAGTGTCCAAATTCCCATTCCCTGTGTCGTCGTTCATCGAGGTCGAGCCGCAGGCGCGCGGCGATGGCACGCCCCCCCTTCCGCCTCAGTTTTCCGAGGCGCTGCTCTTCAGAGCCGACCAGACCACGAAGTGCCGCAAGACGAACAGCGTATATGATGACGCCCCTGCGGGGGGGGGGCGCGCCGCCATGGCCCCGTTCGATCACCAGCGCGGCAAGCAGCAGGAGCCCACCATGCAGAATTTGCGCACGCTGGTCGGTAGCACGCCCAGCCAGATGATGGGCAACGCAGCGGCAGGGGGCGGGCGCCGGGGGGGTGAGCTCCCGCTGGCCTTCTTGAAAAAGGAGCATGTCGTAAGGGTCGCTCTGTGGCACTCCCCCTCCTAAGGGGGCCGCGCCGCCCCCCGTGTCTGGGCCGGCGCCAACCCCCGACCTGGGAACGTTCGCGCGATGATGTCGGTGAGAGGGGTGACGATGATGAGGGGCCCGAACAGTTCTGAAGAGGCCAGCCGCCGCCATCGTGGACCCCGCGGTCAGGGCGCAGGATATCGACGCCCACATCCAGGAGACGCTGGAGGAGACCGACAGGGCGCGGGGCGAGGCCAAGGCCAAGGCCAAGGCCAAAGGCCAAGGCCAAAGGTAAGGCCAAGGCCACGGCCAGCCCCACATCGACGTCGAACAAGGTGCCGCCGCTACCCGCGCTCACGAAGCAACCCCCGATCTTCTACAAGGATTGCGCCATCCATACGGGCGAGAAGAATTCCAAGTGGCGGGTCGAGAAGGCCGGCGTGGTCTGGGACAAGGTGCTCAGTTGGAGGCCCTGGGGCGCGTGCGGCGGCGACGTGAAGAAGGCGTGGAAGGCTGTGATCGAGTGGGTTGACGGTGACAAGGGGAACTGGCAGGCGGCGGCGCAGTGCCGCGCGTTTCGAATGAACAGGGTGCGCCACCTGGCATAGCGCAACCTGCAGTGGCACGATTATACTTTCAACCTCCTGTGAGTAGTGGAACGTTTCGATATCGCAATTTGCGGGGCGGTGCTCATCGTAGTGCGTGCGCGATTGTAGCGCGCCCCCCGCTCGGACAAGCATCGCTATGCGTTGGTGTTATGGCTTCTTGTGCGACCTTGCAGTTGCATTTTGTACGTATTTTTCGCAGTGCGCAGACGGTCAGGTTCGCATGTGCCAGGGGGGCGTTATCCTACCATCGACGTCGGCCAGCACGAATCCAGATCGACATCGCCATAGGCGTCTGTGCGTGACGCGACAGTGGGGGTGACGCCGTAGCGGTTGTTCCAGCGCGAAGAAAAACCATCTGTCTCTCTGTATATATCTCTCTCTCTATCTCTCTCTCTCTTTCCCTCCTCAGTGTCGGCCTGATCGCAGGCGTTGGCGCGTATCGATGCCGATATCGATGACCTCACTCTGCAATCGTCTTTCGTGACTTGGGTGACGTATACATTTCTCGACCATCGTCTCCCCCTGCCCCCTCATCGAAAGCCATTTGGGCTGCGTTATGGCGAGTCGCTGATCGAACCCCACAGAGTCGCATTCAGTCGCCTATCGATCGGTGCGTCTGGATGTCGCTCAACAGCTTGATAGCTGATCAGCCGACGGCCCCGCACTTGCAGTTCCCGCTCGTTCACCCCGCACCTTCTGGGCTGTTCGCGCAGATGCCGCACTGGCAGCCGAGGCCCATCTCGAATCCTTCGGCCTTCTCCGTCTCCGACTCTGACCGAGAGGACCTCATGAGCGACGACGGCGGCGAGCCGGCTGACAAGCTCGAGCCAGCGTTGGGGCGGTTCAAGGTCGACCCGCCGGAGACCACAGAGATCAAGAAACCGGTGTGCATTTCAGCCCATTCACGACCGCGCGGGCCCTGACCTACATTGGAGATGAATGTGACAGGCCGTGGGAACACATCGCTCGCTGGCAGAAGGCTGACGAAGACGGCGTCCTGCATGATCGGTATTGGTAAATGCTACGGCACAACAAGGCGATGAAAACCCACTTCCAGAAGCGCTATGTGGACGTTGTGTGCTTCCATTGCAGAAGGGTGCACTCGAGGGTGACGACCGAGACTCGCATTCGAGATGAGGGCGATCTCGGGATGAAGCTCGCCATCACTAAATGCAGCTCGTTGTTCCACGCCTTAGATTCCCGGGGCATGCCTATGCCTGAGCGCAAGCTTTTGTTAGGCAGGTCAAAGCGCGCTTTGTCGTATATGCACTCTCGCATGTAGCGTGTGCTGCGCGCCATCTGTGCGACATCGGTATCGACGACACATATGGTATTTGACGTTGCTGGGCGGCTTGGTTCGATTCAGGCGATCACGAGGTATCGTGGGTAACCGCGCACATCGGCATCGGCGCCCATCGACCAGCTGCGCTGGGGGCATGGCGCGCAAGTGGAACATGCAATCAGCCTCATCATCATCAATCGACATCGCCACCTAGTGTTAACTATTGGGAGCGGGTTCCCCCATTGCCTCCTTTATCCTCTTCCTCCTCTCCCCCCTCGGCCTTCCCCGCTGCTCGCCCGCGGCGAGGCTGGTCGCCCGTGGCGAAGGCGCCTGGCCTACGAACCCTCCCGAATATTTCACCCCCCCAGAAAGCTCGTCGGCTGACATTGATAAGGGGATCCTGTGGGGCGCGATGGTGACGTCGATATCGGCTGCAACAGCGGTCGACATCGATAGCGGCGTCGGCATCGATATCGTTGCTTTCGGCCCGGGCGGTTTCCATTCCCAAGTGCAGAAGCTGACTTCAAGTTATACTTATGCTTCCAACTTCCGCCGTTACCATGCCACCCAATGGCGGGCTCTGCAGACGACCGCGATCGTTTGCGCCAGGAGGGGCTTGGGGGAGATGGAAGATGAGGAGGGGATAAGGGGGTGGAAGGGGGGGGGGGGCGGGGAGAGGGCGGAGGAGCGGATGGGGGGGGGGGGGCGGCGGAAGGGCAAGAGAAGGGTGAGGGAGGGGTGGGAGTGCTGCTCAGACTCGATGCGCTGGAAGCTGGCTGGTATCGAGCAGGGGTCGGGTGTCACTTCGCACTTCCAGGAAAAAAAAGGCGAGGACAGCGAGAGCGGCTTTTCAAGGGTGACGATGCTTAGATGGATGAGGGGTGCGCTGGCGACGAGGCCCGCGCTGGCGATGGAGGCGGTGGTGGAGGTCTGCCTTGGCCTGGGGACGATAACGAGGGGCCGCAAAGAGGCGGCGGAGCTGCTGATCACGCGCTGTCTACCATTAGGTCTGGAGCAGTTTATATGGGTCACCCACGCGAGGTGATGAGCCCTCGTGCTCGAGGCTGCGCGGCAGCGAGCTCGGGTGCCCAGGCGCGCCAGACCTCGGACTCGGACCGAGGCGCGGCCCGAATCGACGTCGAAGTGAGTGCGGCCCGAGTCGACGTCGAGACAGTGTTTGCATTGGTGTTGCGAGCCACCTCGGAGCAAAGCAAGGGCACCCAATGCTGAGTACTCTGCCACAACACATTGACAATCGAGTGGGCACCGAACCGATGTCGCATATCGAATGTCGACGTCCGTGCGCGGATTGCGACTGCGGCTCGAGTGTTCGCGCTCGCGAGCAATCATGCGCGCGCGGTGTGCATTTCAGCGAATGCCGACTCGCGGCAGCGCTCCCGACCCAACCCTCCCCCCAGCAATTCCACCCCCTCTCGCGTCATCCATTTCAATGCGCCCCAATGTGCGCCAGACTTAACTTGCGGCCACTAGGTATGTCTTCTGGTGCTCGCTAGATGTAGTTGCTGCTTTACGGCGTTATAGCTGCTGGACCCCCTTGCCAACACATGATGGTGCACATCGGTGTCGACATGCGTATTTCTATATTCATCCATTACTAGCATATATACATGCATGTGTGCATGTGTATGTGCACGCATGCATGTGAACACTCCCCCGCGTCAACACTAATTGTTGTTTGCGTGCGCCAGGGCGCGTTGCATTTGCTATGTGCACATGCGTTCTCACGCGCAGCATCGATGCCATCACCGAACGCATCGCCATTATCATCATCATGGCCGTGCTCGGGCCAAAGCCGTTGCAGGTTTGCGAACGTGAAACGGGGTCCACCCGCCAATAGCGAGATCGATGATAGCACGAGGGTGTTGTTGCGGTCAGAGCTTCTGGCCACTTCGCGGGGTTCGAAGGCGAACGTCGCGCGCGTCTTGCAGTCGCTGAATGGTAAAGGGGCGCTTAGGGGCGAGGGGCTCGGATCAGCAGATGGGCGACGCCAGCTCCAGAGAGCGGTTGAGATGCATGGCCGCGCGAGGACGCCATACGGCACTGTAGCGCAGACGATGGGTGTCCCAGGCATCGGGCGGTGGGACTTTGTACACCCGTTTGCGTTTATGCATGCCATGCGGACTGTTAGCGAATCGTTTGCCAAGATGTTGTCTGATGCGATCGACAAGGCGCCTCTATTTCAGTTTAGTGTGGTTTTTATGGAGACGAGATGGCGCCAGGTAGCCCTCTGAGATCTGACAGTGGGCGCCAGTTGTGGAATTTGTATTTCACCTTTCTGGAACTACCGAACTGGCTACTCCATAGAACATGCGGCTGGTTTTGCTTGGGTGGGGTTCGAACCACGCCGGTGGAACATATCCCCGGGGGGGTGGGCGCCCTCTTGAAGCATATTCTACGAGTTATGCTCGTTGACGGTATTAATCATGTCGCACACGGCTTTGTAGTGCACAACGGAGGTGTCGCGCGGGTGTTTCGAGCTCGTTTGGCAGGCTTTCTGGCAAACGAAAATGGCCACAATAAGTTCTTGGGCACTTCAGGGGGGGCAGGGGTGAAGCCTTGCATCTCGTGCATGAACGTGGTGAACTTTATCCACAAGACTGGCTGCGCCGACGGCCAGTGCACCGTCGGGCTGGACTGCGCAGTTAAGTCGAAGCTAACGTCGTTGGACGACGACACGTTCTGGATAATGCACGAGATCTTGGAATCGAAGTCGACATCGAAATCGGAGTTGGAAGCGCTCGCTTGAGAGGCGCATTGCGCCCCGTGAGTAATTCCATCAGAGGTCGGCAGCCCGCGCTGGTATCACGCGGCGTTGCGGGGCTTGAGATGGCGGCGCTCATGGCGCAGTTCGGTAGAACATTGACCGATATGTCGGAGGTGGCAGCCTACGCGGCGCCGCGCACCCATCCCAAGTTGACCCCTGCAGTTCCTACACCAGAGTGGTTCACGGAGCACTTCATCGCGAAAGATCACGTGAAGATATTTTCGAGCGATGTTCTTCGAGTGTGTCCAGTATTATTGGAATTTCTTCGGGACAGGTGCTCTGGTCGCCTATCTGGAGGTCGCATTCGATGTTTCGAGCTGTTAACGTTTCTATTTGGGTCCCTTTCAGCAGAGGGCGATGTGACGGACGAGCTGTACGCCGCGCTCGTGGGTGCCATTGCTGAGCAAGCGGTTTTGTTTCGCCGCCTGTACAGTACCTACGCCAAGGTGAAGTTTCACCATTTGATGCATCTTCCCGACGGTATATTTCGGATTGGCAAGGGTTTGTCATGCTTTGCAGCGGAGCGGTAACACAAAGACGTAAACATGTCTGTGGCCCATGATTTCAATGAGGTGGAGCATGCGGCAAGATTTGGATATCTAAATATTTGCGCGCAGGGCGTGACCGAGGGGCGGTTCCAGTTCGGCGAGCAGTACATGCCGACATCGCACCGCCATCGCAACATCGATCTCGGAGGTGTCCAGATAGGCGCGGCTGCGGAGGCGCAGTTGCAGCGCGCGCGCACACAGGCGGGCGATTATGTTATGGTCGGTTATTGCGGTGCATTTCGCTTAGGTAGGGTTGTGAAGCTCTATGCGATGGGCGACCGCGTCGCAATCCACGTGAGGGGGGCTACTGCAGTGAACCCTGGGGCGTGGACCCTCTGGGGCACATCGGCCCCTGCAGATGCTTTTCTGGGCGCGACGTCGGTCGTCGAGCCAGTTGCGCGCGCGCGCTCCATCGTCGAATGCGAAGACCACCGTGCTGCATTATATTGGCAAGCGCGCGCGGGGAAACCGAAAAAGTAAAACAGAAGAAGCCGACCGTCGAAACAGAAGTCGGCTGTCGAACAACAAGTTGGTTGTCGAAGTTAAACTGGCGAAACGTGGCAGCTATCAAAATCGCGGAGGAGGGGGGTCGGCGTCGCCCTCATCGCCCTCGGCCACATTCATTTCTTCCTCGTCATCCCTCTTTGCCTCCCCCCCCCCCCCCTGCATCGTGCCTCCCCCCGCCTCGTTCCCCCCCCCCCCTCCCGCCCTGTCCTCGTTCCCGTTCATCCCTTCCCCCTTCCCATATCAACCTCCGCCCCCTTTGAATTTCATTGTTTCCCCCCCGCCCGCCCCCCCCCCCCCCTCCTCGTTTGCAGTCTTATGTTGTAAATTTCCGTTGCGTATATGTGCTGTGCCACCGCCTGCGCGCGACCTCTTGCGCGTGTGTATATATGTGATATCGAAGAACAGTTTATGTGTATATACTGCGCGCGGTATGTTTAGGTAATTTTGAAAAACAAAAGCATCGTGCATTTGTTTGCGCGCTAACTTGTTTCTTTCCAGACCAATGGCGTTAAACATTATCAATGGAAAACCTGTTGCACCTACAACAAAATACGTGCAATTTGCGTTTCGGGAACAATGTTTTGATTTTTTCCCAAAAACTATTATGGAAAGCGACGCCCCGTGCGCCGCATATTTATACACATATACACACTTATCCCCGGCATATAAGTCGACTCAGGCCGACTTATACGTCGACATTATCCGACGTAGGTCGATTTATCGAAGTCGACCTAAGTCGACTTATAAGTCGATCAGAGTCGAATTATAAACCGGTATATCTAACATGACGTAAGTCGCCTTGCAAGTCGACTTTAACGCGACTAGCCCGAGGTATCATTAGTATGACCTAAGTCGGTTAAACCGAAATATAAGTAAATCGTGAGTCGACCGTCTAAGGCGGCCGACTAATCATAACCATATTTCGAGTAAGCAACCAGATGCCGACTTATAACCAGTTAGATTTTAGTTATAACCAGTTTTGCGATTTGTAATGAGGTTATGTTTTAGTTATAACTAAGTTACAACTTAGTTATAACGTAGTTACCATCTAGTACGGTCCACTTATATCTGAGATATAAACCGCGTTCCAGTTAGCAGGGCGTCATACTTCGGCAGTGCGACTGAGTTTTGTCGAGAAGTGCCAAGCTATTACTCGCCTGGCGGAAGCGCACGGCCACGGGTGGATTCCCTTCGCCGGAGAAGGTCTTGCGGAGATGGCGAGGACAGGGCAGAAGTCTACAGAATTCTTACCCCCGCTCACGACCCGAAAGCACGCGAAGCGCAGCTTCTGGACCGCTGCCGTGCGCACCATATACGATTCTACGCGCAGCTTCGACGGTTCCAAAGGCAAAAATGTCGAAAGGGCAAAAGGAATCCAGTACCTTATGGCTGAGCATTTCCACGGTGCCTCCGCAGATCTCAAGGGGGGCTGTGTAGGACAGAAGTTGCGCGAGCTCGGCCGAGATGACAGCTGGCTGACGCCCGTATATAAAACTGCCTTAAGTTTCGTCCCAGGCCAGTTCACGCCCATCGGGTTCCCATGCTGATCTCTGAATGATATTTCCAACGGGAACGCATGCAACCTGCTCGGCTTAGCCGAATCAGGGAAGGAGTCTCGCGATCCCACGAGGCTGAATAGAGCACTCGGCTCGTTCATTGAAACCGCCGAGCGCTTAATCGATGAGGCGGCGGGGCGTTCCAAGGCAGGCGATATCCAGGTCTTCCATGTCGGTGGAGACACGGCTGCTGGCGTTCTTCGCGTCACAAATATGACGTGGATATACTCTGGGACGACGCCGCCACGCGCGTGCGAGCCAAGATGGACCAACGCACTGAGCGTTGCAGCGCCATGGAAGTTCACCCGCATATTGCGGTGCTGGACGGCGTTAGCTTGCGCGCAAAGTTGCACCACCCGGTGGGGGATGCCCATCACTTTCTTGCCAGTCACGCATCATAAATGATTGAGAAAGGGAACCGGCTGCAGAAGGCAAGCGTGGCCGAAATGTTTGAAGACCGCATGTTAAAGGATGCCCAGCTAGCAGCGCTGTTATTTTGCCGACCCTCTGGCGGCTCAGCCGTCCAGAGGTCCGGCATCATAGGGCGAATTCAAGATGATGGACGCGCGCAGGTGGAGGCGTCTTTCGATGAGATGGTGCCTCATTGGACAGCGCGGTGTCCGACATTTCCGAACATCCCAAAGTCACGCTTGGACGCCCTTCCGTTCCCGAAGCCCCTCTCCTCGATGCAAGTCCCGGCCGTCTCCGACGGCGCGGGGGCAGGGGCGAGGCGCTCGCTGCTGCCCATAGAATGGTGCGAATTTCTATCGTCGGGAGAGGTATTTGAGAGACATGTCCAATGGGGATGCACCACTTCTTTCTAGCGCGTGACACTCCTTCTATTCCTGGAATGCCTCCCAAAGCACGCGCCATGAGATCAGCTGGTGAGAATGTCAAAATTGACCAGCACATGCAAGAAGCAATTGGCAGGATCAACAACTCACGGCCGTTGTTCCAGCCACCTGCCGGCTTAGCCGGACAGGTGGCTGGAGGGGCCGCGGCTGCCGCTTCCGCCGCCGGCCGGCCCGGCTGCCAGCTCAGCTGGGCGGGGAACAATAGGTGCGGCGACAGTAGTTGCGTCCGGCTGAGCCGCGGAATCAACGAAGGATCGCGCGCGTTCTGTTGAGCCCGCTAGAAAACCAGCTGCTGAGACTCCGCCTGAGGCCTGGGAGAGGGGCGTCCGTGAACTATGCCCAGAGGGCATAGGAGGCGAACTGTCTTTACCCGGGTCGAAATCCAAAGGGGCGAAGAAGTTTCCGCGGCGTCTTAGAGATGGACGGGGGTCCCAACAACGACCAATGTTACGAACGCGCGTAGCCAGTAACATTGCAACACCAAGTTGCTGAGTTTCTGACCCAGGGTGAGAATTCCGACCGGTTCCTCAAGCCTCTGGGGGCACAGCAGTAAATGCTCAGCCCCGATGGACTGAATGCGGCCGGGCGAGAGCTATGATAATCTCCTGAAGCAAATTCGGGCGCAGGCTGATCCGATAGATCGCGGACCGTGTGATCGCAAGTTGAACAGGTCGGCGGCTGGCAAGATATGGTTGGCTGAGCAGGTGCTTCAAGCTGCCACTCGCCGTGCCTCGTTATATCCGTCGTGCGTGATTCCAATTTGGGCAGAGCTCTTCATTGCCAGACGCGACCGATCAGTATCCGGAGACCCTCGCTCAGTTGCCGACCACATTGGGTGGGGGAAGGTTGGGGTCGTCACCCACAGAGACAATAACTATTGCGCGCAACTCACCCTTCCCCTCAAGGTCATGGAAGAGAAACTGGCGAAGTTCATTGCCGGCAATGGTTGGCGCCGACAATCTCACGGATGAGCTGGCAAGAGAACGCGTCCCCGCACTTGGAGTTCGACCCCTCGATGGAGGACGTCTGGGCGTATTTGCGTGACACTGGGCGCCCGCTTGATTCGCTGCGCCCACTGCTGGGCGGTGCATCTGAGACCGCCAGAAAGGCCATCCAAGATTTTGCGGCCGCCCGTGAGACCAGGGCCGGAGTGAAGGCAAAGCCGCGGGCTCAGCCGGCGGGCGCACATTCTCCGACGCGCTCGGCTGCCGCGGGGGCCCAGGCGCCACCGGCCCCACCGGTTGGTGTCAAAGCTCAACTTCAAGAGGTCCCGACAAAACCTCCACCGCCGGGGCCAGCCGCGTCGACAATGCCGCCAGCTCAGCCGGCCGGCAGTGGAGACACAGTGGGCCCAGCGCCGCCGGCTCCGCCGGTTGGCGTCCAGGCTCTTCCGCAAGCTGTACCTAAGATCGAAGCCTCCTCCGCCTCCCGGGCCACCGACTCCTCCGAAGCCACCGGCTCAGCCGATTGGCAGCGGAGATGGCCCGGAGGCCGCGGCGAAATTTACAGCGGTACCTGCGGGGCCATGGTCAGGGACTGCTGACGCCTCTGCGAAGGTACCTCCGCCGTGGATTCGGCTTCTTACGAGGCCACCAGTTCCTCCTGTCCCGACAGGAGCGAATCTCTCAGAGGCTCCTGACGTGCCTCCTGTGCATGCGCCAGCAGAGCCGCCGACCCGAGTTTCGGAGCCTCAGCCGAACGTGCCAGAGTTGCCGCCCGGTGCGCGAGACTCTCGGCCTGGCTCAGCCGGCGTCGAGCAGGAGCCCGCCCCCGTCTCAGCTTCGGGTTTGCGGGCGACATCCCAACCTGCGGCAGAGCATCGCTCTCCCGCGGCGTCGGCGGCAGGAAGTGACGGACGGGGGGATCGGAGCGACGATGGAATCACGTTGGCGGATCCACCCGACGTTCCATCAATGCCCTCAAGGGATCTCGGAGGTGATGACCCTATCTCGGCGATAATCACGACAATCCGAGATCTGTTGTCGAATCATGTCGGGGAATGTTCGCAGCGTGCCGAACTGCTACTCGCACGTGAGATGGCATGGCTCTGGCACGCACGTCCCGAAAGAGAGCCGATCGAGAGGATTGGACTCTTGACATCAATGGAAGTCGATGCCCGAAGGGTACGATATGAAAGGGGCTCTGCAGTAGGCGAACACGGCCTTGGGGAATATGCATTGGCCTACAAGGGCTGGGCCAGTCTGGTATAAACGTTCATCATCGACCGTTACGACTCGTTCACAAAGACCCCTGAAGTCCCCAGGACAGGAGGCAGCCGCACCGATTGCGCTGCCTGGTTTAATCGGTGCTGCCAACGGCGCGGACGAATATGCCCTCTCGGTTGATGAAGCAAGCTCCTTGAGCCCGACCTCTGCCGCTGATGCCCCGCTGCGAATACCGCGCCAGGGAGACAACATTAACGAGCCAGCGCAGTTTGAGGAAGATGCGGAGGCTGGGCCAGGAGCAGTCAACTTGTTTGCGCGCGCGTCAGAACTTCCCTGAACATGAGCAGCTCCGCCATCAGGGACGGGCCCCCCCCGGGAAGGGTGCGGCTTGTCAACCGTGCCGTGATGGCAGGGGGAAGGCCATTATATCTTTCGGAGGATGGGCGAGAGGACATCCGCCGCGCGACATCTCCAGAACTCCAGAGGAGAAGTCACGAAGCCCATGGGGCTGGCCCTGCGCCCCCGCGCGTTTCTGCGATTCGCGGAAGGACTTGCGAAACCATTTGAGGAAACGCCGAGCTGGCCCAGCATCCTGCATTTTGGGTGTTGGGCGAGCTCCAGGACGATGGATCTGGGCAAGCGATTCCATGCCTTCGCGCGAGATACGATTCGGATCACTGCCCTGCGAACGTGGCGCAGGTGACCGATGCGGCGTTATGCCCTCTCGCGATGTCCACTGATGCACCCGGCTTAGCCGGCGCAGCAGAGCTGGGCAAAGATAATCCATTAGCATTGGGGGACGACCAATTTTGGCGGATGCGCAGCCATCGTAACACGGGCAGAGCAATTCTCATAGGGCAGCATGCGACCTATCTAGCGAGAGACAGTTCGAACTTTCTACGATCGTCTGGGGGGTGGGTCTACTTTGGAGATCTTGTTGAAAATCCAGAAGCTGACGGATTCAAGCATATTGCGCTTGCGCTGGCGGTGCACGGCTTAGCCGCTTGGCCGCCTGGCACCGCGGAGGTCCTCGGAGTCAAGGCCAAAGATGTGGACGTCTTGGGTGACTCGAAGCTTGCCGAAGACTGGCGCGAGTTCCTCGAACCGCTCACCTCGCACGACTCAGTCGTTGACGAGGATCGGGACCAGACGATCCTGGTATACAGAGACAGACGATCGCGTCGCCCAGTACCTCTTTGCTATCGCGCGTGTAACGGACACTCATGCTTTGTCCCCAGTGTTGAGCGCATGCATGCACCGCGCGAGCATGGCTCGGCGGAGTGACATGGATCCTTGCTGAATGCGACGAGCCTTAACGCGCTCAAAGCGTCGATCGCTGGTGAGGACATTCTCCAATTTCTAGACAAACTGAAGGGCTATGCCATGAGGGCGACCACGGGCTCCTCCCTCTCATCCCAACTAGGCGTGACCCAGTAGATGAGCATACTGAACATATTTTCTCTTGGTTCAGCAACCGTAGGGATGGGGTTGCTCCGCCGGCCAGCCAATACCTTAAACCAGGCTCTCAGCCTGCGGAGCAGAAACCTCCGCATTCGGGATCGTGGCCAGCCCAGATCTCGCCATTGCTATGGGAACTTGCGAGTGTCGACAGGGTGAATTGGTCCGTGCGTGATTGTCTTCAACGGGCGTGTGGCGGGGCGCCTCTAATACCGATTCTGTCGCGACGGCGCGCTCGTTGCGACGGGACAAGCCATGTTCGTTGATATAGCTCGAGCTGTGCAGCTGAACCCCACTGTGGACCCTGAAACTCGGGTGCCGCAGGTTGTATGGTGATTAGTTCCCTCCCAAGATTGGACGGCGTTCGATGGCACATTCTCCCTGACATCCCCCAGTCGCAATTTTTTCAAGACGCCAGTTCTTGTTGTGTTCTCGTTTCAAGACGTTGCGAGAAAAACAAGGCAAAGGCATGCAGGGCGTTTTTGCGTAAGTTGGCGTTGTCGTGTTTTTGGGTTCCATGGTGCGTTTGCATTGTTTTCTGTCATAAGACGATCGTTGACAGGGCCTGCGGGCCAGTGCCAGCTTGGGCCGACCAACGTTGAACCAACATAGCCACGGCAGGAGGATGGAGGGTGGCGGGGCGCGCACTCGGCATGAATGCGCAACGTCCGCGATGGTGAAGCGGGGGGGGGCGTCCCGATCGATGCTGCACACTGCAGGGTCGAGATGCGCAATCGTGGCAGCATTCGAGGGGTCTGCTCGTGGAGGGGCGGAGACGGGCCCGCAGCGGCCCCATTCCTTTTCCTTTCTTTTCTGCAACATATGCAATAGTACGCGGATGCATGATGCCGCTCACACGCCAACGCCGCGCTCTGCAGCGTCAGGGTCGATTCAAATAGTTGGGGAGGGGTAGAATGAGGATCTTTATATATATATATACATATCTATATATATATATATATATATATATATATATATATATACACACACGTCTATATATAGGACGCCCGCGCTTTTCATCCGCATGCGTGTGGCGCGCCGTGTATAATGGCGCCCGGGCCTTCCAGCCTGTGCTCTCTGCGCCGCTGAATCGTGCGCGAGGCGAGCGAGCCCCAGGCTAAAATTTTAGGATGGAGAGATGAGAGGAAGAGACATGCACCTCTCAATGGTATATACACACAAGCGTACATACATCATGCGCAGGCATGCGTGCACGGAGACGACACTGCGTGGTGCAATTCGAGGGGGGGCGTGCTTTTTGGTCCCAGGATCCTGGGCCGGGGCCAGGGCGGAAAAAACAACACCCTTGGAACAAAGAGACCTTGGAACAAAAACACGAAAGGGAAACCCGAGCACCGCGCGGACGACCGCCGTTTTCCGTCAAGTGCAAGCGTCGGTCAGAACCACCATGCGCAATGATGCGGACACGCGTGTCGACCAACTGTGGCGTTCATCGACGGAGAGAGGTAGAGATCCCGAGCGAGGAGGAGGTGGAGGGGATGGGCGTTATTTCCAAACGTTCGTGGTCGCAATGTCGGCGACGCTCATCTCGTGCGCATCTGTGTCCTCGCGTGGCGCTGCATCGGGCGACATCCTGTGACCCAGACCCCCGACGTCGTGATTTTTTCACAACGTCGACCCCCAGAGGTCTGTCGCTCCCGAGGCCGAGCGAGAGCACCCAGAGGCCGAACATAGCGAAAAACCACCCGTCGTGATTTTTGCACGACGCCAGGAGGTCTGGGGTCTGGAGGGCGGCCACATAATGGGCCCATCTCGCGACAGCGGCCGCGAGGAGGAGGTGGAGGAGGATGAGGGCTCTTTCCAAAACATATGGTTGCAAGCTCCTTGGTCTGATCTCGCACTGCGCCCCCGGGCGCGCGTCGCTGCATCGGGCGAGCGACGCGGGGGGCGAGGTGGGGGGATGGAGTAGGAGGGTGAGTCGTCATCCTCGAAATTGCATGCGCATGCGTTAGCCGCGCGTCGGCGCGCGCCCCCGCGCCAAGCCCTCGCTGCGCGGATCAAACCGGATCGAGGGGGGGGGGGGCGAGAAATTGGCAGGCGCAGCGGGGGCGGCCCTTCTGCATTAATGCAGCGGCCAGCTTCACGTGCTAATTCTCCGAGAAGGGAAAGGATAGGAAATTATGTAATTGTCCGAGAAGGGAAAGCATAGGAAACTATGCTAGGAACACGCGCAGGGGTGAAGGCGTGGATGTGGAGGTTGGCGGTG
This sequence comes from Prorocentrum cordatum, assembly GCA_963575745.1. Taxonomy (NCBI): domain Eukaryota; class Dinophyceae; order Prorocentrales; family Prorocentraceae; genus Prorocentrum; species Prorocentrum cordatum. The sequence continues at coordinate 108,495 of CAUYUJ010016381.1, read as the reverse complement.
CGAGGGCGGTGGTTCCAATCGAAGGAGGGGGAGAGGCCGGGGGCCTGCAGCTCGCTCCCGCGGGAGCAGTGCGGTCGGCAGGTCGGCCCTGGCAGATTCTCATCGTTGCAAGATCATCGACCTGGGATGGGATAACCAGAGGGGTCCGGGCGCTCGCGGCGGCGAGCGCGGCGGCCACAAAAAGGGGGCAGGTTTTTGTTAAGGAGGGACATGGCTGCCAGGGGTCGCGCGGCGGGTCATTCGGCCGTTGCCCGGTTCATTGGCAATCCTCATCATGTAGAGCACGTGGGGCACAGCGGGAGTCATCGGGCTCCCCCCGCCGCTTTTGAAGTGAGGGCGCGAGGGATTGGGGGGGGTGAAGAGGGCGTGTGAAGGCGGTGATGAGGGTTATGATGGTAGGCGCCCCAGCCATTCACAGTCTGGCAAGTGCGCACCAGGATGCGTTCGCTTCGAGTGGAACTCGCGCGCCAGAGTGGCAGCGCCCTGCGCGACCCGCCACCCGTTGCGTTGCGCAGCTGGTGCTTCCAGCGCAACAGGGGCGCAGGGCAATTGGGTCGCGCTCGCTCGTTCGAGCTGTCCGCCTCGGGCCCTGCCCGGCCCCCCCGTGAAAGCAAGCCCCCTACTCATGCTCGTCGCGTCCCCCGCTCCGCCCCCCCCCCGCCAGGCCCAATTATTTCGCGCGCTGCCCCCGGCGCCCCGAAGAGTTCGCAATGGGTAGGGGCAGTGAAATCGCCCTCCGCGCATGCCACCCCGGGCAAACAGGGGTCGCCAAATCCCGCTTCGCGCGCGGGGCGCTGGCGCCCAGGCGCCGCGGGCAATCCGAGCGGACTTCGTCGTTCCAGCGCAGGCGGTCGCGGTCCAGGCGCAGCGGCCGCGAAACAGGGGCGATGTTTTTGTCAAGGGCGGGCGCCGGCGATAGGGTTCGCGCGGGGGGGCGGCGTTTGTTATTCATCGGCAACCCCCGCCGTGCAACGCGCGCGCGGGGCGCGGCGGGAGTCTGCGGCCCTTGGCGGCGCCCTGGAACGCGCGACATCGCGCGTTCGTTTGGTTGAGGACGTGCGGGGGATGCGGGGGCGGTGGGGATGGGGGGGAGGTGGGGTGGGGTGGGGCGGGGCGGGGTGGGGTGGGGTGGTGTGTGCGTGTATGTGCGTGCGCGCGTGCGTTGTGTGTGTGTGTGTGTGTGTGTGGTGTGTGTGTGTGTGTGTGCGTGTGTGTGCGTGTGCGTGTGTGTGCGTGTATGTGCGTGTGCGCGTGCGTGTGTGTGTGTGTGTGCGTGTGTGTGTGTGTGTGTGTGCGTGTGTGTGTGTGTGTGTGTGTGTGTGCGTGTGTGCGCGTGCGTGTGTGTGCGTGCGTGTGTGTGTATTGGGGGGGAATGGCGAGAAGGGTGCTCGACGTCGCGGCCGGGCCCCGTCGGGCAATCGCGCCGCGGCAAACGATCGTTTCGAGTGGAAGGCGCGCGTCAAGGCGGCACCCCCCCGTGCATGTGGCAAACTGCCCATTGCGCCGCGTCCCTTTTCCAATGCAAATGGTTCGTGGGGCAATGGGGGGGGCGCCTGCTCGCTCGAGCCGCATGTCTTGACCCTCGCCCCCCGCCCCCCCTTCTTTCCCCCCTTCAGAAAACAAACAAAACTTCATGCTCATGGTCGTCGTGCGTTCGCCCCGGCTCGAACTATCATGTTCGCTGCTTCCAGTGCTTCCATGGGTCCGAAGGGGGGGGGGGGGGGGGGGGGCGGGCGGGTGGGCGGGGCGGGCGGGTGGAAGGGGGGGGATCACCCGTGAAATCAGGGGTCGCCGATTTCTGCCTTGCGCGCGGGACGCGGGGCTCTGGCATGCGGGCGTCGCAGAACGTCCACGTGGACATGTTCAGTCTATGTCGGCACCCGAGGCTCTTGTGGGTCGACTTGAAGTCGCCCATGACAGGTTTGGTCGCGCGCCGGTTTCGTTCGGCGCCCTCCCCCCTCCCCCTGTTCAGTGCCCAACCGCATTTGGCGCATGTTCCTCGCCCCCACTTCCTCTTCATGTGCCCCTCCCCCCCTGTGCCGCCTGCGATTGCGGGGGCGGGGGCGGGCGGGGTTGGGCGCGAGAGTCATTGCCCGCGTCCCGGTTTGCTTTCGCGCTTCCCGCCCCCGCGCGGGGGCGCCGCCTCTGCGCTTTGGCGCTCGAGGCGCCCGGAGTTTCATAAAAAATGCACCGCCCCCCTTTTCCCTCCCCGACTCCCGACTCCGCCTCGGGGTGAGGATGAGGAGAAAGGGTCGGGGCGAGGGGGGGGGGGGCGGCGGTGCAGGGCGGGGGGCGATGACAGCGAGGACGAGGCAAGGAATGACGTGGAAGGGGGGAGGTCGAGCAGGGGGACAGGGCGACGCCAGGGGCGAAAGACAACGGGAATGACAGCGACAGCGCCGAGCGGGATGGGGACGGGGGCGACGCGGGCGACGAGCAGGGAATTCTAAACGCTTCGCGCGACGCCACCAGCTCATCCAGCAACGATGCCCAGACGAGTTGCACTGGTTAGGGAAAGAGGGGGGCGCGCAGAAGAACCAGAGGACCGCCGCGCTCTTTAAAAAGGGGGGGAAGGGGATCGGGGAAGGACGAGATGGAGGAGGTGGGATGAGGGAGGGAAGGGGGGGGGGGGGGGGCGGGGAAGTGGAGGGGGGCGAGGAGGGGTAGGGGGGTGAACGACCAGAGAGGATTTGTTTTTTCCAGTGCGCCGCTGCCAACCAAACTCCAGAGTGCAAGAGATGCAGGGGTTGCCAAACGACCAGAGAGGAGGAGGAGGAGGAGGGGGAGGGGGAGGAGGAGGAGGAGGAGGAGGAGGAGGAATCGGTAGGACAGTATCGAGGAAGCGGGGGGCGAGCAAAAAGGCCAAAGGCCCTTTGGATGCCTTTTCGGGGTGTCTTCGGATGTCTCTTGGGAGCTCCCCGGGGGCCTTTTGGGGCATCTTGGGGGGCCTCTTGGCGGCCCAGGGGCTTGGGTGCCTCGGGGAACCTTGTGGAAGTCTCTTGGGGGCCTCTTGGGGGGCCCTTTCGGGGTCTCTTGGGGGTCTCTTGGGGGCCTCTTCGGAGCATCTTCGGGCCTCCTGGGCGCCTGGTCGGGCAATCTTGGAAGAGATGGATCGAAGGAAGGGGGGGGGGGGGTCCTAAATTATCGCTGCCTCATGGATAGCCCGCCTCTGGGGCCACTTTTGCGGGCGCTTTGGAGCGCTCTTGGAGCCCTCTTGGGCCTCTTTTGGCGCTCTCTTGGGCCCTCCAGGAGTCATCTTGGGCCACGGGGGGCAATCGAAAGCAAAAGAGCGGGAAGGCAAACAACGCGTAGATTTTCGGTAGGCGCTTGATGCTGGCGCCCTGGGGCGCCCTGGAGGGGAGGGGCTTCGTGGTCATTTGGATCGGTCTTGGGGCGATATGGGGGCCTCTTGGAGCATGTTGGGAGCCATGTTGAGCTATCGCGGGCTATCTTGAGCCATCTTGGAAGTCATCTTGGGCCCCCTGAGGCGCTCTGAGAGCTATCCTGGGCCATCTTGGAAGCTCCAGTGGGTCGCGAGTCCAGGTCCAGGGGGGAAGTGTTTGGGGGAGTTGTGAACCCCTCGCCGAGGGGTAGGAGGGGAAGCTGGGAGAGGAAATGCCTTAAACCAGTCACTCCCAGAGGGCTCGTGGGACTTCGCAACCTTGCGCTCGTTTGGAGGGGCGGCTGGTTCTCTCTTGGTCACTACGGCGCGTGCAATGAATCGCTGGCGGAACCGTTGTGTGTCGTTCGACTGCCCTGTAAGAAAGAGCCCGCGAACTGGGGGCGTGGTATTTCCCTTTGCTGCGCCGCTGCCGCAGCTGCCCCTCGTCCGCTCACGCCCCCGCCCGCCCCCCGTCGACCCCGGAAAAAAAGGAGGGAAGATGGAGAGAACGAGGAGGAGATGCGGACTCCATCTTCTGATCGATGTCATCCAACACGCCCCTCTTCGGGGGGGGGGGGGGGCGCGAAAACCGCCCGAGGCCCACGAGAGGACCCCCGAGCGAGCCCCAAGACGGCCCAGGAAGGCCCCAACACGGCCCAAATTGTCTTCCAGATCTCCCAAAGTCCGCCCAGGAGACGCCAGAAGAGTTCCCGAGAGGTCCCCAACCGACCGCTAGAGGCCCCCTTTCACTGCCCCTAGGGGGCCCCGAGACGCCCCCAAGAGGTAGTATCCAGTATACTTTCAGGAGGAAGGGCCGTGTCAAGTTTTCGGAAGCTCGTCAAGACGCAGCTTGTAAAACTAATTGGACCATCGATGTTTGTTTTGCACTCGGGGGCATCATGGGCGCCCCTTGCAGCCTTCTCGGGCTGGCGCCATTTTCGGCCATCTTGTGGCCTTTTTGTGTCGTCCCGAGGTTTTCTCGGGCAGTCTTGCGGCCGTCTTGGGGGCTTTCGGGGCCGTCTTGGGGCGAGCTTCGTTATGCTCGGGCGGCATGTGCTTCTTTTGGGGCCGATTGGAGGCCGAAGAGTGCGCCAGGGGGCACAGTCCGATGGGGGCGGTTTTGCAAGCACTCGCGAAACGAGAGGGTCGGCTTAACCACAAAATTTAACACCAGCTGTTCAACAGAGGGCCGCTCCAATACGCACAATCCGTGCAGGCATAGTGGCGGATAACAGTGTTTCGCGTCATGGCATATTCAAAACATCACAAAATACAGCATTGCGTTGCATTGCGCCGCGTCGCTCCGCATTGCACTGCGTTGCCTTGAGCCTTTCCTGGGGGTCCGTCGTGGAGCCGTGCCCAGTTTTTCAAGTACGCGCGGCCTGGGCGACGTATCTGGGCGTTCGCATGGGCGTTTCTGCGGCCCGAGCGAGATTCGAGGCTTGCGCGAGACGCGACGCGTGAGAGTGACTTTTCGCTGGTGGCCTTTGGTGAGCGGCTTTCTGGTCCTCGGTGGGGGGCCCTCGTCGCCGCGGCCGGACGCAGCTCGAGAAACGAGTCAGGTCGGGCCCCGGGAGGGGTGCGGGGACCGATTTTGAGCGAAAATGTGCGCACCAAAGGTCGCTCCTGCCAGAGGTCACTCTTGCGTGGAGACGACTCAGGCTTGTTCCGCGGCGCGCGCGGGGCGTCGAATGGCGGCGTTCACGATGGGGGGGGCAAGGGGGGGGGGGGGGGGGGGCGGGCCAGGGGGAGCAGCTACACGCAGGTTTTTTACATGAACAACTTGCCTCTTGGCGCACCCCCGCCGGCCCATCCAGAAACGGCGCCGAGGCAAGTAAACGGCAAACAGGCAAGCAGAGGGGGTGGGATCGTCTATCGGGGCAGCCGTTTTCTCTCGAAGAGGGGGGGGGGAGACGAGGAGTAGGAGGAGTAGGAGGAGCAGGATGAAGGGGGAGGAGGACGCGGGGGAGGCGGCGGGAGGAAGGAAATGCGGGGAACGCGGAGGGAGGAGGGAGGCGGGGGGGAGGGGAGGAAGGGGGGGGCGGGGAAGGAAGGGGAGGGGGGGGAGAAGGCGGGAGGAGGAGTGAAATGGATGGGGGGGGGGGGGTGGGGGGGGGGGGGGGGGGGGGGGGGGGGGGCGGCGGAAGCGGCAGGGGGGGGGGGGGATGCGAAAGGGGGAAGAGGCTGGATGGGGGGAGGAGGAGGGAGGAGGAGGGACGTAAAGGGAGGAGGAACGGGGAGGGAGGAGGAGGAGGGAGTAGGAGGGAGGAAGAGGGGGGAGGGAGGAGGGATGGGGGGACGGGGGGACGAGGAGGAGGAGGACGAGGAGGAGGAGGGGGAATGGGCGGACGAAGGGAGAGGATGGCGAGTAGAAGGGACGGGGCCCTTGGATTCCATAGCTCTGAAGCGTCGGGCCCTTGGCTTTGGACCTGGCGGCCCACTCGCGTTCAATGTCCCGGTCGGCGGCTTTGAAAACCGGGGCCAAGGGATCCGGGGCCGAGGGGCCCGAACCCCTGGAGTTTATCGTCTTGGGTTCAATGTTGATGCATCCATAGCCCGTGAATCCTTAGTTTGGCAATCTCGCGCGTCGGAGCCCAAGGTCAGCGCGACCTGTGGGCCTTGTGGGCCTCAGGGGCCTGTGGGATTCATGTGGCATGTCAGAGTGAGGGGGCCGAACGGTCATTCACTGTCCCTGGGCGCGTGGCTGAAGTGGAATTCCGCGGTGCGGATTTTCGTTGTTGTTGTTGTTGTTGTTGTTGTTGTTGTTGTTGTTGTTGTTGTTGTTGTTGTTGTTGTTGTTGTTTGTTGTTTGTTGTTTGTTGTTTGTTGTTTGTTGTTTGGTGTGTGTTGTTTGTTGTTGTGTGTTGTTGTGTGTTGTTGTTTGTTGTTGTTTGTTGTTGTTGTTGTTGTTGTTGTTGTTGTTGTTGTTTGTTGTTGTTGTTGTTGTTGTTGTTGTTGTTGTTTGTTGTTGTTTGTTGTTGTTTGTTGTTGTTGTTGTTTGGTGTTGTTTGGTGTTGTTGTTTGTTGTCGTCGTCCCACCCGCAGCCCGCCCCGCGACCCACCCGCGACCCACCCCGCGACCCACCCCGCGACCCACCCGCGACCCACCCGCGACCCACCCGCGACCCAACCCGCGACCCACCCCGCGACCCACCCCGCGACCCACCCGCGACCCACCCGCGACCCACCCGCGACCCACCCCGCGACCCACCCCACGACCCACCGCGATCCACCCGCGACCCACCCGGACCCACCCCCGCGACCCACCCGCGACCACCCCGCGACCACCCCGCGGACCCACCCCGCGAACCACCCCGACCCACCCGCGACCACCCCGCGACCCACCGCGACCCACCGGGGAAACCCCCCCCCCACTTCTGCGGGTTCGCGGTGGACCCCGCCACCCAGAAATGACCCCCCGCGACCCACCCCGCGACCCACCCGCGACCCAAACCACGTTGAAGTTGCAAACCACCATTTTCGGCGCTTGCGGCGGGTTTTTTTTGCATTCCTTCCAGGTGGGGGGCCCGCGACCCACCCCGTGACCAACTCGCGACCAGCCCGCGATCCGAACCACGTTCAGGGTACAAACTGCATTTTTCGGCGCTTGCGGCGGGCATCTTTTGCATCCGTTCCCGGTGGAGAACCCGCGGCCCACCCGCGACCCAAACCACGTTCAGTGTACAAACCAATGTTTGTTGGCGCCTGCGGCGGGTTGCTTCTTGCATTCCTTCCAGGTGTAGGTGGAGAGCCCGCGACCCACCCGCGACTTAAACCACGTTCACTGAACAAACCAATTCCGCACAAACGCGGCGGCGGATTTTCGCATGCCGTCTGAGCCCGCAAGGACCTCTTCAAGCCCCGCGCATCCACGCCAGCCCGTCCAGCAACTTTGCCCTGGCGAGTTGCCTTGATCAGAGAAGGCTGGAAGCATAAAGTGGAAAAGAGGACTGCGTTGCAGTTATCTTGGGAAAGGAGGGGGAGGCACGAGGCGTAAACAGGGGACGAGGAGAACGCGGCAGAAGAGAGGATGTAAAGATAATGTGGAGAGAGAAGAGGAGGAGGAGCAGGAGGACGAGGAGGGGGAGGAGGGGGAGGAGGGGAAGGAGGAGGGCGAGGAGGGGGAGGAGGGGGAGGATGATGATGATGGACGACAATGGGAGGACGATGATGGAGGCCGATGAGGGGGAGGACGACAATGGGAGGACGATGACGAAAGGACGAGGGGGGGAGAGGGAGGACGAGGAAGAACAGGAGGAGGAGGAGGGAGGAGGAGGAGGAGGAGGAGGACGACGACGACGATGAGGACGAGGACGAGGAAGAGGACGAGGAAGAGGAGGAGGAGGAGGAGGACGAGGACGAGGAGGAGGAGGAGGAGGAGGAGGAGGAGGAGGAGAAAATCGCCATCGACAGGGAAGGTGGGGGCCACGAGGTCCGCCGGCTCGACGACGCCCGCGTCGCCCGCGCCCGCCCCCTCACTCCTATCCGCAATTGCGGGGTGCTGCGTATGATTTGGGTGGCCTGTGAGACTTGTGCTGCTTTTGCGAATTGTCGGGCCTGTGGCGCCGGTGGGACACACTCGATGTGCGGCGCTGGTGCGACATGTGGGACCACGTGTGATTCTGGGACCTGCGGGGCGTGTGCGGTCCATGGTGTTTGTGGAACCTGTGGGGCCTGCGGGGTTTGCGGAGCCTGTGTGGCTTGTGGGTCCTCGGGGTCTTGTGGGATCCTGCGTGGTTTCTGGGGCCTGGGGGGCCTGTGCGTTATGTGGGACTTCTGGGGCCCACGACACCGTCCCCCCAGGCCGCCCCCCCACACTCTGATGAATCCAGGGCCCGATTATTATCAATTCTCGGTACCAGAATTGACAATTCTCGGACCGAAAATAACTTGTGTTTGGCAGACGAACCACTTTAGTAAAGCGGGCACGCCACTTTACTAAAGCGGGCACGCCACTTTAGTAAAGTGGACGAAGGGGCTCGTTTGCTGTAAAATGCCAAGCAGCGCCACTTTAGTAAAGCGGCAGCGACACTTTACTAAAGCGGACATGACACTTTAGTAAAGCGGGCACGCCACTTTACTAAAGCGGGGAAGCCACTTTAGTAAAGCGGACAAGCCCACTTTAGTAAAGCGGAAATCCCACGTTAGACAAGCGGAAGAGGCATTTTTAGCACAGTGGGATTGCGCTCCCGCGGGCCGGGCGCGCGGAGCACGTTAGGACCAAAGGTTAGCCCCAGAGAATGTCAATGTGACGGGGGGGCAACAGCGGCGGCGACGACGTCGTCGAGAAGCCGCCCCCCCAGCGCGCGGGGGGCACGCGCGGCGGCGTGCGGAGGGGGGAGCGGGCCCGAATTCCCAGGCGGGGGGGAAGCCTCCCAGGCCCCAATACGAATCCCCAAACGCCCCGAAGAGCCCCGAGGGATCCCAACACCGCACAAACGGAGCCAACACCGCACAAACGGAGCCATCGCCGCACAAACGGAGCCAACACCGCACAAACGGAGCCAACGTCGCACAAACGGAGCCAACACCGCACAAACGGAGCCAACACCGCACAGACGCAGCCACCACCGCACGAACGGGGCCAACACCGCACAAACGAAGCCAACACCGCACAAACGGAGCCAACACCGCACAAACGAAGCCAACGCCGCACGAACGGAGCCAACACCGCACAAACGGAGCCAACACCGCACGAACGGAGCCAACACCGCACAAACGGAGCCAACGCCGATCAAACGGAGCCCTCCTTCTTTTTATGTTCTCTTCACGATGATTGCGCTGGGACAAAGAAGGCGCAGTGCTCGTAGGAGGGCCGCCACTTTCCATGAACACCCTCGTCTCCTCGGCCGCCTCGTCGTGCCGCCCCCGCCCCCCGCGCCGCCAGCTTGAGCCGTAGGGGGCCTTGGCGACGGGTGCAAGTGCGATCGCAAATTGAACGGCCCCGGGGGAGGTTTGAGACCCAGCTTCGTGCTGTCACCCTGGGTAGCACGGTGGTCGCAGGCGGCCATCGTGGCCGACGCTCAAGGTCGGTCGGAGCAATCGCTGGGCAGATCGAGGCCGAGCTCTGGGTGATTCCCAGTGGCGCCGCTGGTTCCCTCCGCGCGCAATGTCCTGACTGTAGTGGGAATGTTTGGGCTTGGACTGAGTTGGAACATGCGGCTTGGATCTCTGGGCAACTGGCTTGGAGTTCTTCCGACGCGGCGGAGGAGGGGGAGCGCGCTACAGACCCCCGGCGCGCGCGCGCGCGCGTCGGAGTTCTGTGTTGTCCACAATAGAAAAGTCGATATGCCACTCTAAAAACTGAATTCTAAATTTCTGTGGCCCTTTAAGGAGGCCGTCGGGCGCTTCGACTTCTCTATCGTGGGCGCTACAGACCCCCGACGCGCGCGCGCGCCTCGGAGTTCTGCGTTGTCCACAAAAGAAAAGTCGATATGCAAACCTAAAAACTGAATTCTAAAATTCTGTGGCTCTTTGAGGACCGACGGGCGCGTCGACTTCTCTTTTGTGGGCATTAGAGACCCCCGACGCGCGCGCGCGTCGGAGTTCTGTGTTGTCCACAATAGAAAAGTCGATATGCAGTTCTACAAACTGAATTCTAAAATTCTGTGGCTCTGTAAGGAGGCCGACGGGCGCGTCGACTTCTCTATTGTGGGCGCTACAGACCCCCGACGCGCGCGCGCGCGTCGGGGTTCTGTGCCGTCCACAATAGAAGAGTCGGCATGCAGTTCTACAAACTGAGTTCGAAAATTCTGTGGCTCTTTCAGGAGGCCGACGGGCGCGTCGACTTCTCTATTGTGGGCGCTGCAGACTCCCGACGCGCGCGCGCGCGCGCGCGCCGGAGTTCTTTGTTGTCCACAATGGAAAAGTCGATATGCAGTTCTACAAACTGAATTCTAAAATTCTGTGGCTCTTTAAGGAGGCCGACGAGCGCGTCGACTGCTGTATTGTGGGCACTACAGACCCCGACGCGCGCGCGTCGGATTTCTGTGTTGTCCACAAGAGAAAAGTTTAGATGCAAACCTAAAAACTGAATTCTACATTTCTGTGGCTCTTTCAGGAGGCCGACGGGCGCGTCGACTTCTCTATTGCGGGCGCTGCAGACCCCCGGCGCGCGCGCGCGCGTCGGAGTTCTGTGTTGTCCACAATGGAAAAGTCGACATGCAATTTCAAAAACCGAATTCTAAATTTCTGTGGCTCTGTAAGGAGGCCGACGGGCGCGTCGACTTCTCTATTGTGGGCACTACAGACTCCCGCCGCGCGCGCGCGTCAGATTTCTGCGTTGTCCACAAGAGAAAAGTCGATATGCAAATCTAAAAACTGAATTTTAAATTTCTGCGGCTCTTTAAGGAGGCCGTCGGGCGCGTCGACTTCTCTATTGTGGGCGCTACAGACCCCCGACGCGCGCGCGCGCGTCGGAGTTCTGCGTTGTGCACAAAAGAAAGCCGATGTGCAAATCTAAAAACTGAATTCTAAAATTCTGCGGCTCTTTAAGGGGGCCGACGGGCGCGTCGACTTCTCTATTGTGGGCGCCACAGACCCCCTCCGCGCGCGCGTCGGATTTCTGCGTTGTCCACAAGAGAAAAGTCGATATGCAAACCAGAGTGAGGGGGCCGAGCGGTCATTCACTGTCCCTGGGTGCGTGGCTGAAGTGGAATTCCGCGGCGCGGATTCTCGTTGTTGTTGTTGTTTGAATATTATTACTTCTAAAGAATAATTATTGTTGGGCCCCCTGGTGCACGCCCCCCTCGCCGCGCCTAGGCCGCAGCCACATTTTCATCATTTTCGTGAGGAAGCTTCAGGTAAAACGATGTGATCCAGATCTGGTTGTTTTGTTGTAATCCGTCTTCCCTTGCAAAAAAACATTATAAAATGACATTTCTTGTTCTAATATAATCAAATTTCAAGAATCCCTTGCAAAAAATAAGGTAAAGTGGACATTCGCGCGCGCAAGACGAAATCCTTCCAAAACCTTAGTGTTCGCAGCGATTTTAACATAAAAACATAAAAAAACCAATGGTTTTTCAACAAAAAATTGTCAAAATCTCATCCCGCGCGCTCTTGCGGATTCGTAGGAAACCCAACACTTTTTAAACATTTCTGTCAAACGGGCTTTGCGAGCAACTTTTTCGAACTTCTGCGACAACGGTTGCGCACCTGCCAGGGCCATCATCCCTGTCAAATAATACCATGCGGGACACATTCGTTTTTTCTTCGCGCGCGCACGCCGTCGTCGTCGGCCGCGGGGCCCTGAATAGTAGCCACGGTCGTCCGCATGCCACGAAGTGAAGTGTCCGACCGTCATAGGGCGGGAAGCTGGGTGTGGGTGGTGGCGAAGAGTCGTATGGAAATTTGGTAGAGCTTGAACCGGCCCCCCCACAAAGTGGGGGCATTGCCCGCCTCCTATGAAAACCCTGGCACTGGTGAGAACGGAGTGTCCCCAGTCTTAAATGATTGTTGTTGTTGTTGTTGTTGTTGTTGTTGGTTGTTATTTGTTGTTGTTGTTTGTTGTCGGCGCCCCGCCCGCAACCCGCCCCGCGACCCGCCCGCGACCCACCCCGCGACCCACCCCGCGACCCACCCGCGACCCACCCGCGACCCGCCGGGCGACCCACCCCGCGACCCACCCCGCGACCCACCCCGCGACCCACCCCGCGACCCACCCCGCGCCCCGCCCCGCGACCCACCCCGCGACCCACACCGCGACCCGCCCGCGACCCACGCGCGACCCACCCGCGACCCACCCCGCGACCCACCTCGCGACCCACCCCGCCACCCACCCGCGACCCACCCGCGACCACCCCGCCGACACGACACGTGGACCCACCCGCGACCCGCCCGCGGGACCCACGCGACTCCCCCGCGATCCACCCGCGACCCACCCCGCGACCCACCCGCGACCCACCTTCGACCCTAACCACGTTAAAGGTACAAACCACAATTTTCGGCGCCTGCGGCGGTTTTTTTCTGCATTCCTTCCGGGCGGAGAGCCCGCGACCCACCCCGTGACCAACTCGCGACCAACCCGCGATCCAAACCACGTTCAGGGTACAGACCGCATTTTTCGGCGCCTGCGGCGGGCATCTTTTGCATTCGTTTCAGGTGAAGAGCCCGCGGGCCATCCGAGACCACGTTCAGGGTGCAAACTACATTTTTCGGCGCTTGCGGCGGGTATCTTTTGCATCCGTTCCCGGTGGAGAGCCCGCGGGTGGCGACCCGAACCGCGTTCAGTGGGCAAACGAATTTTTGTTGGCGCCTGCGGCGGGTTGCTTTTGCACTCCTTCCAGGTGTAGGTGGAGAGCCCGCGACCCACCCGCGACCTAAACCACGTTCACTGAACAAACCAATGCCGCGCAAACGCGGCGGCGGATTTTCGCATGCCGTCTGAGCCCGCAAGGGCCTCTTCAAGCCCCGCGCATCCACGCCGGCCCGCCCAGCAACTTTGCCCTGGCGAGTTGCCTTGATCAGAGAAGGCAGGAAACATAAAGTAGAAAAAAGGACTGCGTCGTAGTAATCTTGGGAAAGGAGGGGGAGGCAGGGGGAGCAAACAGGGGACGAGGAGAACGCGGCAGAAGAGAGGATGTAAGGATAATGTGGAGAGAGAAAAGGAGGAGGAGGACGAGGGGGGGGGGCGGGAAGGGGGAGGACGAGGAGGGGGGGAGGGGGAGGATGATGGTGATGGACGACAATGGGAGGGCGATGATGGAGGCCGATGAGGGGGAGGACGACGATGGGAGGACGATGATGAAAGGACGAGGGGTGGAGAGGGAGGACGAGGAAGAACAGGAGGAGGAGGAGGGAGGAGGAGGAGGAGGACGACGACGACGAGGACGAGGACGAGGAAGAGGAGGGGGGGGGGGGAGGAGGAGGAGGAGGAGGAGGAGATCGCCATCGACAGGGAAGGTGGGGGCCGCGAGGTCCGCCGGCTCGACGACGCCCGCGTCGCCCGCGCCCGCCCCCTCACTCTTATCCGCACTTGCGGGGTGCTGCGTCTACAAACTGAATTCTACATTTCTGTGGCTCTTTAAGGAGGCCGACGGGCGCGTCGACTTCTCTATTGCGGGCGCTACAGACCCCCGACGCGCGCGCGCGCGTCGGAGTTCTTTGTTGTGCACAAGAGAAAAGTTGATATGCCATTCTTAAAACTGAATTCTAAACTTCTGTGGCTCTTTAAAGAGGCCGACGGGCGCGTCGACTTCTCTATTGTGGGCGCTACAGGCCCCCGACGCTCGCGCGCGCGCGCGTCTGAGTTCTGTGTTGTCCACAATAGAAAAGTCGACATGGAAGCTTATAAACCTAATTCTAAATTTCTGTGGCTCTTTAAGGGGCCGACGGGCGCGTCGACTTTTCTATTGTGGGCGCTGCAGAACCCGCGCGCGCGTGTCGGAGGTCCATAGCAGGCCGGGCGCATCTGTCGGGCCGCCCTCCGTCGCCGTCGCGCCGCGCGCGGGGGGTGGGAAACAGGCTGTGTATCTGTCGCGGCCCCGCCGGTCGCTGTCGCGCCGTTGGCCAGGCCGACATGCGCAGCTATGTGCAATCCATGTGTCTGGCCACCCCCCCGTCGCCGTCGCACCGCGCGGGGAGGTCCGGAAACAAACGAACTGTCTATCTGACGCGGCCTCGGCGGCCGCTGTCGTACCGTCGGCGAACGTGCCTGGTTACGTGCTGTGCATCTGTCTGGCCACCCGCCGTCGCCGTCGCACCGAGAATATTGCGCGCCACGCATGGTTGAACTTCGCTGTCCACGGCGCGCCCATCGCACATCGCACAACTTTATACAACCATGTCTCAATAGTTCCGCGCGGCGGACGGATCGTTGTTGCGCATCCGTCCGCGACGGGCCCGTCGCCGCCGCATCGGGGAGATCAGATTGGAAGGCGCCCCCTCATTAAATCTCGCCCAACGGAGAATGCTAAATCGCGCCCATGGAGAAGATGAATCGCATCCGCTGCGAAAATCAATCGCACCCGCGGAAATGAATCGTCGTCGCGGAAAAAATGCGTCGCGCCCACGGAAAAATAAACCGCGCCCGCGGAGAAAATAAATAGCACCCCCGGGGGAAATAAATCGCGCCCGCGGAGAAACAATCGCGCGAGGGGAGACCATAGATCTCGCCCGCGGCGAAGAAAACGAATTCACGGAACATTGAATCGCGCCCGCGGAGAAAATCGATCGCGTCCACGGGGAAAATGAATCGCGCCCATGGAGAGAGTAATTCGCGCACGCGGTTAAACACAACCGCGCCCGCGGAGTAAAAAACAATAGCGCCCAGGGAAAATGAATTCGCGCCCGCGGAAAAATCGCGCCCGCGGAGAAAAAACAATCGCGCCTTCGGAGCAATAATCGCGCGCGAAGAAAATACATCGCGCCCGCGGGGGGGGTGGGGGGCGCGCCCGCGGAGCAAATCAACCGCAACCACGGAGAAACTGATTCGCAGCCGCGGAGAAAATGAATCGCGCCCGCGGAGAAAATCAATGGCGCCCACGGGGAGAACGCACCCCTGGGGAAAATGCATCGCGCCCGCGGGGAATTTCCATCGCGCCCTTGGAGAGAATAGATCGCACCCATGGGGGACATAAATCGCGCGCGCAGAGAAAATAAATCGCACCCGTGGAGAGAATTTCCCCAAACGCAACCTCACCTTCCTGCGAGACGGGCGCCAGAGATGGGCATCTGCCCGATGCAATCGCGCCCGCACATGGCGCCGCGCGCAAGCACGAGCGAACGGAACGGAATCTACGACCGCCGCGTTGGTAAGCGCCGCCCCGCGCGCGCGACGACCGCCATGTGCATGCCCGACCCATCCTATAGCAATGACTGCTATAACAAGGACTGGCCCTTTCGAGATGACAAGAACCTTGCCAGACTGTGCCCCCCCCCCCCCCCCCCCCCGCCCCCCCCCCTCCGCCCCGCCCCTGCCGCCCGCCGCGCGCGCGCGCGAAAACCGCGCGCCCCCGCCGCCCCCCCCCGCCACCACTTCGAGTGCGTACGTACGCACACACATACAAACACCCACACATGCGTACACGCGCATGCATGCATGCTTGCATGCACATACAACTATATACATACAAATGTGTGTGCGCGTGTATATACACATGTACGTCTGTGTATAAAACTACCTATCTCCCCAAACAACACCCGCACTTAGCACCGCGACCACTCATGCACACCGCCACCGCACACCCGCGCACGCACGCGCACCACGCACACACACGCATACACGCCGCGCGCGCACACGCACGCACGCACGCGCACACACGCACGCACGCACGCAAACGCACACACAACACACACCACTACACACGCACCCACAACGCCCCCCCCCCCCCCCCCCATCCCCCCCCCCCCAACACACACGCCCACCGCCGGCCGCTCAAAACCGTCTCCCCCCCGCACGCACACTCACACGCAGACGCGTGCACCACGCAACCACAAATACGCGCCTGCACACACACGCACTGACACCGCCGACCCGGCACACACACACACACGCACACACACACACACCCACACACACACACACACACCTGCGCACCACCACCACCATCACCACACCGCCACCACCACGCACGTGCACACATGCACACACACACACACGCCCACCCACTCACCACACAGAGGCGCGCGCGCGCACGCACCCGCACAAGCACGCATGCACACGCACGCACGCACACGCACACACACACACACACATCAGGGACGTGCACTGGCACATGCACGCTCGCACATACACGCACAAACACGCGCGCGCACACACGCACGCGCACGCGCGCACACGCGCGCCCCTCACGCACACGCACACACACGCGCACAACGCATGCACGCACGCGCGCGCGCGCACGCGCACTCCTCCCCACCACCACCGCGCCCCCCCCCATCACCGCGCCCCCCCCCCACCACTACCACCCACTTTCATTATCCAGGGAGCCGCGAGTCTCGTCTGGATCGCGTGGCGTACAACTCCGCTGGCTTACCCAGGAGCTTACAGAAATTGCGACAGTTGCGCCGTTGACGCCCCCCCCCCCCCCCCCCCGCCAATGCAAAGGCTCGTGGTAAAGTCTTACGCAGGGCCCATGCTGCGTGTAAACCCTGCTGGTCTAGGCCCTCCCTGCCTAGCTCAGCCGGGTCAGCCCAGTCTGAGCCACTCGAATGCCATGGCAAGATTTGGGCCCGAATGTCCCCAAGGGCCTCCTTGAGAGACGCCCCGTAAGCCCTGGGGTGGGGTGGGGGTGGGGTGGGGTGGGTTGGGGTGGGGTGGGGTGGGGTGGGGTGGTGGTGTGGTTGTGTGTGGTGTGGGGTGTGGGTGTGGGGTGTGGGTGGGGGTGATGTTTGTGTGTGGTGTGTGTGTGTTTGTGTGTGTGTGGGTGTGGGTGGTGGGTGTGGGTGTGGGTGTGGGGGTGGGGTGGGGGTGGGGTTTGGGGGTTGGGGTGGGGGTTGGGGTGGGGGGGGGGTGGGTGGGTGGTGGGTGGGTGGGTGTGTGGGTGGGTGGGGGGGGGGGGGGGGGGGGGGGGGGGGGGCGCTTCGCGGGGCCCAGGAACTCGCGCCGCGGGCTTCGGTCCCTGGCGATTTCGGCCGTCGGAGTCGCGCGGCGCGCTTGGAATTCGCATCGCCCCCCCACCCCCCCCCACCCCAGGGATGCGCGTGAAGGGCCCTGAGCATCCAAGTCGCAGGCCACAGGCGGTCGCGAACTGGCCCCAGGGCCCCGCGTGGCAGGCCCCAGGCGCGGCGTCGCAGGCCGCGAGGGCTCGCGTCTTAAGCCCCGAGAGCTCGCGTCGGCGGACATCATCGTGGCATTTGTTTTCGCGTATTCCACGCGGTAGTCCTCGCAATCCCATCGCGGCGCCCTTCGTTCTGCCGTTCCCCTATCTGTTCCGCCCCGCCCCCGCTCGGCGATGGGCGCGCCGCCCAAAATTAATAATTTGCCGACGAATAATTGTTAAGGATTTTCCAACATGGCCACTTGTGTTTTTTCCATCCCAGGTCGATGATCATGCAACCACATCATGCTCGAGTCGCAGGCGAGGGAGAATGCTCGCTTGGCCGAGGTGAGGAAGCTGCAGCAGGTGGCGGACGCGGAGGCCGGCGACGCTTCGGAGCCCGAGTGCGGCAGCGACGACGAGGAGGCGGACGATGGCGACGACAAGAGTTTCTCTGCGAACGAGTCGGACTCCGATGAGGACGGCATGGACGCGGGCAAGCGCCCGAAGGCCAGCAGCTACAAGAGCTCGACGCCCCCTTTGTAGAAGATGAAGACCACGCCGGCAAGTGCGACTCCTCTTACAGCGTCCTCTTCGGGTACGCCTTGCTCGATGCCCGGGCGCAAGAGCTCTGGCTCTGGCGGCGCCCCCAGCGTTCGCTCGCGCCCTCCTCCGGCCAGGAAGCCCGACGAGAAGACTGCGCTGTATGCGAAGGAGCTCCACCGTCCATTGAATGACCAGTTGAATGACTTCCTCAATAGCAAGTGGGCGATCACCCAGGCCCGCCCTCTGGGGCAGCTGCTGAAGGACGCCCGGGCGCACATCAACTCGGCGAACAAATTCCTCAAGGCCAAAGGGGCGTCCACCGTGGGGGTGGAGATCAACGCGCTGGCGGAGACCACCGAGACGATGACGTGCGTCTGCAGCTTCAAGAAGGGGTGGTCCAAGTTCGGCAACCTAGATTTTGCGGCAGCCCACCGCCAGTACGAGCTGCCCAAGACAGGGCTGAAACAAGGGAGGGTCCCCAACTACATTTTGAAGGTCGTGTCGAGCAAGGCCGTGAGCAACGCCAATAGCTTGGGTGAGCAGCTGGATCTGATCGACGAATCGAACACCAACGGCACCGGCATGCTCCCAGTAGTGGATCGGCCAGGACATGCTCAGGCTCTCTTGCTGAAGGCACTGCCGTCCCAAAGTCTCCTTTAAACATCCGTCGGGGCCCCGGGGCCAGATGTCCGATGCATGCGTACTGCGCGTTTTTAGTTTTCAGGCTTGCCAGAAAGGTCAGACCCTACGGGGCCCTGCCCCACGTGGCCTTGAATTGCATGCGTGGCGGTGCGGGGCACGGCAGGCTGTCCAGCTTGACAGATCGCGGGCAGGAAAAACGTCGGTCCAGAGGCCCAGTCCCCTGAAGACCCAAGCGCAGCCAGGAGGATGAGGCGCGAGGAGGCGGGGGGCGGAAGGAGGCGCTCAGAATTCAGAATCCAGAAGGTGATCGGCAACCATCTGGACCAGATGAAGACCATGATGGCAGACACCAACCAGATGGAGGCGCACTTCAAAAATCTCGTCGCGGCCATTTCCCCCCGCCCGGGCTTGCCAAGGGCAGCCTTGGACGACGCGACTGCCCTCAACGCTTACTACGAGGTGATGGAGGCCCCTCCCGGCAATCCCTCGTCGACCCTGAGGAACAAGGTGCAGGCAGCAGTGTCCCGCTTGACTCAAAAGAAAGATTATTCTTGCTATTTGTCCCTGATCAAGCGCAAAAAGCCCCAGCCCTACGAGACAATCATGAAGGGCTTGGCCGAAAACTGAAATACGCGCAAGCGATGGACCAGAAGCAGCAGGCAGCAACGGACATCATCAAGTACTTGACTTTCTCATCGACCAAATTGCCATCGACTGGTCGGGCCGTGATCGGGCAGCAGATGGACAAGGTGCACGGGCAGATCGAGCGCTGCAAGTCCATCAATTGGACCGAGACGAACGGCGAGGAGGTGGCCGATGTCATGATGATGGTCGTCGACCGCCTCGCAGCTTCGATTATATACCAGGCCGCGTCATCACTTGAAATCCCCCCCCCCCCCTGGACCTGGACGGGGCCAGTCGCGAGGGGTCGGGGCGCCTCAGAGAGGCCGAGACAAGCCCCCAACCAAGATGGCTCAATCTGGGTGGCCCCCAAGATGCCCCAAAGGGCCCCAAGAGGCGCTCAGACGGCCCCAAGAGGCGCCCAAGAGGCCCCCAAGAAACCCCCAAGAGGCCCCAGGAGTATCCCCGAGACACCCAAGACCCAAGACGCCCAATAACAGCCCTTGGGGCCCCTGGCCGCCTTGGCCCGCCAATATGCCCCCCTCTGACGCCCAGGGAGGCATCCAAAAAGTCTCTAAGCGACATCCGAGGAGACTGAAGCCCTTTCCTCCTCCTCCTCCGCCTCCTCCTCCTCCTCCTTCTCCTCCTCCCTCTGCCCCCCCTCATCCACAAATTCATCATCCTTCCCACTCAGCATGCATCCTCCTCCTCCTCCACCTCCTCCTCCTCCCCCTCCTCCTCCTCCTCCTCCTCCTCCTCCTCCTATTCCTCCTCCTCCCGCCTCCTCCTCCCTCGAACGACAACGGCTGTCGACTGCCCCCGATTTTGCTCCTGCGCTTCCACGGTCGTCTCAACTGGCCCGGGCGTCGGTTTTGGATGGGCTGGCGGCTGCTGGTATTTAGATGTATAGATATATATATATATATATATATATATATATTCTATATATAATATATATATATATATATATATTTTTTTTTGTTTTTTCCTTTTTTTTTTCTTTCTTTTTTTTTTTTTTTTTTTTTTTTCTTTTTTTTTTTCCGGCCGCAGGCGGAAGCGCCAGCGGCGGGCAGTCGCGGTCGGGCCGCGGCCGCGGCTAAATTCCCAAGCGCGCGCGGCGCGGCTCGGGCGGCGGGGCGGCAGGGCGTGCAATCCAGGGAGTCTGCAGGGCAGCCCCTGCGCACGCAACGGCGCGCCCAGGGAGTCTGAACACAGGCACCGAGGAAGCAGAGCGCAGCCAAAATGGCGCGCAAGGCGTTCCCAACAGTTCGGACACGAACAAAAAGGAAGCGGTCCCGAAGACGTCAATCCAGGGAGTCTGACGGGCAGCACAGACTGACCGGTGACACAGTCCAGCGGGGAAACCCTGACGGCAGATGCGGACCATCGCGACGTCAGAGCACGCATCCAGGGTGCGGAAACAGAGTAGCCAATGAGAACCTTCCACAACTGAGATGCGCCTGAGCCCTTGGTCCAGTGACTGGAAAGGGCGCAGCAGCGTGCACAAAGCCACGCGGTAGGAACACGTAGCTGATAGTGCACATCCAAAGTGTCTCAGCGCCACCCATAAGCGCGTAGGGTAGCACCCGAGGGACGGGACCGTCGCATACCCAAAACGCGCCCCTCAGAGTCACTTCGTTCCAGGGAGTCTGCAGGGCAGCCCCTGAAGGTGCATGCAACGGCACATCCAGGGAGTCTGAGTACAGCCACCGAGGAAAGCCGAGCGCAGCCAAAATGGCGCGCGAGCGTTCCCGCCGTGAACGAAGAGAACAAGGGTTGGGGACGATTCCGAGCAGGACGTCAATCCAGGGAGTCTGGTGGGTAGAAACGGACTGACACTGGTGACGCAGTCCAGCGGGAAAGACACCCTGACGGCGCCAGCGAACCGTCGCGGCGTCAGAACACGCACCCAGGGAGTAGAAGCCGAGATCCGAGGGAAAATCTTCCACAACTGAGATGCGCCTGCGCCGAAGGACCAGCGATCTGGTCAGAGCGCAGCAAGGTGCACGAAGCCAACCGATAGAAACACGTTGGTCGCTTGGGACGCGCACCAATCAAAGTGACCAGCGCCACCCACTCGCACGCAAGGTGGCACCCGAGGGACGGGGCCGTCGCATACCCAAAACGCGCCCCTCAGAGTCACTTCGTTCCAGGAGCACGGCGGAAGGCCGTAGAAAGTTTGAAGGATCCAGGGAGTGACGCGGCCTGAGGACAGGCGAAACCGCCGGAGCCCGCAGCCGCGCGCCAGGCTGTGCCTAGCAGGTGAAAACAACTACAGTAAGGCCCGGGGCCACAGGTCCACCCGCAACAGCGCTGGCCGAGTGGACGGTGAACTGACGCGCACACCTGTGTCCAAAGGCAGGAGGCGCGCGAGTCAGGGCGGGGGCGGCAAGGGCTGCAAGCGGGTGAACAGGAGAGGGAAGGGGGGGGGGGGGAAGCAAGGCGGGAGGGCAGCATGTCTGCCGTAACAAATCCAGGGAGGCGACGGAAGGTCGCAATATCAGCGTGCATCGCGGGGTAGAACGCATCACCCCCTCCTCCCGTTAGGCTGAAGGCCAACGGCCCTCGTGTGCGTGCGGCGTCGGCGGAAGCGTTCCCGTTCCAGGGAGCACGGGGCGACGGCTGCCCTGGCGGGATGGTGTCCTGTGATCCAGGGTGAGGATGCCTTGAGTCAGCCAGTCCGCTGGCCCCAAAGACGTCGACTGGTGACGCGGCCAACGCCGCTCCAGGGATGCCAGGACTACCGCCGAACGATCGCCAATCCATGCTAAGCACGGGGGCCGCTGAACGTAGCCGACGAGAGGAGTCCAGGGAGTCTGCAATGGGGGCCCGGCCCCGGGGGAGACGCGCGGCCCAAAGACTCCTAGGGGAAACCCCTTGAGCAGTCCAAGGTGTGAGACACATTTCCAAGGGCTGAAGGCCCAATTTCTATGTCCATTCTGCTGCATCCCGCTGCGCCTTGGACCCTCGAGCGGATGCATCCATTCTGCTGCGTCCCGCTAGTGTCCAGGGAGTTGACTGGTCGCTTCATCGACCCCGGCGCTGAGGTGTCCGCTTGGGGCGCCCCAGGCTGCAGGGTCGATCAAAGCTGCTGTCTCGCTGGGAACACTCGGGGACGTGGGCGGAATGCGCTCGGTCCGGCACGTCCTTTCTGAAGCAGAGATGGGGGAGGAAACGGTAAGGGGAAAAGAGGTGGTGGCCGACAGCCCCGGCGACAGGCAATGCGATGGCTTGGGCTCAAGCCACACGCCGAAAGGAAGGAGGAGCGGCCAGAGTGAAATGAGGTGAAGCAAGGGCGGGCGCGCCCGCAGCTTATGTGACGACCATCCACTGTGCCTGGTCCGTCTTGGGTGCGCGGCGAGCAGCGTGGCCCTTCGCCGCCTGGCGCCCCCTGCCCGCCCGTCACTCACCCAGGTACCGAAGCCGCACCTGCGTTCAGTCAACGCCGAGGTCCAGTGCGTCGTCCATGGCCCGCACGTCACAGTTGAAGCGGTAGCGGAAGGACGACAGGAAGTTGACGCACGTTTGCTGGTCGCGCCGCCGCGGGCCAAGCACGCCCTTGCGGCTAGGCAAGGCGTGCTGCCGGGCGCACGCGTGCCAGGCGCCTGTGAACCTCGCTCCCAGGGAGGCCTGAAGCCGCTTTATCGCCTCGCCAGGTGTCTCCCCGGGGAGGTCCCACTGGATGTCGCCGATCTTAGTTTTATACAGCTGCTGTCCCGTGTCTGGGTCTACGGGTTCTGGACAGTGACGCGCGGCGGGACCCCCAACCAGGGGCGGGGTGGTCAGCGGCTGGCCCTCGGCGCGGCGCCTGCTGCTGCTTCTGCGGCTGCTGCTGCTGCGTCCGCCGCCTGCCGTCTGCCGCCCACCCGACCCGCCAGCGCGGTCGGCGTCGCTGGCCAGGTTTCGGCCCAGGGGCAGCGGGGAGACTGGAGGGCGGCCAGTCACAGCGGCCAGGCGGGGCGCCCACCCGCTGTCGCGAAGACGCGCTGGGAGAACGTGCCGGCCGCACTGCCGGCGCTCCTCGGCGCTCGAGCTCGCGCCCTTGCCTGGGAGGGAGGGGCCAGGGCAGGTGGTGTCAGCCAGGGGAGTGAGGCGGTGGGTGGTTGTCTGTTCCTGTTCTTGCCCGTGCTCCCTTTTCTGCGCTGGCGTTACTTCCGCGCCCTCCCCGTGGGCGGCCGGCAGCTCCTGCTCATCGGGCTCTTCCGGCTCCTGCTCCGCATGCTGCTCACGCACGCTGCTCTGCGACTGATCCGACCGGTTGGGCCCGCCGCCGGAATCGTCTATGGCTTCGCGGGGCGCGGCGGCAACTGGTGCACAGAAGTCTGGCGGGGACTTGCGGGTTGGCGCGGGCCGCGCGGTTGGTCGCCAAGTAAAGGCCGAGTAGTTGGCCTCCAGCAGCTGGGGCTGAGAGGACTGCTGCACTGTGGTAAGCGGGGGCAGACCCCTCCCGTTGACGCTCGCCATCAGACCCGCGCTCGCCCTCGCCCACGAGCGCGCCCCCGTCTGTCGCAGCGTGACTTTCGTCAAGTGTGAGAGTGCTGCAGGTCGTACCTGGCCCAGGCACGTTGCCAGACACCGTTTCTTTCGCCAGGACGGGGGTCGCCTTCCTCAGCGTGGTCCGGGGAGTCCGGCCTTCGGGCGTGAGTGGCTGCGGCTCGCTGTCCGTTCGGGCGGATTCGCTGACAGGGGAACGAGGGCGAATGGGCGCGAAGGGGCTCCTCTCGACAAGCTGGCGGATGGCCTCGATGTCTTGCCTCTGCAAGGCATGTTCGTGGTTACCCGGGTTGCCAGACGCCGTTTCTTTCGCCAGGACGGGGGTCGCCTTCCTCAGCATGGTCCAGCCTTCGGGCGTGAGTGGCTGCGGCCCGCTGTCCGTTCGGGCGGATTCGCTGACAGGGGAACGAGGGCGAATGAGCGCGAAGGGACTTCTCTCGACAAGCTGGCGGATGGCCTCGATGTCCTGCCTCTGCAAGGCGCGTTCGTGGTTGCCCGGCAAGGGGTCTTCGAGAGTCCCAGGGACGGCGGCGGGCGGAGTCACAGCGGGGCGTTGTTGGGTCTCGCCGCCAACCAGCTGCGTCGACAGCCCCAGGCTTTGCAAGTGGCGGGCTCCGCGTCGACCGTCGGCCACGGGGATGGCCTCGGAGGCGCTGGCTGGAGGGTCGGTGCCGATCGCAAACACGCGCCCGTCTGTGGCCCGCACGCACGCACGCTCCGGCGTGAACTCTTGACCCTCGATGCTGCGAGGAGGCTCGGGATGACCTCCACCATCCGCTCGGGGAGGCGTCGTGGAACTCATCTCGGGAGGAGGCCGGTCATCGACTGCGGGGGCCCCCTCGGCAGCGCTCCCACCTGTCGCCGCGATGCAGTTGCCAGGGGGGGAGCGATGGGCTATGACCTCGCTGGAAGCTCCTCGGGCGGAAGGCCCGCCTTCTGCGTGCTCGCCCCTGTCAAATCCAGGAGGGGCGGCGGGCGAGGGGCACGCCCCGTCGCCGCTCGTGGCCACATGCCCGTCGGCACTCTCGGCAGCCCTTGGCGCCGCCCCCGATTCTCGAGCTGAGGGCTCGTCACCTCTGAGGTGGCTGGATGCGCCTTGGAGTCTCGAGCTGAAGGCCCGCTCTGCTGTGTCGCAGGTCGCTCCAAGGGCTGAAGGCCCATCTTCTATATCAACTCTGCTACCTCCCGCTGCGTCTTGGACCCTCGAGCTGAAGGCTCGCTCCGCATGAGAATCTCGTGCCGAACGCTCGTCACGCCCACGCCTGTCTGACTGGGGGGCGGGCGGCTGACGAAAGTCTTCGGGATTAAGGGAGTGTCCAGGGAGTTGACTGGTCGCAGGATCGACCATGGCGCTGAGGCGTCCGCTTGGGGCGTCCAAGGCTGCTGGGTCGATCGAAGCTGCTGTCTCGCTGGGAGCTCCTCGGGCTGAAAGCCCGCTGTCTGTTCGAGTAGTGCTGTCAACTCCAGGGAAGGCGAGCGCGTGGCGACTCCTGTCGCCGCTTGTGGCCACATGCCCAGCAGCGCCCCCGAAGACCATAAGTGCCGTCTCAGGTTCTCGAGCTGAAGGGTCTTCATTTCTGAGGTTGCTAGATGTACCTTGGCGCCTGGAGCTGAAGGCTCGCTCAACTGTGTCAAAAGTCGCTCCAAGGGCTGAAGGCCCATCTTCTATGTTCAATTCGCAGCTGAAGGCTGCTTCACTCAGCGCAGAAGCATCCAGGAGGGGAGGCTCGGCGGAGTGACGGCGCAAGCCTCTGCAAAGCGAGTCGGGACCAAGGGCAGGCGTCTGCCTGTCTCCTCTCCTGGCGCCCTCGCGAACACCCCCTGGGGAGGCCAACGGTTCGCTATCCGATCCAGGGAAGCGACTGAAGGTCCGAATGTCAGTGTGCATCGCGGGGTTGATAGTATCAACCCGTCCCCCCGCTTCCAAGGTCCCCCCCCCTCCCCAACGCAACGGCCCAACGGTTCGCTATCCGATCCAGGGAAGCGACTGAAGGTCGCAATGTCAGTGTGCATCGCGGGGTTGATCGCATCAACCCTTCCTCCCGCTTCTAAGGTGTCCGATCCAGGGAAGCGACTGAAGGCCGCAATGTCAGTGTGCATCGCGGGGTTGATAGCATCAACCCGTCCTCCCGCTTCCAAGGCCCCCCCCTCCCCAACGTGGGCGCCCCACTGCCTGCCGTCATCCGATCCAGGGAAGCGACTGAAGGTCGCAAGATCTGTGTGTATCGTAGGGATGAACGCATCACCCCCTCCTCCAGGATCGCGCCTGCCGCTCTCAGGTCCAGGGGGGCGACCGAACGCTGCGTCGACGTCGGAAGGCGCTCCAGGGACTGAAGGCCCATCTTCTATGGTCAGTGCGCAGCCGAAGGCTGCATCACTCGGCGCAGGCGCGTCCAGGAGGGGAGGCTCGGCGGAGTGTAGGCACAAGCCTCTGTGAAGCGAGTCGGGACCAAGGGCAGGCGTCTGCCCGTCTCCCCTGCCGACGCCCTCGTGAGCGCCCCCAGGGAGTGCCAGTTCCCTAGGCCCCCTTCCAAGTCACAGTGGTCCCTGGGTCGAACGCCGAAGGCATCTCTCTGCCCCTCGTCAGTCTGCCTACGAGGACCTGGATCCGCGGGGGGGGGTGCTTGTTCAGGAGTGGGGTCCTCGCCCCCCGTGCCCCCGGCATCGCCGAAGGCAATCCCACTCGGCCCAGCACCCCCCGGAAAGAAGGAGATTGGGCGCCCAGCAGGGGGCATGGGAGGGGTTGGGGTGAGAGAGGGGGATAAGCTAGGCGGGAGGGCATCATGCCTGCCGTTATCACATCCAGGGAAGCGACTGAAGGTCGCAACGTCAGTGTTCGTACTGTCGACGCCCTCGCGACCACCCCCTGTGGGAGCCAAATCCCTGGTCCTCTCTTCCACGCCGCTACGGTTCCTGGGTCGAACGCCGTGGGCATCCCTCTGCCTGCCGTCATCCGATCCAGGGAAGCGACGGAAGGTCGCAAGATCTGTGTGTAGCGCAGGGATGAACGCATCACCCCCTCCTCCAGCGTCGCGCCTGCCGCTCTCAAGTCCTTGGAAGCGACTGAGCGCCGCGTCGGCGTCGGAAGGCGCTCCAGCAGCACTCCCACCTGTCGCCACAATGCTGTTGCCATGGGGGGAGCAATGCAGAATGAGGTGGTGGCCGACGGCCCCGGCGACTGGCAATGTGATAGCTTGAGCTCGTGCCGCCACAGGTTGAGCCCCAACCGCTTGAGCATCAACAGATAGCGCCCTCGAAGTACTGTTGTCAGGGGAGGAGCAATGGGAGGTGAGGTGGTGGCCGACAGCCCCGGCGACAGGCAATGTGATAGCTTGAGCTCGCGCCACACGCTGATAGGAAGGAGGAGCTGCACCTCGACTGTCCAACTGGGGGGCGGGTGGCTGACGCAAGTCCTCGGGGTTACAGGAGTGTCCAGGGAGTTGACTGGTCGTTGCCTCGCCGTCGGCGCCGAACAGTCCGCTTGGGGCGTCCCCTGCTTCTCCCCTCCTCGTCGTCTGCCTGCTTCTCCCCTCCTCGTCCCCTTCCGCCGGACAGCACAGCCTGCCCGGAACCAGCGTGGCGGCATATTGGGGCGTCCCAAGCTGTAGGATCGCACAGAGCTGCTGTTTCGCTGGGATCGTCCTCCGCCTCCACGTCCTCGTCCTCCGCCTCCATTCCCGAAGCCTTCCGCCGCCTGCTGCAGTGGCTGCTGCGGCTGCTGTCCTGCTGCTGCTGCTGCTGCAGCAGCTGCTGGGTCCCGTTGCTGCTGCTGCTGCTGCCGCAGCTGCTGCTGCTGCTGCTGCGGCTGTGCTGCTGCGCCGGCCCGCGGCTGTTGCAGCTGCTTGTGCAGCTGCGGCAGTTGCTGCTGCGGCCGTTGCTGCGGCTCGCCGCGGCGTCCGCGGCGCCAGCGCCGCCCGCGGCGGCAGCGGCGGCGGCGGCCGCCGCGGCGCCGGCG
>CAUYUJ010016381.1:22500-81055 GCA_963575745.1 Prorocentrum cordatum | reverse complement strand
CTCCATCCCCCCCCCCCCTTCTCCTCCCCCTGCCCCTCCTACTCAACAGCGCCCCCCTCGTCCCCCCACCGAGCCTGATCAATATTAGGTCAGCATCTCCTGGGGCACCTCGCGCCTGATGGCCACCGCCGCTAGTTTGTCGATGGTCTTCGCCTCGACGACCTCACTGAATATCTTCTCGATGATCAGGCCCGGGGCCTCGCGGGGCTGCCAGCCGACGAGGCGATCCTGAAGGTGGGGCGTGCTGTGGTCGCTCACCTGGACCTGCTGCAACCACTTGGACTTGCTGGCCTGGTGCGCGCAGGCGATCGTCGCCAGCGCCTCGGGACCCCCCCTCTTGATCTTCATCGTGATCTTCTCCCAGCTGGCCCGGCCGTCCGAGGGCACTTCGAACTCCGCCGAGGTGAGCTGCTCGCCCGCGACCGCTGCCGCCTCATCCTCGCCCTCGCCTGCAGCTGGCGCCCCGACGATCTCCTCGACCTCACCCTCAGCTGGCGCCTCGACGATCTCCTCAAACTCGCCTTCAGCTGGCGCCTCGACGATCTCCTCAGGCTCGCCAGCTGGCGCCTCGACGATCTCCTCAGGCTCGCATTCGTCAGCGGGCTGCTCTGCCTTGGCTTTGAGCTTGCCAGCAGCCGTGCTCGCTTTGCTGTCGCCCTTGCTGCTCGGGCCCTTGCTGCCGCGACCCGCGCCCTTGCTTGTCTTGCCCTTGCTCTTGGCACTAGTCGAGCTCTTGCCCTTGCCCTTGCCGCCGGCGCCCTGGCTCGCGGTGACCAGCTCTGGGATCTGGCCTGACCACTCCTCCTCACTCGTCGACGGCTCATCCTTGGCAGCCTTGTCCTTGCGCTTCCTCTTGCGGCTCGAGCAGCTGGGGCGCGGCGGGCTCCGCTTGCCGAGCAAACTGCCAAGGGAGGCCATGTCTGCATTCTGTGCCGCGGCGTCGTCATGATCAGGAATTGGGCCCCCGAGCGGCCCTCATCCCCACCGTCTTTTTTGCGATCCCAGTGCGCAAACGTGCTGCGCAGCTGGCGGCTTTGAAGGCACCTCAGATCGGAGCTCTTCAGTGCGAGGCCCCCCATCATCTCCTCGGGCTTCTCTGGCCCCAGGGGTCCGACCAACGCGAGCACCACCCTCCTTCCTTTTCTTTTCCTGGGCCCCAGTGGCCCGAACAGCGCGATATCCTTCCCGAGACCCTCTTCTTCTCAGGCATTGTTCGGGTAGCCCGATCCACGCCTAGCACCCCGTGCTCTCCTCGCGTTTTTTCTGACCCGAGACGTCCGAACAGCACCGCCACCTGAGATTGTCCTGTGTCCGGGGGTCCTCGCGTTTTTTTGACCCGAGAGGCCCTTGCAAGTTAGCCCCTCCTCTTCTATCCTCCCCTCTATCTCCTTCAGGGGCCCGATGCCCCTCCCCCCCGCTCGCGAACGCGATGTTTGACGCAGCCCCTTCGCCCAAACCCGCTCGGGCAGAGGCTCCAGGCCCCGCGAAACATCTCGCCGCGATGTCCGACAGCGCCGCGGCTTGCGAGCTTCGAACAACCCGACCTCGTTCATTTGTTCGGGCATCAGGCCCCATCAACACGAGCGCCCCCCCTTTCCTCTGCGTTTTCCTGGCCCCAGCGAATCAGCGCGATTGCATGTGCGTTCCTCCTTGCGCTTCCTGACCCTAGGAGTCCGAACAAATGTTCACCCCCACCCCCCCCCCCCCCCCCCCCCCCCCCCCCGCAGTGTTTCTGGCGCCCAGGGCTCCGAAAGCGCGAGCGTCGCCCCTTCTCATTGGTTTATCGTGGGCCCCAGGGGTCCGATGATAAGGATTATTTGTATTTGGGCGGCGGTGTGGGGTGGGTCCTCGAGTGATCTCCACCTCGCCCTTATCCTCCTGATCCTTCTCCTCCTCATGGGCGGCTTGATGGCGTCCACCATCGTCTTCGGGGGGCAGCGGCCTTTCTCCGACTTGTATTTCTCGCGCAACACCGAGCCGATCGCGAGCTGCCGCGCCGCCTGCGGGGATGGAGGGGCACGTGCAAAAGGCGAAGGGACAGAGGGATAGAAGAAAAAAGAACACGTGGATACATCAGGAGCTACAGACATGCAACTGGGTCTCCACCGATCTTTCCCTCATCGATCCTCCGACCCTTCCCTAGCTCATGGGGCCTCCATCCTCCGACCCTTCCCTCGTCGATCCTCCGAGACCCCTCCTTCATCGAGCCTCCTCGTGATCGCATCTAGCGCCTCATCCGACCCTTCCCTCGTCGATCGCCGCGCCTCCGTCGTATTCTGGCTGAGGCGCTCTCCGTTGGTGACGGTGTTGGTCGCCTCCAGGGTGGGTGCGAATGCCTCCCCTTCGCGCGTTCCCGCGGGCGCGGATCGAGGAAAATGGTCGAGGCAGTGCAGTCGGGGCGTTGACTTAAGGAGCCCTAAATAAGGAACGAGGCCCCTGTTCCCCATACGTTCAACTTGTGTTTCCTTGGGAAACCCTCGGGACCACCCGGAGCAACCTGTGAAACATTCAAGGGGCACCGAGCCCCTCCCCAACGGAAAGGATTCATTCTTCAGCGCCCCGACTGTATGAAGAGAATGACCTATAGGCAGGGGGCACGGTTGATTACCTAGCATCTCTTGTGGACTTTTCTCCCGGTCGAATCGCTCGACCTTCGTCCGCCTCATGCAGTTCGCTCCTCTCGATCCCCGGGTCAGGATGCACCCCTCCCCTCCTTCGGCGCTGCGTAGCAAGGGCGGTCGCCGCTCTTCTGGCACGGGTGGCTTCCGAAGTCGGGGATCGTCGGATGTCCTCGCGGCGGTGCGTGGGCGAGGCTCAAGGTTGAGATTCGGTAGGCCTCAGATGGCAGGCGTTTGCGATGAGGAGAGTACGGTTTCAATGGCGACGCAGCTGGGGGTCGATGTGGCGGCAAAGGGATGAGACAGTCTCCAGAAGAGGCAAAAGGAGGAAACGGACCAGGAGGACGATGGAAGACCAGGATACCGATGCAGAAAGGGGTCTAAGTCGCGTCTTCGTCAGAACCGACGTCGCCCGAAACGTCGCTACCATTATCATTGATGAGGAAAAGCGTCGCCATGGCAACCACCGTCAGCATCATGATCATTAGTATCGCTGTCGGTGATCACCATCGCCATCATCACGGCCATCGCCATCACCGTTCCCCATCACCCTCATCTTCGTAGTATCCGTCGCCACGGTTAGCATCGGCGTCGACGATATCGGCGTCAGTCGTCGAAGGCGCGGCGCTAGCTCCCGCCAAGCACAACTGGCCGATCGCGTCCGTCTGGGTGCGCAGCGCCTCGGGATGCGGTGCGGAGGCGGGGAGCGCGAGAGGCAGATGCATGGGTCCTCGTCCTCATCCCGCGTCTTCATCCTCATTCTCATCCTCGTCCCTCCTCGTCCTCATCCTCGTCCTCATCCTCAACCTCGCCCCCCTCCTCATCCTCGTCCTCATCCTCGTCCTCGCCCTCATCTGCGTCCTCCTCATCCTCGAGCCCGATCGCCAATCCTGGTCCTCATCCTCATCCTCATCCTCGCCCTATCCGTCCTCGTCCTCATCGTTCTCCGACCCATGTGCCTCGGGCTGAACTAATATTAGAAACTCTGCCTATCGGAATTCTCATGTCCTCCTCGAGCTCCTACTCCTGCCCCCCCCCCCCCCCCCCCCTACTGCGCCTGCGCGGCGGGCGCTGGCTCGCCCGCCCACGTTTTCGGCTTCGCCAGCTTGCGCGTCATGGCATGGCCTCGAGGGAAGGCCGATCCTTTCCTTCCCGCTCCTTCTCCTCCTGAGGAGCTCCTGCCCCCTCGACCTCTGGATATCCCCCCCTGCTCTCTCGACCTCGCGCCTCTCGACCCTTTTCCCGCTCGGGGCGTCGGCGGATTCTGCCAGCGAATGGCGATCGACGATCGATGACGCCGAAGCGTCGCGAGCTCGCGACGCTTCGTTGCCATCGATCGTCGTCGTCGCATTTTGTTGGCAGGGTCTGGGGCCCAAGCTGGAATCCAACGCGGCGCGTGGCCCTGCTTGCTTGCCCGGGCCCCGCCTTGTCTGACCCCTCCATGCGTTGCGCGCGGGCGACCGCGGGCTGGGCGCCCTCGGGCCAAGCCGCGCGGAGCGCGCGCGCGAGCTCGCGCGCGAGCGCGGGTCGAAGGGCTCAAGAAACGACGAGGAGGACGAGGAGAAGGGGGGGGGGGGTGGGGGGGCAGGAGGAGGAGGAGGAGAAACAAAGCACGATGAGGAGGGGGAGGGGGAGGGGGAGAGGACTTGCGTATATCCTGACAACGCAAGGGGGGGAAAGAAACGCATGGCCGAGCCGAGCTAATTGGTCGGCGGTCTCCTGATCGCAAAGTGAGTTATAAGAGTGCTTTTATCAATTCGAAAACCCAAACCATTAATATTTTTCATGATGTGAGTGAATGCGGCGTCACTGTAGGATAGTTTAAACAAGTCGCTGCAGGATGTGCAGATTTCTATCAAGCGGGGGATGTTAACTGGAAAACCACATGTTGAACACCCAATGCAAAACTTCATTCTCTGAGCAGGAGAGGCGATCATCTGAATGTGGAATGTGCAAAACGCACATGCGCCATGCAGCGCGCGCGCGGGCGGGTCACCCGCGCGCGGGCCGCCCTCCACGCGCATGTGCATTTTGATGCAGCGGGAGCGATGTTATCTCGAAGTCCCAATGGCGAACAACCCAATGTAAGAATCCATTCTCCGATCGGAAAAGGCGATCTTCTGCATGTGGAATATACAAATTCGCATATGCACCATGCAGCGCATGTACATTTTGATACAACGGGAGCGATGTCAACTCGAAAACCCAACGGTGGAAACCCAATGTAAAACATCATTCTCTGATCTCGAGAGGGGATCATCTGAATGAGGAATATGCAGATTCGCATGTGCACCATGCAGCGCGCGCGCCGCCCTCCGCGCCCTCGTAGACATATTGATATACAACGGGAGCGATGTTAACTCGAAAACCCAATGGTGAACACCCAATGCAAAATTCATTCTCCGATCGCAAGAGGCGATCATCTGAATGTGGAATATACAAAACGCATATACACCACGCAGCGCGCGCGCGGGCGGGCCACCCGCGCGCGCACCGCCCTCCACGCGTATGTGCATCTTGAAACAACGGGAGCGCTGTTAACTCGAAAACCCAATGGTGAAAACCCATTGTAAAAATCATTCTCTGATCTCGAGAGGGGATCATCTAAATGTGACATATGCAGATTCGCATATACACCATGCAGCGCGCGCGCCGCCCTCCGCGCCCTCGTATACATATTGATATACAACGGGAGCCATGTTAACTCGAAAGCCCAATGGTGAAAACCCATTGTAAACATTCATTCTCTGATCGGAGCGGGCGATTATCTGAGCGTGGAATGCACGTGCGCCAACGAGCGCCCGCAGGTTGGTCACCCGCGCGCGCGTTATAATGCGGCGGCATCGGATTATCGCCCATGCGGTCGTTCAACGCGCGATCCAACAAATAACCAGACATACGCAACAAAAACAATACATGAGACATAAAAACAAGACATGCCACAAAAAAGCAAGACAACGTCAACAACATCACAGCATGGCGCAGCTTTCAAGACAAAACAGCCGTCTTGAAACAGGTGCAGCTGGAGGATGTCAGGGCTCCCGCGTTTCGATCGTTGGGTCGGTGCGCTCTGACGAGGTCGCTCGGCCCGCGGACAAATTGTGGGACGAGGAAAAACTTGATTTCGAGGAACCCGCAGTGGTCCGACGACGGGATATACATGTGCGAAAGCCTTCATTCCGTGCGAGCGGGACTTGGACATTGCCTCTTCTTTGAGGCGGTTGTGCGGTACCGCTACAACGTGCGCAAAAGCTAACTCATCAACCCTGGCAGGAACGCTACCCCGGAGTCGCTTGAACATGTGGGCTTGAAGCGCTCTGATATCCATCCTACAGCTCACAGCAATAATGAGTCAATCGTGACCAAAGAAAGAATGAGTCGCATGAAGAAGAGCTCCACAGACGCGATGAGCAATCTTAGCAAGACTGAGCAGCATATGCGCAAGTGGGTGGATATTCAAGGAGGAAACACTCGCGCGCGCTTCGCGGCGGGCGGTCAGACGCTTGCCGACCAACAGCCAGGAAGCGCTCCGACCTGGAGTCCGGCCAATGCAGCGGCTCAGCCGCCAGCGCGTCATGAGCCTTTCTTCCAGTTCCTTGAGCCCCTGAAGCTTCGCTTTACGAGTTGGCTCGAACGCGCGGCTCGTCGTGGGAGGCAGGCGCCTCCGACCGCAGCGTCATGGTGGCCCCTTGTGGTCTTCCGAAGTCGATCAGTGCGCTCGCCCATTTAAGTGCCCTGCTCTATCCGTTTTCGAAATGCCCGACGTGAACGACCAACGAGTCGAGCCAACTGAGGGATGCGACAACTTGGCACGGAGCTAAACATGAGCGGCGTACAAGTTCCAACCATCGATGCGCGCTCGCCGCGCATTTAAACGCAACGATGAGTAGGACTCAGCTGTTATTGCAGCTGTCGGTTATCAGGCAATTGTATCTCTTGGCAGCCAGCCCAGCCGGACTGCCGAGTCTGTGTTGCTTCGCAGCGGGCGTGCTGACGGATCCAAGGGCATCGCGCCTCCGGATAGATCCGCAATCCCACGGTGCATCAGGACGGACCGCCCCGAATCCGAGATGCCATTTTGGCCTGATCGCGTTCCTCTCGCGGGCTGCGTAACTAAAGCGCTGGGGGGGGGGGCCGGGAAACCCAATGATGACTGCAAGTGCAACCCGTCAGATCGTCCAGGGAGAGGGCCAGGGGCATGCCATCACCAGTCATCGCGATGCCCCCCCCCCCCCACAACGTTGCCGCACAATTCCCCCCCGAGCGCTTCGCCAGGCCAGGCGAAGCAACGAGGCTGGAAGAAGAAGTGGCTCGCGAGGTCACTCCCGCTTTGATCGAACTCATTGCCAGAATGCGGGGTGAATCCTGCGAAAACGTGCCAGCGCATCAACGATGGGGGGGGCTTCTCCTGATTATCCGTGAGATCACCTAATCCTTCTAGCAGAAGGACTTCATGTCGCTTTCCCTGGTCGAGAAGCGCATGGCCCCGCGAACGGCGGGGGGCGCGACCCTGCCCAAAGGCGGGCTGACGCTTGCGCGTTGGACAGCCGCATCAGGTCTGCGGTTCATTTGTCAGACCTGTTGGGGGAATGGACTGAAGGTTTGGGCGCTGGGGTTCGTCGCGATGTTCGGAGCCGCTGTGGCGAAGTTTAGAATGCCGTGGAGTTCATGAACTCCTGTGGCATCGATAACCCGCTGGCTAAAATCCGCTTGGCCATCGGTCACTTTGGCCATTTTGTTACGGGCGCAACCATTGGCCTAACTAGAAGTAGAATGAGTAAAGTTGAGGCGGTAGGCTCAGCCGATCCGCTCGTTGCGGCCCCCCTACTGGCTCAGCTGCTTCGGGGGCTGATGTAGAGACCCCTGGAGACCCTGTGACCCCGAGGGTCGATGCTAGTGCTCCTGGCGGCTCCGCCGCTTCGGAGCATGACGCCCAGGCCCCTGGCGGCCCCGCCGCTTCAGGGGGCGACGTCGAAATTTCGTCAGAATCCACTGCACCGCAGGCGCCCGACAGTACATGGGCGAAGGTGCGCGGAGGCCTGAGACACGCCCAAGACGTGCCTCGCATTTTTCAGGAACTGCGCGGGCAGGTTGGAGGGGAAGGCGCACTCACGAACTCAGCCCGTGTGATCCGATGTCCACCGGCTCAGCCGCGTCGGACGCCGACCCTCCCAGCGACGACAGGGAGCTGGCGCCCCCCATGGGACGGGATGATCGGAATCGGCCAGCGTGGGCTAATGGGCCCGTGGATGATGAGGACGGCCGCGGGCGCGATGGCGGTTGGGGCCCTTCGTGGGACTACGCCGACAGGGGCGCCGACGACCGCGTCATCGGCTACTGGGCCCATGCCAATCGTCACCGTTCAAGAACTGAGAGTTTAATGACATGGCAGTGGTTCACCGCGCAGGCCGACAACGACCTCTTCATGAGCGAGCCCAAGGGTGCCTCAAAGGGAGAAGAATGGACGTCCAACCGTCCGGCCTGGACGTAGGAGTTGGAGACGTGCCCGCGGAAGATTACGCCCCTGAATCACATGCCCGCGAGGCACTGAGGACAGCTGCTGCGACCTTGCCCACGCCACCGCAACCGCCGACGCCCAAGGCGAGGCCGGCCGACAAGGGCAAGAACAAGGGCGAGGGCACTGGCAGGGGTCACGGAAAAGTCGAAGACCACCATCGGCAATACCCCTACGACCAGTCCCAGTGGAATTGGCAGTCTGGTCGCGACTGGCACCGCCAGCGACTTCATGAAGATGGCTGGTGGAGATCAACTACGGCAGATGGCCTGGTACGACTTCGTCGTCACCTGGGCGGCATCGCTCGGCTTCGCCGGCGCGATGTGGGCGCAGACAGCAGAAGATCTCTAAGGTATGAGCTGGCGCATGAATATAGCTCGGGCGGAGTCCGTCGGGCTGCTTCGGCCCATCGCCCCTCGGCAACCTCGGTGGAGTACTAAAAGCTTTCTTTTGGGGGTTGGCTCCCGAGGGTGTAGATGTGCAGGCCGAGTGGGCGTGGGCCGACGCGGGCCAGCGCGCCCCGCCGCGGGGGGGGGGGCTCCTCTCCGCGCCGCCATCCTGCCGCCCTTGCATTCGCTATTGCTGTGCCGACTGGTCATCTGCAGCCATCCGAGAGGCATGGGGAACATGAGCGAGCTAGCTCGCGCGCGCGCCGACGGCTGCCCCCTTGTCGTCGTCGCGTCGTCGGCCGGCTGGGCTCCTCCCTGCCACGCATATCTCTCTTATCTGCTTAATGGAGCTTTCCTTCCAAGCCGTGGCCTTGTCGAAGCCCCCCGAGCGTTCTTCGTGAAACCTATCTCCAGGGGAACAGGAGACCATATCGGAACACGCTGCAGGGATAGCCAATATCTAGGCAAAAAGCAGGAGGAGGACGACGACGATGAATACACGTTCGAATAATAGCGCTCCGATTTGGTGAGCCGGGTCAGTGAGGCTTGCGGTGCATATTTGAGACCATCGTGTGACGCCTGGCTCAAGTTCCATTCGCTCCAGGGAACTCCTACCATATTTTCATGGTGGCGGAACCCGCGGTTCGCTCCGCGCGTTCCAGCGCGCGCGGTTAATTCCATGAAGCACTCCCCTCCCGGCAACGGCCGTCGCGGCAGCCGCGGCGCGACCAGCAAGCCCTGGCCCAGGGCGCAGCCGACGCAGGCTTCGAGGTGGAGCCGCCCGAACTTCGAGAGGCATGGGACAACCTGAGCGCGAGCCGCAACGCGGAATTGTGCAATGGCGGTTGCGAGAACGGATGTCCCAGGTATGTTAACACGGCATTCAAGGCAAATCACGAAATAATGCAGTCATTTTTCGAACGCAGTGTTACACAGGGCACCAGGGTTGTTGGCAATTATGAAGTATTCCCAACGTTGCAGATGAGCTACGCATCGTTGCTCTCTTCAGTTTATCGATTAACCGCAACATTCGCTGCGAAAAACAGTTGAACAATTTCAAACAGCACGTGGGGAAATAGTTCCAACATCAAGCGGGCACCCCAGACACCCCAGATCACGTTGGCAAGATGGATGAGGCAACGCCGCTCTGTTGGAAACGCGCCCAGGCAAGCGTGGGCGAAAACAAGTCCGCGAGCGAATGTGCATCCGTCAAGATAGCGTTCTCAGGCGACGTGACCAAGTTCAGGGAATTGAGCGAACAGCTGTTGAATTCATCTGCCCAAATGCATCGCGGTTATCGAAAAGCCCCAAGAAGAATTTGAACATCAATTTCGAAACCATGGACGGGGCATTGCCCGATAGGTTGAGGATGGCGCGTTGAAGATCATGCGCGGGAGGCAAGCCCTCAACGGCTACACCAAGGCGCCGGAACCCAAAAAGCAATGTATATCGAACATGTGGAACATGACAAGATCACGCGCGGGAGTTTATCCCCGAACGGGGGCGCCATGGCTTCGGAATTTACAAAATTTGGGATCTGACGAGAAAGGTGACACATGATTTAGATGAGGGCGGCTATGCCAATTTGGAAGGGGACCGCTGGATGTTGTTGCATGAGACATTAGAGGGAACAGGGCCACGGGGGAAGCTTAAGGGTCCACCCGAAGGAGACGCCTTGGTGGCTGGTCAACAAGATGCAAGTGGGGCCTCACGGGTTCCAGAGTTGCGCGTTCGCACGGGATGATGCTCTGCCATGACACCCGTCAACCGATGAAGATGAATGAAGTGGTTGCACAGCTTGAAACGTGGAGTGCGTTGGCTGAACTCATGGAAAAGCATGGGCCGCTCCTGTCAGGATTGCAGCCGTCGTGGCCATTCGGACCCGCGCAGGTGTGCGGCGTCTGGCGACCGGATGGCTTCGGTATTCCAGCGTCGTAGACCATCGACACCAACCAGCAACTCTCTGTTGGTGCGAAGACTGGGCGGGGAAGGAAAGGCCATGCGCCTGTGCGGAGATCGCCGACGCGATGGACAATGGCCAGATGGGAATTGGGGCTCCACTGGAGACGACGCAGGTTTTCACGACGAGGCTGGTAATTGGCTGCCCTGGGCGTGGAAGAGATGGCCGAGAACGGCAGCGCGAATGGAGCTAGTGCAGGGAAAGGACATGGCAAAGGAACCATGCGTTACAGGCGCGGAAGGCATGGGCGCACTTCTATGGACTGCGCCGAACTTCAAAATGACGAGGAGGCGGAAAACGAGAGCGCGAAGCAGTCAAAGGTTAACGACGCTCGCGGGCAGGCGGCTGTAAAAGGGGCGCGGCGACGCCAGGGCGGGGGGGGGGCGGCCCGCCCGCCCACCTCGTCCTGGGGGCGCCTTTCTGGGGGCACGGAGGATGTCGCGAGCCTGGGGGCCGTCTCTCGCCGCGCTGCCGGGGACTGATCGTTTGCGAGGGGGATCGGCCTGCGCCCGGCGGCTCGGGGGGCCTCCGCCCCGGGGCCCATCCTCGATCGACTGGGGCCGCGCGACGAACGAGAGGAACGCGCCTTGCAGGGGGGGCTGGAAGTCAGGCGACACGGCCTACTCCTGGAGACAGCATGGGCCCAAGAAGGAAACCCTGGGGCATTGGCTTAGAGCAGCGACGGCGCAGCGGCGACCGGCGCGACGATTTCGGGTGAAGCCTACTTGTCCTACCCGGGCGAGGTGATCCTCCGCAGCTGGAAGCATCGGCGGGCGGGTACTCAGG
Organism: Prorocentrum cordatum; assembly: GCA_963575745.1. Taxonomy (NCBI): domain Eukaryota; class Dinophyceae; order Prorocentrales; family Prorocentraceae; genus Prorocentrum; species Prorocentrum cordatum. Next base: position 69,787 of record CAUYUJ010016381.1, on the reverse strand, counting down.
CGGAGGTGGAAGCCCGCAAATTCGCGACCGAAGCTGGGGGGGCCAGAGCCGAAGCGGCGTCAGGGCAAGCGCGGGGGCGAGGGCATCTCGAGCCAGCTGGGCCCGCCGGACTCGGAACTGGATCCGCGCAGTTCGACTTCGACGAACGCGGAAACGACGACTGCCGCGGGCAACGGTGCAGCTGGGGTAGATCCACCAAGCAGCGCGGGGCGCGGCCGCGACGCCCCCGGCGCCGCGCCCCCGGAAGACGCGGAGGACTTTCGAGATGCCGCGATGAGATCCCGATCGTCGATGCGGCCCCTGCGGCGGAGAGGCACGCGACCCCGAAGAAATGATGGGCCAGACGCTGGAGACGATGATGTCCGACGAGATTGTCGAGTCAGCCCACGGGGCCGCCGAAGTGGTCCGCGCGTCGGTCAAGCAGGCGGCGAAGCGGAAGGAGGTGCAATTGAAAGGCTTGACGAGCGAGGGGCTGGAGCAGTTCGTGGAGGCGGGCGACTTGGAGTGGAATGATATCCTGGCGGCCTAGGTGGTCAGGATCGCGCCCCCGCGGGACGCGGATCGCGTCCGACGCGAGAACCCCGGCGGGCCTATGCCGGGCCGACGTTGCCGCGCGTGCAAGAAGAAAGACGGCGACCGCATTGCGAAGTGCTGCTGGGTTGGCCGTGGAGACAAGGGCCCGGTCCTGACGGAGCTGGAGACCAACTTCCCGATGACGCAGGAGGAAGCCTGGATGATGGGTGCGCAGCTGAACGATCCCATGGGCGACGTCGGATCGGCGTTCATGAACGGAAATCGCTGCCAGCGGAGGCAGGGGCTCCATTTTGGCGAGCTCCAGGCCGACGGAGCCCCTGAAGCTGAACTGAGCTCGGTCCTGGAGACCCCAGTCGGCGTCCATGGCCTCGGCGACGCCCCCGCCCAGTGGTGCAAGAGCTTCGCGGCGGAGGCGATCCAGGCGGAGTTCAAGGCGAGCTCCTGCGACCCGCGCTTGCTGCGCCCGCGCGACGGCGACGATAGCCACAGGCCCTTGGCCCTATGGATCAGGTCGGGCGACGGTTTGCAATTGGCAAGCACGGGGAGGGAAGCGGGGACTTCCCGGGCAAGCGGCAGGGCAGCTGCCGGAGAAGTCCGCGAACATTTGCCATAATGATTCGGCGGAGGAGATCGAGCTCGCCAACGCGCCGGCGAGCCACCGGGAAGTGCCCAAGGAGACTTGCGAAAAAAGAAGGAGATCTCTGCGCTCGGGGCGGTGGCAGGATCCCTGAATTACGCGGGGCGAGAGACGCGACCCGACCTCAGTTGTCTCGCCTCTTTACTACAGAGCACGTTCCCCACGCCGAAGGCGGCGGACCTCCTGGAGGGCGCCCCGCTCGCGCGCGCGGGCAAGGATTTCTCTCGCGCGCGCCTCTGGATTCGGCCCATTGGCCTGCAGGGCCTGGCTTTCTCGCCATGGCAGGCGCCGCCTGGGCGACGCGAGGGATCAGGCCAGTCAGGCCGCGTGGATCTTCGCAGCCCAGGGCGTCCGCATCTGCGAGGGCAGCTGGGGCAAGACATCGCCGCTGGCGTGGCGGCCTTATCGTCTAGCACGGATGGCGCCGAGCTCGCCGGCGGCAGAGACGCTGGGCGTGGGCGAGGGCCTCGCGAACGGCGCCTCCCCGAGGTCGACGTTCGCTCAGCTTGCTTTCGCAGGCGCGACGGCATGGGCGGCGCCGGAAGCTGGGCGGATGCCCCTGCTGATCGCGGCCGCGGACTGCAAGTGCCCGCGCGACCACCTGCGCAACATGTCGCCCGGCCCTAGCAGGGACCGGAGGACAGCCCTGGACATCGCCATCATCTTGCGCGAGAGCACGAGGGACAGCGAGGCGGATGTTCGATGGGTGGGTGGGAAGCGACGCCATATCGCCGCACTTCAATACGAGTCGGCCACTTGGGCGAGCGCGGTATCATAGCAACGTAGACGACATAACATGATGATGGTTGTAGCGATATTGATGGCGATGTTGACAACGACGACGGCGCGGCAAGCGGCGGCGCCGATGCTAATCGCCCCGCCAGCGCCGACGGCGTCCTCGCGTCGGCGACGAAGGTTCTGGGCGGAGTTCGACGTGCGCGCGCGGCCGCGAGTGGCCTGCGTGGCACTATTCGACGGGGGTCGCGCCCCCCCCCCCCCAGCAAGCGCGCAAGGGCGTTTCAATGATTGCGGCATGCGGCGCGAGAGGCCTGTTTGCCATAATTCAAGGGACATGTTGAAGAACCCATGGTTTCATTGAGTTCGAATGAGCGCGAGCGCGTTTTTTCTTCCGAAGCTGTTGTTGCGAAGCCATGCGACACGCTGTTTCAACTCCTTGCGAAACCCGTGGCTTTGAAAGTTCTCGGCACGCGCGCGCGACGACGTGCGCGCGTGCACTTCGCCACAGTTTGGTGGTGCAGAAGGGTTCTCGCGACAATGCGCGCGCGAGGGCGTTCGGGCGATTTCGACATGCGCGCGCGAAGCCCGTTTGATCGCACGCGACGAAAGTATTGAAACACATGTGGTTTTGTCACGGATTCGCGAGAGCCCGCGCGCAAGCTCTTATATAGAGAACCGCGTTGCGAACCTGAGGCTTTTGAGAGATTGCGCGCGCGCGTGCACTTCGTCCAGTTTTGTGCCGGGCACGTTTGGCACTTGAGGATTTTGTGATAAGCGAGTGCGCGCGCTGTATTTTTTGCAAGGGCTGGCGGGGGGTCGATGCCAGCCTGCCATGGATGGCAGGGATCATATTTAGGATGGGCGATGGGGCAGACACATTTGTAACTTGCATTGCGACAAGGGGGTCGGATAATCCCAGGGCGCGGGTATAATCAAGCTTCTGTCAGGGAAAAGATGCGACGGCGACGGCGGCAGCGGGCGACGCCGCCCGCAAATGCCGCCGCGCGCCCCAAGCGGCGGCGACGGCGACAGCGACGGCGGCGACGGGCGGCGCCGCCAGCAACAGCCGCCGCTCGCCCCGAGCGGCGACGACGGCCACGGCGGCGACGGGCGGCGCCGCCCGCGAAGGCCGCCATTCATCCCGAGATGGTTAAGCCAAGTCAAAGCCCCGTAGTGCAAACGCGGTTTATTGGAATTTGAGGCCGTTCCTCCCATTTGGAGCTCAACAACTGCTCTTCTGCATGGCCGTTGCTGATGGAATGGGGCGCGCCCGAGTGGGGCAGGAGAAGTGAGTCAAACCCGGGCGCGTAGATGTTACGCGCGCATAGTTTTACGCCATGGCCAGAATTCGAGTCTTCATCAGGTTGCCCGGAGAATGCCCTGAGCCAGGTCTGCGTGGAAGATTGCTAAAGTAAATGTATAATAGCAGGGCCGCCTCCTGGGGGGGCTGTTGCATGGGCTCTTCTGCGCGCGACGTCGGATTTGATGGCGGAAATCGCCGCTGCGTTTGTTTGTCCCGGCGCAAGACGAGACGAATCTGGCGAACTGTCCATGGAGGCGATTCTATTCGATTGGATGCTGATGCTGGCGTCGACAAGTCCGGGAGATATATTCAAGCGTCGAAGCTATCTGCGGCAGATTCGGACCAGGGCCGGAAGACCTGGGTCGTGGAGTGGAACCAGGATGGATTATGGCACGCGGCGGGTCAGATGCGTGTTGAGATATTTGTCAAAGAGTCAAGGGTGGGTCAGCACGAAGTTGCACGTGATATGCGGGGTGAACAGTTTCCGCGTGAAGAGAAGGGCGAAGAGGCCCTTCTCAAAATCACGAAGTTCAGAAATCCCGCATGAGTAGTGTTTTTTTTTTTTTTTTTTTTTTTTTTTCCCCCAGCGCAGGGCCGCTCGGATATGCAATTCCCAGACAAGGAACGGGCGTCGCCGGCCCCCGCGCGAGGGGCGTGGGAATGTCTCGCCAAGAGGGGGGGGGGGGTCTTCAAGCATCGCGGCAAATATGGGCATCAGTTTTGCGCCGAGAACGTCCTCGGGAGTTAACTGCGCGGGCAGGCACCGACTTTGCAGGATGCAAAAGACCGCGATTGTCGACGCGCGGGGTAAAGTCGCGGAGTTCAGCTCAGAGCGTGGTAGCACTATCTTCGGGAAGGGCGGTATCTGCGGAATGATGCAAGGAACCTCAGTAGCGTTGGGGTCTCGCGCGGTCCTCAAGCACGTCGAGGTTGCTTGTGGCATCTCTTGCAATGGCCGCGCAATTGCAGCCGTTGCCAGTGCGAGCAGGCGATGACTCGGCAAAGTCAGGAGCAGCGAAGTTGCAAGAGAAGATGCGCCGCGGGGACATCGGCGTGATCAAAAGGGGGATCGCACGGACCTCAAGCAGATAATTTGAAACCAATCTACTCCGTATCCGATTATCTTCGCAAACCACTTTGTCGGATACTGGAGCTTCAGGGCCAGTCGGGATCCAGGTGCTCGTCGTCACGATTAAGCCTGCGCTGCAGAAGGTGTTAATCATGCTCGGTGCTTTGCTGCATTCACTGAGCAGTAGATCGCGCGCTGGAAAGCCCCTGCAGGTTTTCGCCCAAAACATAGACGCCCGTCGTGTGCACCAACTTTGCTGTTTCATTGCTTGTTGCTCAGCTGGATTTGCTTGGGTCGAATCTTGGATATGATGCGCTGCCTATTTGTCGAGAATTGATCCGTTACACGGTGGCACGTGCTGTTTAGATTTCCCCGTCTCCACATTCGGCTTATCAGCCGAAGGAGGGTGTTAGATTATAGCGTTCCGCTTCGTTGAGCAGGTGATCTAATTAGATTGGTGCGGTACATATTTGAGATCATGATCGTGTTATTTTTGGTTCAAAATCCAGTTGCCTCCAAAAGAAATTGTCTATACCAGATTTTGAGGAACACTAAATGGAGGATCTTTGAGGGCATCGGAGCGGAGACGAGGAGGGGGAATGGGACGAGAGCGGTGCTGGACTCGCCTCGGCATCTTTGGAAGCTTTTTGATGGAGTCCGCCCCCAAGACGTTCGTCATCGGTTGTGTTTCGGCGTCGTTCGCCTTCGTCGTCGTCGTTTCGCATTTCTCGGCGTTGCTTTCCCGTTGTTTACTCTTGCGCTAAAGGTGGCGCACCACACGACGATGAATTGGGGCAAGCGCCACGACAACGAGGCGCTTGACGGTCGGGGGTGTTCCGCGCGCAGCGCGACGAATGCTGCGTTCGGTGGAGGCCGCACGGATGGTTTCCGATGACGTGGGTCATGCCCATGTGCGCTTGTTTTGCGGCAAGGTCGTGCTACCTCGGCAAGTGAGGCTGAACGCCCTGTAATGCCAGCGGACATCCTTCAAGATTGAGCGTCTGACGTGGCATTTGACAGCAGTGCCCACGCCGTCAAGGCATGGATTTGTCGTATGCGTTCGCAGCTACTCACTGGAAACATCCGTCCTGCCTTGCAATTGCTTTGCAATCAGCCAGGAGGGGTGCGTACAGGATGACGCTGTTCGGGATCGCTGCACGTGCCGTTTGCGGTCGCCAGGTCTTGTTGCTCGGGTGTCGCATCGCGTCTACCAGCTGCGCCCATCCCATGCTCACCTTCCACCTCTCTTCCAGCACGCTGCATGGGTAGATGTGCAAGCGCGCGAAACCAGACCACATGGCTGTCTCTTTCGGTCGCATGCTTGCAGGCCTGAACTCAACACGCATTCAATTGTACGGATGAGTATGCCAATAACGCTTGTGGATATACCTTGTGTGTATATATATATATATATATTCAGCCCGATGCCAGTGAATATTGTAAGATCTTACGGTTATGTTCGGTCATTTGGTGATCAGTTCGTCGGTAGGTTCATGGCGATGGTCTTCGCTTCGTTGAATGAATGATGTTCGTCATCCCGTGTGAGCCTCCTGTGACATCAATTTGCCGCCAGAGAGTTTAGCTAGCGTTCACGGATCCTGATGCCTGGGGTTGCAGTAGACCCAAACTTTCTAGAAGATGCTATGCGCGCCCACCCTCGTACCCGAAAGTGTCTCTTGAGATCGAAGCCATAGCTCAGCCGCACTTTTTTTCTATATCTCTCTATTCCTCTTTACTTTGGTCTGGAAGCAGGGGATTGTGTCTCTGGTGCAGCAACGAGACGTCGGAGATGGTCCTCTACGCTCGGGGCAGCACTGTCTTCTCTGTGGTGCACGCTGCGGTGCAAGGTCTATTGAGAAACCACGCGCAGCCACATAGAATTTGCAACCACAGTTCTGGGAACCACGCCTCCTCGTCCTCTTTTTGCGCTTAGGGGAAGCGTAGCCCTCTCGGTTTCGCCCTTGCCAGGACCGCTGGATGGAGTTCACAGACCGCCACCAGTCGCGCCGACTTTGCATGTTGTGTGCGGGCGGTTGAAGAGCGGTTGGAGCAGCATGCGATGACGTTTGTCGTCGTCGTCGTCGTGGTCGTCGTCGTCTTCGTCGTCTTCGTCATTATCGTCTTTGTCGTCGTGGGCCTCCTGTGTGTAGGCGGAGCGCCGGTCGTTTGATGGTCGGGGCATGTGCGGGGGAGATCCTTGCCAGCGACGCGATGGCTCGGGGGACCACGACAACGGGCCCGGACAATAAAAGACCTTTGCCGCGACTCCCTCCCAATCCCCCCGTAGAGACGAAGAAAGGGAGAATGAGGGAGGAGGAGTGGGAGGGTGAGGGAAAGGGAGACGAAGAAAGGGAGGATGAGGATAAGGAAGGGGGAGGGAGGGGGAGGGAGGGTGATGGAGGGGAAAGAGAGGGAGAGAGGGAGGGAGGGAGGGAGAGGGAGTGTGGGAGTGAGGACGAGGAGGAGGAGGAGGAGGAGGAGGAGGAAAGAAAGAGGAGGATGAGGAGGAGGAGGAACAAGAAGAGGACCAGAGTAAGCCTGATACCCCCTCCCGTCCAAAGTCCTTTCCTCGGAAGTCTCAACAAGTATCCTGTTTCACCGCGTGAGTCGCCCACCTGAACGACGAGCGCCCATGGGCCCACAAAGCAGGCAGGAGTTCTGTTTAGGAAATAATGGTTCTCGATTTTTTGAGCTGTAAGAACTGTCACACAGTGAGGCCATCAAGTTCAAGGAAACGCTTATCGACAGCCCCGTTTTGAAGAGAAACCGCCTCCATCCGTGTAGTTGTGGCAGTGTTTCATATCTGTGGTAATCAAGTCAAATGACGTGCTGATATATGTTGCACAGCCACATGTGTGTAAGACATTTCAGGCCAGTCTTTGGCGAGAGCCTCATTTTGAAAACTGTGAGCCCGTGTGTAAGGTCTGGCAGTTATTAGGAGAGTGTGCGCGTCGTTTAGAAGACGATCCCATTTTTTACCCACTGCGCATCCATCCTAGCTGCTGGGAGTTCCGAGCTTGAATGTTAGCCAGCGCTAGTTCCAAACAGCGCTTTCTTGCAATGTACGCGGTTCAATCGAGGTGGTGTGATCCACCTTGCGGAACTTGAAGTTGTAAACGCCATTGCTCGCGCAATCATCCTACCGATCCGCCCGCAACTTCGTTTGCAAAACTCATGCGGTGACGATTGCGATGAGCTCGCGCGCACAGCGGCCAGCTAGTTAGGCGCCACTGGCGCGACCGCGGTGACGCTGACCGATGGAGAGTTCCCAGCGCGTTTGCCACGCAGGCGCGCGGGCACTTCAGTGCAAGTTTGTGACTCGGGTGGGCGCGGTATCGTCGCGACGTCGGCAACGGCGGAAACGATGATGACGATGAAGTCGGTTTAGTCACACCCCTGCCTTGCCTCAGCCACACTTGCTGACATTTACCGAAGCTGTTTTGGCTTCGGTCGCAAGAAAGGACCGCCCCACCCGCCGCGCGCGCGCGCCTGGCTGGCCGGGCCACCCCCTCTGATTTTAGCCATAGCTGAACGGCACAACGCCATACTAAGCCATGGCTACAAGGAGTACCTCCCATACATCGTTTGGATCTGAGCATGAAGCTATTGCAAGAAGAGGACCACCATGAAGAGCAACCTCACGCTTTGCCGTTTAACTGGGCTGCGAAAGCTCCCCTCCTGGCGGAACATTGGCAACGCAGCGGTTACCAGCCGAACGTTTCATCAATAACGAAAGCGATGCCACCATATGGAGAAACTGCGTTTTTCCTTGGAGTGGATGATGGACGAAATATTGCGGACGAAAGATGATGCGCAGAAAGAACCCAAGACGGTTCACTTCGCCACCATCTTGGAACCATCTTTTGTCAATCGTTCCGCGTTCCCACTGGATCTCCAGAAGTACAAGGGACGCGTTGTGGTTCGGAGCGGCAGCGTGAAAGACGAGAGCGGCCTGGCCGCCGTCTTGGCCGACGCTGCATCCAGCGCCTCACGCGGTGAGGCCTCCAAGCTATGCGACGCCAACGCGCTGTTGCCCGGCGGCGGCGGCGAGCAAAGAGATGTCCCCGGAGCATGCGCGCAGGCCCTGCTCTATGGTGACGGTCGGATCGACGCCGCGGATGCATGGATTACTTTACCCATGTGGTGGCAGCCTGCATCTTTGGCTATATACAAGAATCCTGTCTGTCGACTACGCCTCGCTCTCTATGGTCACCCACTGCCTAGAGTCAGTTGGCGCCCTATCCCCGGATGGGGATGCGCTCTGGCAGCATGACAAGGTGAACCTCATCCTGTCCGCGTGCGTTGACGACTTCAAAATGGCGGGTCCTACAGTCAACCTCGTATTAGGATGGGATCTGATACGAAACAGTGGAATCGATATAGTTCCACCTACTCCATATGACCACGACTTGGGATGTTGTCAGGACACATGACACGCACCACAAAGCGCCCTCGCCAAACGCATGGCTACGAGCCGACCTATGCCCCCAGAGCATGACACCAAACAGTACACATCGGCATTCCATGTTCTTGGGGTTCCACGCGACATGCTTGGCTTTACCGGCCAGTGCATCACTCGATACTTGGAACTTGGAATGCGTCTCCAAGCTACCTGGCATGCTTGGTTCTCGCAGTAGAAGATAATCATCGCCCGGGCCTCGATCGACCCAGCCTCGATCTCGCGCGCCGCTTGACAAACCCGCCCCTAGATCTTGTGGGCCGGTTGAAAAATGAGCCTGGCGAAGGACCCAACCATGTGCAGTTGTGAGTGCCGCAGTTGTGAATATCGTCTTCGGTGGAGCTCCTTATGGGGCCACGAACTGCGTGAGGGGCCTGCCACAGTGGCGGCGGTGGGGAACCGCATGCGGGCGCCCCCACTGGGGCCTTCGGTGGAGCTCCCTATGGGGCCACGAAGCGCTGCCCTGGGTGGGGGAACCGCACGCGGGCGCCCCCGCTGGGACGGTGGAGCTCCCTGTGGGGCCACGAAATGTGCCCTGGGTGGGGGAACCGCATGCGGGCACCCCCGCTGGGGCCTACGGTGGAGCTCCCTCTGGGGCCACGCAATGCTGCCCTGTGTGGGGGAACCGCATGCGGGCGCTCCCACTGGGGCCTGCTGTGGAGCCCCCTGCGGGGCCGCAAAACGTTGCCTTGGGTGGGGGAGCCGCGTGCGGGCACCCCCACTGGGGCCTTCGGTGGAGCTCCCTGTGGGGCCAGGAAACGCTGCCCTGGGTGGGGGGCGCGCATTCGGGCACCCCCACTGGGGCTTACGGTGGAGCTCCCTTGTGGCCGCGAAGCGTTGCCTTGGGGGTGCGGGGGTGGGGAAGGAGGGAGGGGGGGGGGGGGGCGGTGGGGGCCATGCGGGCGCCCCCACTGGGGCCTGCGGTGGCTGGGTCGACGGTTCGGTGGAAGAGTTGGGTGGGTGGCGTCGGGCGGTTGGTGCTCGCGGTCGTGGTGGCGGCTCGCATGGCATCCGCAACCTGCTCATCCTTTTGCCGCAGTCCGCTGCCAAACGCAGCGCGCGTGTAAACGCATGAAGATGCAAACAAGCAGATCCCCAGTCCCTGTCACCAGTCGCAGCGCTCCCTGGTTTTGACCACGCGCGGCTGGAATCCCAACTGGTTCGATGCCAGAACTGCGCGCGCGGCAAGAACGCGCACCGATCGCAAAGCTCAAACCAAACTCGCCCGAGCGGTCCCATGCGCCACCTCCTGTTCCGCTCGATCGACCCCTGAATCATCGTGAACTTCGCCCCTCCCTCGAGGATCTCGCTGCGCATGCGAGGCAGGATCGAAGGGCCTTCAGAGACTCGACTCCTGAACCGTCCTTGGGGGTCCCAGGGTGGCGCCCGTTTGCGCGAGCCGTTCGGCGCCCATGGCGCGCGCGTTCTAGAATCACCCAGCAGGGGGGGGGGGCCCGGAAGAGCGCGCATCAAGGGGCAGCGGGGCGGAAGGGGGCGCGAGGTGGAAGGGGGGCTCGAGGGGGGGGGGGCGGTAGGTGGGCCGGGGCGCGGGGGGGGGGGGCGCTGGGCATCGTTTTATCGAACGAGCGTTCTCGAGCTGAAATCTTCCGGGCTCGAACGGGGGCGGGGAACTGCTGCGCCTCGCGGCCTGCGCTTGATCTCGCCAGCGCTCGAGCAGGTCAGTCAGCGCGCGCGCAGAAGATATGCGCGCACGGAGCTATGGCCTCGATGTCTCTCGAGGCTCTCGCTCTTATATATCTATATTTGTATATGTATATATATGTATATGATTCCTCTCTCTCTCTCTCTCTCTCTCTCTCTCTCTCTCTCTCTCTCGCTCGATCTATCTAAGTTGCCTTTTCCTCTATTCCTAGCCCCCCCCCTCCGCGCGCCGCCCGCCCCGCCCTTCTGACGTGAAGGGGGCCGCGCGGAGCCGCGGGGGCGCGCGGCCCCGCCAGTAGCGCGTCGCCGCAAGTAGCGCGCGCCGCCTGTCCCGGGCACGATCGAGGTAGGAGCGATGGCACAGGAAGGAAGAGGCGCAGTGGATGGATGTGCGAGGGTAGGAAGGAGGAACATATCAGGGGTGGATCTAGCAGGGGAAGGGGAACTCTCGCAGAGAGGCGCAGGAGGTCATATCAAGGGGGGGCGGGGGGGGGGGCGAGCGAGGGGGCGCGCGCGAGAAGTTGGGGGCGCGCGTCGACGGGGGGGCGCCCGAAGTGGAACGGGGGAACTAAACGTGCATATGCATGTATATTCATATATGTCAAACGGCTGAAGATCGTTTGGGATAAGTGTGGCCCGATCCTGGCCCGGGCCAAGTCACGGCCCACGCGTCGCGGGTAATCTCTTCGATGCGTCGCCACCTCTGGGAAGGGGCCGCGACGACGCGCGCGGCAGACGCGCGCCTAAACTCCGCCAGCTGGGGGCCCGGGGAGACGGGGGTTGGGGCAGGGGAGGCCGGGCATCATGATCAGCAGCAGATGGGGGCAGAAGGGCGCGGAGCGATGTAGACCATTCGCTGCTGCGCGATGCCAGGGTCGCGCGGGCGCCGATTTGCCCGAGCGACCCTGGAGCCGCAGGGGGGTGCTTGAAACGCGTAGATATTGAAATTCAGCGCCCCCGATCACCCCCGTGCGTTTCTTCCCCCCCACCTCCGAGCCCGCCCTTCCCAACCTCATCCCGCGCTGTCTTCCTTGTGCTTCTCTTCCTCCTCTCTCTTCCTGCCGGCGTTCCTCTTTTTCGCCCTCTTATGCCCAGGGTCTCACCTTGGAGCCGCTGGAGGAGCGCAGCTCGTTCGCGACATGGTTCCGGCGCGCGCTCGCGCCCGCCTCGGTGGCGGTCGGCTCGTCGATGACCTTCTGCGCGACGCGCCTCGGGGCCGCGCGGAGGGGGGGGGGGGGGGCGGGGGGGGGCGTTGACGACGGGGGGTGGGAGTCGGAACTACACGAGAGATGAGGGCGGCGGACCATGGGGGGACTAAGGGCTGCAGGAGTGGGATGGGGCAGGGGCGCGTAGCCACGGGCCCAGAAGGGGGGGCGGCCTGAAATCTTCATCCTCCTCGAGATCGCCTCTGCGTCGACCTCTCGATCGCCGCCCTCCTCCTTCCTTCCCCCCGCCTCCCCGCCTCCGCCCTGGAACCGCTCGAGCAGCCCCCCCTCGCCTTCCCCCTTCCCCCGGCGCCCTCCATGCTGAACTCGCTCAGCTCCTCGGCAGCGTCGCCCGCGATGTCGGCCCGCGTCTCGCCCGCGCGCTGCGCCAGCTGCGGCCGGCCACTCGTCGCGTCGATCTGCCTGCGCGCTATCGCGCCGATCTTCCCCGCCGCCCCCCCCTGCGAATTCTGGCCCCTTTCGTTCCCGAGCCCGCGGAAGCGCAGGCGTGGTGGCGAAGGTGGGGCAGGTCCCCGCTGCCCGCTCCGCCCTCGACGCCCGCTGCCCCTGTCGTCGAGGGCGAGCGCGTGGACCTCGAGGGCGGGGGGGCGCAACGAGGGGGGCGACTGAGAGGAGGGGGCGGGGGAGGAGGAGGAAGAGGAGGAGGAAGGGGGGGCGGGGGAGGAGGGGGGCAGGGGAGGGGGAAGGGGGGGGGGGGGGAAGCTAGGTGCGCTCGCGTCATATCTGACATCCCCCCCCACCCATCCCTTGCCGTGGCGTAGATCCCTTCTCTACTCGCACAGTCGAATGTCGAGCAGGGCAATGATCCCGAAAAGGGTGCGCGATGCATTGTAGAGCACGGCATGGCATGGCGCAGAAGAGCACCGCAAAGCTGATGGCGTCATCTGAGGGCCCCTGGAAGTCCATGGGGCACGAAGTGTATGAAGGCTGCGCCAGATGGAGGCTCATTTCGGCAGCCTTGAAGGCCAGCAGGTCGCCCTGGAGGTCCATGTGGCGCGAAATGCGCGAGTGGCGTGCAGATTTTTGCCCGGGATCTTGAATGATTCGGGCGCCACCAATTCGCAGCGCACCCGCGGGCCCCATTGTTCGAGCTGCGTTGGAGGAAAAAGAGCCCCAAGATGCGCTTCCCCTGCGCGTCTGCGTAACTTCCGCCATGGTAGCGGAGCGCGTGGTTCTGCGGTGAACTGCGCAGATCAGACCCACGGGAAGGCTGAGGACGTGCGCTGCCCATGGCAGCGGCGATGGATTGCAAAGGCGACATCAAGCTGCCAGAGTTCAGTGGTAGAGATGAGGACTGGCCGAGCTGGTCCATCAATGCCCGCGCGTTCTTCGCGCTGATGGGCTGGGATGACCTCGTCGACAACGTTGAGCCCCGGCCAGCGCTCGCGGTGGGCAACGTCAGCACGGGCGAGCGCGCGGCAGCGACGAGCAAGCTGCTGCATGCCACGCTGATCACCAAGACCCAGCGCAAGGCGCTGGCGACGGTGGCGCTCGCAGGCGGGCACGAGGGTTTCGTTGCCTGGCGGGCGATCAAGAACGAGTACGAGCCTGGGATGGGCAACAGGGTCGCAGACATGCTTAGCGGTCTGCTCAACCCCAGGCGGGACGACCAGAAGCCGTTCGCCGACCAGCTCGTTGACTGGGACAACGATATGGCGAGGTACATGCAGGCGGGGAATGACTTCGGCGATGAGTTTCGCATCGCCACGCTGCTCGTCCATGGCCCCGAGCCGCGCAAGACCGCGCTACGCAATGCTCCGACGGCCGCCAAGGTTTCGCGCATAGCGCCGAGGACCCCCCTGAGAGAGTGGATGGCATCTGGGCAGGTCTTCGCAGCTAGCGGCACGATGGGCCAAGGCGTGGCGCCGATTGAGAGCGGTGCGATCTCGGGCCATGCCCTGCCGCAGCAGCCTTGGCCCAAGCGCGAGGTCGACAAGTCGGGGGGCGGCAAGGGTGACAAGATGAGCGGCGCGGGCGGCAAGGGCGCAAACGACAGCAAGAAGGGAGTCAATACTGACAAGCTCAAGGGCAGCTACCCCGCCAAGTTCGAGGGGGCCTGCAACTGGCGCCAGAAGCAGCGGCACAAGGAGAAGGACTGTTGGCACAAGGCGGCCGGCAAGCCGCGGGCGCCGTCGTCGGCGCCCCCGACGGCGGCCGCAGTCCAGCGGGTCCCTGCGGGCGCTGGGGGCCAGAGGGCCGTGGGCGCGGCGGCCGCAGGTCCCGACGGCGACGAGGTCGGTTGGGTCTTTGGAGTCAGGAGCTCGGTCGGAGGCCGCCGCGGGGAGGAGCGCAGAGCGCCCATCCTCGCAGGCAGCGGCAGCGACGAGCACCTCTGCGGCCAGGCGTTCGCAGCGCAGCATCCAACGGTTCAGGGGGGCCCCGCTGCGCCCAAGCTCATCGCGGTGAGCGGCCAGAGGCTTGGCACCGACGGGGCCCCGCATAATCCCTATGGTCGTCGGCGGCAAGAAGGGTCGCCAGCCATGCTAATGGGACCTCGGAGTGAGCAACCACCTCGCCCCTCAGGATGCGGTGCTGAGCCTCGGGAAGCTGGCGCGCAAGCAGTTCAGGTTTGTCCTCGAGGAAAGCGACACGCGCGCCGTGAATCTCAGGACGGGCGAGCGGGCGGACATGCAGCTAGACGGCAATGCGATCTATTTCGCCGCGCAGGTGCACGATGCGATGGGCGAGGCCGAGCTCGCAGCCTGCCCCGCCAGGGTCGCCGCGGCTGGCGCCACAGGAGCTCCGTGGGGGGCGGTGCGAGGAGAGGGCCCCCCGCCGCACCCAGGAGCTCGAGGGTCGCATGACACAGCGCCACCAGAGGCAGGGGCTGCGCCGCTACAGGCGCAGGGGGCGGCGGCACCACCCAGGGCGCAGGAGGCGGCGGCGCCCGCGCAGGGTCAGGAGGCACCTGCGGCGGCACAGCCGCCGGGGCGGTCGTGCCTCGATGGGGCTTGGATCAAGCTCGAGGGTCGACGCCATGCAGAAGCGCCCCAATGAGATCTACGCCCCGTACTACGGGGCCATGGCTCAGTGCTGAGCGCGACTCGTCGAGTGCGAGGGCAGGCGCAAGGTGGGGGCGGTGGCGGGTGACTTCCGCGAGCAGAGATGAGGCGTCAGGCGGGGTCGGGGCAGGTGGTGGAACCGACCGCGTTCCCCGACGTCCGCGAGCCGACGCCAGAGGAGAGGCAGCGCCACGAGGGGAACCAGCACTGCCCACCGCGGCGCTGGCGTGAGCACTGCCAGATGGGTCGCGGGCGCGACGGGCCCCGCGAGTTGCTTGACGCGGAGGGGGGGGCGCCACCCCGTGATCGGGCTTGACCTGGCATTCTTCAAGGGCGAGGCGGCCGACGCCGTGGAGGCGGGCCCCTGCGCCGAGGATGGCCAGATACGGGGCGAGGAAGTGGTGCTGGTGGTCGCGGATGCCGACACAGGCGCCGCGCGGAGTGCCCCGAAGCCTGACCGACGCGCTGATCCATGCACGGCGGCAGCCACGGTGGCGTTCATCAAGAGCTTTTTTCCATCAGAAGGTCATCCTGAGGCCTGACCGCGAGGGCGCCATGATGGACCTGGCCAACGAGGTCGAGGCAGAATTGCCCAACCGCGTGGTCGTGAGACTTGCCCCCCACGTTCAGCTCCCAGTCGAAGTCTCTTGCGAGCACCAACGGCATCATCCAGGCGTTGTTCCGCGCGAGCAGGGGCGCGCTGGAGGCGCGACTGGGGGCCAGGGTCCGACCGGGCACGGCCATGCACAAGTGGTTGCAACGCCACGCGTGCTGGGCGCGCACCAACCAGAGGATCAAGGCGAGCGGTCGCGCAGCACATGAGGACCTCTACGGCCACGCCTACACCAGGGAAGTGGCCACCCCAGGGGAGTCCGTCCTGGCGCGCCTGCCCAGGGGCAAGAATCGCAGGGCGAGAGGCAAGGTGCACCACAAGGGTGACATGGGCTTCGCGAGAGCGGTGTGGCTGGGAAAGAGATATGACACCGACGAGCACATCTGCGCCCTCGAGACGGGCGAGCTAGTCGCGACGAGGGCCGTCAAGAGGCTGCCCGAAGAGCGGAGGGTCAACCGCGCCGCCGTGGCGGCGATCACGCGCATGCCATGGCAGCGCCGAGGGCAGGGCACGGTCCCGCGCGGTTCCGAGCTTATCGCTGCGCCCCCTGCCGCAGCGGACGCAGACTTGGCGGCGCAAGGGGCAGCTGAGACTCAGCCAGGCCCGAACGCTGCTCCCCAGTTCACTGGGGCCGCCCATGGCGGCGGGCCAGCAGCCCAGACGGGCGCGCCCATGGCGGCGCCCTCGGCAGACGCGCCAGGCGGTGCCGAGGCGACCGCTGGGGACAGGCAGGCGGGGCCAGCGACGCAGGCGTCGGCTGGAGGCGGCGCTGGGGACGACGCCCCCATTGCGCCGAGGGCCGCGGCGCCGGCGAGAGCACCCCCGCCGACGCCCCCGATGGGTGGGTCGCCGAAGCGACCCGCGGATGAGGGTGACAACCGAGGCACTCTTGCGAGCTCCCGAGTTAGCGGAGTAGCGGCTGAGCACTGTGACGATGTTCGGCCTGACTTCCTACAGATCCTCAGGGGCATGGATGTCCCTGATCCCCGCGATGCGTCGGGCTCGCAGTTGATCGAGGCTTCCACTAAACGGGCCCCCGACGGCATGAAGCAGCACGGGGTGGGCAAGCTCGTTCAACGGAGCGAGGCCGCCCGCAAGAGGATCCGCGCCCGCTGGGGCCACGTCTACAAGTGGGACGCGGACCTCGCATGCAGGATTGCTAAGTCAATCTCCGTCGCGCGAGAGTCCAAGTGGCAGGAGTGCCGCGACGACCTCTTCGCGCTGAGGTGACGGGGAAAAGGGGGGAGTGGATTGGAACCGAGAAACCGGAAATCCTGGCCCAATAATGCATTCGCGCCGGCGTCGCTGTCGCCCCGAACATGGCCAAAAAATGGGCAGATGATTGGGCGAGAGATTCAACGTGATCTAGGTCCAATATTGTTTTTGAAATCTGAGTTTCGTCGCGGGTGCGGATGCGGTTAAGAATGCACCTCGCGCCAGGTTTACACGGGGGGGCCCGCGTCTTTGATCGAGCGGGGCCACGGGGTTCGCATAAGCAGGGCCAAGGATCGGCGCTGCGCGGATTCATCATGGTTCGGCGTCTCTGGTCTACGAGGGGGGGGTGCATTCCGCGCAAGAGGGCCGCGGTGGAGAGCGCGCGGGGGGGGAGAGGGCGTGGGCGGTTCGGTCTCCGCCGCCGCCCCAGCGTTCACATGGGGGCGCCAGCAGGATGCCCGTTGGGTAGCTCGGAAGGGCCCCCGGGCTCCGCTGGTTCCAGGAGCGATCGCCATTGAGACAGTTTCAGCGTTTCTGTCGGGTGCGTCCAATAGCCCCCCACCCAGGGCAGGGCGCGTGCCCCGCTGGAGACTGGGCGAGCCCAATGCTCGGGGGCAGTTTTCTTTGCATTTTCGGCCCCGCCCTTTTCGGCCTTAATTTCGGGGCCAGAAAAATCGGCCACGCAACGTATTCTACACATTGTTTGAGCGCGCGCACTGGTCGAAATTGCGCAATTTTTTTGGCAGAGCCTCAAAAAATTGGCCATGCACAATTTCTCGTGGCCATGTACAACATTTTTGGGGTGGTGGACGACGATGTTGGGCGTGCCACGCGTCCAAGTTTTTTTTGGCTTGCCTAATATTTTTCGGGGCCTCCAGAGGCTTGAAAATATTGTGCTCTGGAATGGGTCGGGAGGTCGTTGCCTCTCGGGTTTCCTCCGGTGTGACTGGGACTTGGCCCGTGGCCCAATCGTCGCCCGGCGCCTGCCCCCTGGTGCGCGGGCGCCAGCCCGATCGCGGGGGCGAGCCCCGCGATGGCGCGCCGGCGCATTGGGGGCATGGAGGTGCTTTCGACCACTGCGGCGCGGCGGTCGATGCCCGCCCCGTTTTCGGTGGTCGGTGGCCACTGCTGGTGCTGTTTTGGCCGGGGGGGGTCTCTTCGACCACCGCGGCGCAGGCTGCCCTGGGCGGCCCATGGCACGCCTTTGCTTATTTCATGCGGCGCGGGGTGTCGACTCAGCGTTGGATTCGGCCCGTCGCGGCAGCGTGTCGCCCCCGCCGAGTCCCGACGATTGACGCGCATGCTTTGTCCACTGGGGAGGGCACGCGTCTGGGGCGGGTGCCGTGGCGCGGTCGCCCTGTGACATTCGCGCGACACAAGCGTCGTCAGCGTTATAAGTGCAGGATATTTGATTCCGCCCGAAGCAGTTCCGCGACGGCCAATGTCGCGCACATGTTTTGTTCATTATTTTGTGCGGCGAGAAAGTCTGCCGAACCCATCTTTCGGACAACTCCCCTGGTTTGCTCTTGCCAGATGCTTCCGCCCGCCGTCCGTTACTTCAGTCTTCGCGCCAGGGGGCAGCATGGCCGACAGCCGAGTGGTGGACTACGTGGCTCTGAAGCACGGATGGGCGGAGGACGCGCGCTACCATGTCCCCGAGGAGGAGGGGGGCGCGCGGGTCGAGTGCCCACCCGAAGGCCAGGAAGAGTGCCGCGCGAAGGGCGACACCGAGGACTACGTTTGGCAGCTCGCGAAGCAGTTGCCAGGGCGGCGTGCTGGCGGGAAGCGCTGTGTCGAGTTCGCCGCCGAGCAGCTCATGGCCAGGGGGTTCGAGCGGTCGCCGACCGCGCCTCAATTCTCCTGGCGCGCCGAGCCCCCATGTCTGGTGGGGCTGCGCATGGGCGACATGTGTGGCGCAGCGCTTGGAGTCGCAGGGGCCCGCTTCGCGCTGGACCTGGGCCGTGACATCATGGTGGAGCGGTCAGGCCTACAGGGCGACGGTGCCGACAACGAGTTTCTCAAGGGGCGGCGCGCGCGAGAGGCCGACGCTGCCTGCGCTCAGCCCGGCGAGAAGCACCTCGCGACGGCGCCTGGGGCGCCGGGCCTTGAGGGGGGCAGCCCGCGCGCCACCCCAGGGGTGGAGGCGCGCAGGACAGGCGGGGATGACTCGCCCGGCCTCAGCCCAGACGACGCCAAGCTGTTCAAGAGCGTGACCATGTGCCTGCTGTTTTACCTTCATGACCGTGAAGATGCTCAGTTCGGCATTAAATACCTGACCTCGTGCATCTCATCGCCCCGTGGGCGGGCGTGCGAGCCCCCAAGAGGCTGGCGAGGTGCCTGAAGGGCAAGCGGGACCTGGGCGCGAGGATGGCCAAGCCCACCGCGCCGCGAGACATCGTCGACCTGGTCGCCTGGACAGACTCCGACTGGGCAGGCGACATGAAGTAGCGGAAGAGCCTGACCAGCGTGCACATCACCGCGCGCGGGCGGGCGCCGAATGCACGGGACCAGCTGTCGCCAAGACGCGCAGCCCCTCAGCAGCTGCGAAGCCGAGTGGCGCGCTGGAGCCCGAGGCCTCAGCGAAGGACTTGGGCTGAAGGCGCTCTTCGCGTTCATGGGCCACGGCGTGCGCGCGAGCTGGCAATGCGACAACTCGAGTGCGAGAGCGCTGGCGAGGCGTCAGGGCACTGGGCGGATCAGGCACCTTGCCACCAAGTCGCTTTGGACGCAGCAGTTGGCGGCCAAGAAGGCCATCACCATCGAGCCTGTAGCTGGCGACGAAAACCTGGCGGATCTCGGCGCGAAGGTGCTGCCGCGGGCCGAGGGCGCGCCTCGAGTGGCTCCGCGAGATCTGCGGGTTGATGGAGGCGCCGGTGCCAGGGGCCTCGAGGGTAGCTGGAGTCGGGGCCATGCCGACCGACTTCCAGGCCCAGTCAACCTTGTTGAAGGTGTTGCTTGCGGCGGCTGCGTCGCTCCCCACGGCGGCGCAGGGAAGCTCGACCGAGCTGTGCGAGGCACCGCAGGATATGGGCAGGAGTGCGTTGACTCCAGTGGCCATGTCAGGGGTCGCGACTGAGGGCTACTACGTGAGCATGATTGTGCTGATGGCGGGCGTGAGCCTAGGGCTTCTGCTTGCTTTGCTCGGGTTTTCCTTGACTTGCTGGTTGTGTCCGTGCGCGAGGCCTAGTTGGTGCCGCGCGGGTGCCCTGCCGCGCGGCGGCGACGGCGGGAGGCCGCAGCGCGCTCCGATCGCGGGGTCGAGCGGGCCAGCAGTGAAGCTCAAGACTAGGGAGGGCGACCGCAGAAGGACGGTTGCCCCCCAGAGCCAGGTCAAGTACACCTGGTGGACGACCAGCCCCCGTTTCCAACCTTGTGGACCGAGAGAACAGGGGGTGTGGTCCGAGTAGGGCCTTGAGCCGCGTACTGTTTAGATACGCCATGGGCGCGAGCCTAGACCTCCGCGACTACGCGTCGAGGCGCTGAGGGTTTTAAGTTTCGCTTTCTACCTGGAGGGGGTGGTTGCCCGAGGGGCGTCCGAGGAGGAGCGGGCTCACCGCCCGCCCCCGCTCGGCCAGGCGGCGTGCTCGGGATCTCGAGTGACTCGGACGCCATCGATTCGTAGCATGCCCGAAGGCCCTTTGTTCGAGCTGCGTTGGAGGAAAAAGACCCCCAATCTGCGCTTTCCCAACGCATCCGCGCAACTTCTTCCAACTTTAAGCTCCGTCCGAGGAACCGCATCGAGAGCCAACTGAACACCCGACGTGCACGAAGGGCGTGGGGCTTGTGCAGAACTGAGGTTTTCATGGGTACGGGAGGACGAATTAGTTATTGTTCTGTTAACACTACGCCGGAATCTCGAGGCCTAGGTCGCTAGGATTTTTACGTCGCCCATGAACCTGAGGGCGCAGATCGTTCGAGTGGCTTCGCCCTCGTCCTAGCATGGGGCAGGAATTGTGTAAGGTGTGTGTGTGTGCCGTATTGAAGACTTTCGTAGCCCACGGAACGAATTTCAATAGTGTTCCATATGTTCTAGGACAATGGGAGGACATCTGCCTCTCCGGGACATCATCGAAGCATCATTGGTCGGTGGAGTGCGCGTGGACGCTGCTAGCATGCCTCTATGCATGCATAACACCACTCTCCTCCATCATCCTCCAGTTCATTATTTGATGGCAAGTTAACATGGCTGAGGCCCGCAGGGAGCCCGCCGAATTGAGCCCGCAGAGCGGGACTCACGGCGGGCCCCCAGAGGGAAACACGCACAGATGTTGCAATCAGTGGGTGTCCGGGGTGCGGCTTTGACGCGGATCGGTACAACTCGACGCAAGTCTTCTCAGGGCCATCTTGGCGTCCCTTCGGGGGGGCAAGCGGTCTTCGGAACCAACAGGGGACCTTTGGAAGTCCATGAGCCACGAAGTGCGTGAGGAGTGCGCCGAATCGAGGTTCACTTTCGCCGTCTTGAGGGCCAGCGGATCGCCCCTGGATGTCCCTTGAGCACGAAATGCATGGTCTGTGTGCCAAATTGAGGCCGCGAGGAGCACTCTTTGGGGCCAGCCGAGCTTCCATGATGCGCGAAGTGCGTCAGGGATGTCAACTTGGGCTCCTGGGAAAATTGTTCCCCGAATTCCTCTTGTTTTGCATGTCTCGCAGGTTTGGGGAGGCAAGACATGTGTGAGTGGTGTGCCGACTCTCGGCTTTCGTGGTCCTGGGGGCGCTGATAACTAGTGCCCTGGCGTGTCCCAGGAGAATGCATAAACGGATTGGGCGAAACCCCTCTTAGCATGCCTCATACATGCTGCTCCCTCTCCTCCATAATCCTCGCTTTCATCGTCCACCCTCCGAGCCTTCAACAAGGCCACGACTGGGTGAATTTAATCGCTTCGCTGATTCCGCCGGCCCATGTTGCATCACTGCTTCTATGTTGGTGTGCTCGAGGACGAGGAGGAGGAGGAGGAGGAGGAGGAGGAGGCATCTCGATCGCTTCTTAGGGCAGTCTTAAGACCAAACGGGGTCGTGGACAAGGCGCGTCTTAAAGAGGCTTCTTGTTGTCTCTCGGGAGGCGTCTGGGAGCCCCTTTGGTGGCGTTGTTGACTTGGGGCAATCTTTTTGGTCTCCGCGGACCTCTGTGGGGCCTATTGGGACCCTGCTGGTGGTCTCGCGGCCATGTTTCGGGGAATGCTCGGCAGGTCAGTCCGGATTCCCCCTCATGGGGCCCTGCCCTGCGGTTTTGGCTCGAGACGCCCTGCATTGGGCAGCGGTAAGCCTGTCTTTGCATCATTACGATTCGCATCACTCCGGTCACGCCCTCCATGCCGGCCTCCGAGGCTGCCGATGCTGCCGCTCTTCAGTCGTCTTCGATCAATTTGACGAGCGGACTTGCGAACCATCTCCCCGATGCAATGGAGGGCGCGACTTCCAGAAGCAGTGGGCGCTCCACTGTGTAATCTCCCTTCGACCCCCTTCGATGAGACTCCGAAGGGCCTTGGGGCGAAGATTTACCGCATCCACAGCCCGCTCACCGAGATGGCCAGGCTTGAGGAGAAGGATACCGTTCTTCCGCCTTCTTCCCTCCGTGAAGAATTTCACGAAGAGGGTCCGATCACCACGAAGGACATCGCGACCCTCCTTCAGCAACAGCTCCAGCAGCAGCTGGGCCAAGTGACCTCCGCAATGAAGGACCAGAGGAAGACTTTCCGCAGGATGGACAGCAACCTGACGGATCTGAGCACGACCCCTTCTCCCCTTCTAAGCGTTTGGACTCCTTCGACAGCCACATGAGTATGACGGACGTCCGTGCGGATAAGTTTGAGGTCGGTGCCCGATCTGCGTCGGTGAATTGTGGAGACGGGTGGTTCGCCAAGGTGATAGCTGCTGACAGCAAGACGCATCTCCAGTGTCTCGTTATCGCGCACCGGCATTGCGGAGTTTGTCTGCCAGGCGGGGCGGAAGTGTTGGTGTGCGCTGGTGCTCGGCGGCAGGGGCGCCGCTTGGGGAAGTGGCCGCCCTTCTGGACTTCGACCTGCAGAACGTAGCTCCCTCCTTCGAGCGGGCGGCCGTGCGCCAAGCGTTTTGCGCCCACGCGCCGTCGGTGGCACGCCGGGCAGCATGGAGCCACAACGAGCCTGTTTGGGTTCGGCTCCCCGCCGGCACCTGGCAGGCCTGCGCCCGAGGGGTGTGGCAAGCAATGCGATCCACTTGGCTTGGCGTACTGCGGCCTCTTTCTGCTTGAGTGGGTTGACGCAGGACGCCGCTCCGTAGAGGCTGCTGGCGGCTGAGTGTGGGACGGCTTATGTATGGACGATGGCCAGGTCCTGCTCCCGCTGGCCCATGTGGCTGCCTAACTTCGAGGCGCTCGATGCGGCCATTCCCGCTCGCGACAGAACCCCGCTGGCCCCCGACGTGATTTTCAAGAGCGTGGCGCGTTTGGCGGCCGTGGCGCGGCTGCCAGGTTAGTGCCCCCTGACTGGGCGACTGAATGGCGTCGTCGCGGCCAATTGCCTGGTCCCGTCGCTGGAGAAGCCAACAGGCAGAGTCCTCGGGGTGGAAGAAGCCGTTGCCGCTGTCGCGGGGCAGTTGGCGCAAGTCATGGCAGCCACTCGACGCCTTGAGCGAAGCCTTCGCGCCTGTGGAAGCCCCCCACGCGGAGCTGGCCTTCCCGCGGATCTCGGCCAACGGTGCGCCAGATTGGATTGTCCGCCTGCTGCGGCCGGCTGGGCTGGAGGTGCCGCGCGTGAGCTTTGTTTCGTTCGATGTGCACCAGATTCAGGCGCTTGGCGGCGTCCTGGGAGGCTGGTGGATCCGGCCACCTGTGCGACCATGGACGGGGGTTTTTGCCCCTGCCGTGCCGTTGGCCTGCGCCACCCAGCATTCCTCGTCAGCCGCGTGGAGGCGCGGGGCTTGGCAGACGAGATCTTCGATCCAGCGCCAAAGCCGTGACGCGCGATGCGCTGCTGGCGCAGTGGGGTTCAGATCGTCTGGCGCGAGGGCTGCGTGGCAGGCTGAGCATCCGGCCTCGGCTGCAGATGTTGCTGCCCAGCATCTCCAGGCATGCGCGGCTGACGCGGGCCGCGCAGCTCGCGGGGCTCGCGTTGCTGTCTCCCCCCTCGGGTCCTCCGTTGGCGACGGGCGCCGACGCGTTCCTTGCCCCGCCCAGCGCAGACGATTTCGGGCGCCCTCCGGCCACGCTGGGCCTCCAGGCGCGTCTGGCTGATCTCGTGGCCCGCCGCCATGTCGACGCCTGGCGCTTCTCCGTGATCCGCGGACGCCCAGCGCCGACCGCGGCTGGCTCTGGGAGCTCTGCGGGGCGCCGGCGCTTCTCCCAGGGAAGTTCCTGGTTGCGGCGCGCCTGCGGGGAGGCGTTCCGGTCTTCGTGACCCCTGGCGCGTGCTCCAGGCGCGGCGGGGAGCTCGGCGTCGACGGAAGGTGTGCCGCTTCTTGCGCTTTGGGGGTGTCCGCGCGCCGCAATGACAAGGTGCTGGGCGAGCTTCTTGCGTGGCGCCCCTGACAGACGGCGCTGCGGGGTCGAAGGTTCTGGGCCTCGTCGAGGCCTTGCCGCTCCTCCGTCTGGCTGATGTGTTGACCGCCGCTGCCTTTGGCTGGCTCACGGCCTTCGGCGTGGGCATCGTGGCACCGCGCGTAGCCAGGGCGGGCTGGAGGGCGAGGAGGAGGGGGAGGAGGAAGACGAGGGATGATGATGATGATGATGATGATGATGATGATGATGATGATGATGATGATGATGATGATGATGATGATGATGATGATGATGATGATGATGATGATGATGATGTGATGATGATGATGATGATGATGATGATGATGATGATGATGATGATGATGATGATGATGATGATGATGATGATGATGATGATGATGATGATGATGATGATGATGATGATGATGATGATGATGATGATGATGATGATGATGATGATGATGATGATGATGATGATGATGATGATGATGATGATGATGATGATGATGATGATGATGATGATGATGATGATGATGATGATGATGATGATGGTGGTGATGATGATGATGATGATGATGATGATCATGATGAGGAGGAGGAGGATGAGGTTGAGGATGAGGATGAGGAGGATGAGGAGGATGAGGATGAGGATGAGGATGAGGATGAGGATGAGGGTGAGGATGAGGATGAGGATGAGGATGATGGGGATGATGAGGATAATGAGGATGATGAGGATGATCATGATCATGATCATGATCATTATCATGATGCTGATGCTGATGCTGATGCTGATGCTGATGCGGATGCTGATGCTGATGCCGCTGCTGATGATGATGAGGAGATGGAGGAGGAGGAGCAGTTGAACGATGAGGAGGGGGCGGAGGATGAGGATGAGGAGTATTAGGATGATGAGGGGTTGGCAAAACTGGCAGCGAGCCGTGGCAGGTCTCTCACCTTGCACACGATCGGCGTCTGCGACGGCCACGACACCGAGACGGCCCGGGTGTGGGGCGGCGTGGGGCGGCGTGGGGCCGAGGGAACCCGCAGAGTGGGAGCATTGTGGGGAGTGAAGCTCTTGCTGATGATGATGCTGATGATGATGATGATGGTGATTGTGATGGTGATGGTGATGGTGATGGTGATGGTGATGAGGATGATGATGCCGATGATGATGCTGATGATGATGCTGATTATGATGATGATGCTGACGATGATAACGATGCCGCTGCTGCTGCTGCTGCTGCTGATGATGATGATGATGATGATGATGATGATGATGATGATGATGGTGATGATAACGATTCCGAGGATGAGGAGGAGAAAGAGGAGGGGGAGTAGGAGGATGATGAGGAGGAGAAAGAGTGGGCCGTTGAGGAAATGGTGGTGCCCTTTTCGGGGCCTCTCGGGACATCCTAGGCGCCTCTTTGGCGCAGTTTGGTGGCATGGCCTCTTGGGGACATTTTGGGCCATCTTTGAGCCATCTTGCGCCGTCTTGGGGCCATCTTTGGCCATCATGGCCCCTTCGGAGCAGGGCATATTGAATAATTGAAGCGTCTTGGGTGCTCCCTAGGGCGTCTTGGACGCGTCTTGGGGGCCTCCAGGGCCGTCTTGGAGCCGTCTTGAAGCGTCTTGCGCCGTCTTGGAAACAACCTTGAGGCATCTTGGGCCGTATTGGAGGCCATCGTTTTGGCAATTTGGAGCCATGTTGTTTTGCTCTTCCGATTTGTGGCTGGCGGGAGGTGCCGAATGCCATTGGGAGTTTCTTGGAAGGGCCAACTTGACGTACAATTTGGCGCGCGAAGCATACGTTTGGGGCAGCGGATCGAAGACGCCTGCGTCGAATCATAGCCGTTCTTTGCCTTTGGGACATGCCTATGTGGCCAAACGTTGGGCCAAAGTCTGACCAAACTATTGAAATCTATGTTCCATCCAGCCTTTGTGGAAACCCTTGGGGGAACACTTGGAGGAGGGAGGGAGAAACTAGGAATGAGGCCACGCAACCTAGTTGCGCTCGCGCCACATCTGACGTCCTACCCCTCCCTCCGCGTTGCGTTGACTCCCTCTCCGTTCGCAGAGTCGGGAGTCGGAAACGACCTTGATCCCGGGAAGGCGACCTCATAAAGTACGAATTGCTTTTTGGGGGGCAAGAGCTGGGAGAGCATTAGGGGTGCGGATGGGGAGGAGCAGGGCTTTTTTTTCGGGTTGTTGCCCTAAGCATTGGTGAAAGTGGTGCTCCCGCGGCAGCTTATGCCATACTCGTGAACTTCCGTCGAGACCCTGTCCGACGGGACGACGCTCTCGCTGCGGCGCTGTCCGCACCCCTCGGAGGAAGCTGCGGGCGGTTGCTTCCTCCTCCTTCTCCTCCTCATCTTTCTTTTTTCCCAACCATCCCGTGGTGTTGGGTCCTCGTTTTGAAGAAACGGTCCCCGCGTTCTCCTCCCGCCATCCTCCCTCCTCCTTCCTCTTCCCCCTTCTCCTTCCTCCCTGCCTTTCACCCACCCAGTACAGCGTTTCGTGGCCCCGTAGGGGCTCCACCGAAGGCCCCGGTGGCACCGCCCGCATGTGCAGCCGCCACCCAGTACAGCGCTTCGTGGTCCCATAGAGGGCTCAACCGAAGGCCCCAGTGGCACCGCCCGCATCCCAGTGCAGCGTTTCGCGGCCCCGTAGGGAGCTCCACCGAATGCTCCAATGGGACCGCCCGCATGCGACCCCCACCCAGCACAGCGTTTCGTGGCCCCATAAGGGAGCTCCACCGAAAACCCCAGTGGCACCGCCCGCATGCGTCAGCCACCACCCAGCACAGCGCTTCGTGGCCCCCGAAGGTCCCAGTGAGACCGCCCTCATGCGTCAGCCACCACCCAGTACAGCGTTTCGTGGCCCCATAGGGGGAGCCGAAAGCCCCCCCAGTGGGACCGCCCGCATGCGTCACCCACCACCCAGTACAGCGATTCGTGGCCCCATTGGGAGCTCCACCGAAGGCCCCACCTGGCACCGCTCGCGTGCGTCGGCCACCACCCAGTACAGCGTTTCGTGGTCCCATAAGGGGGCTCCATCGAAGGCCCCAGTGGCACCGCCCGCATGCGTCAGCCACCACCCAGTACAGCGTGTCGTGGCCCCATAAGGAGCTTCACCGAAGGCCTTACTGGCACCGCCCGAATGCGTCAGCCACCACCCAGTACAGCGCTCCACCGAAGGTCCCGGTGGCACCGCCCGCATGCGTCAGCAACCGTCCAGTACAGCGCCACGTAGCCTCGTAGGGAGCTCCACCGAAAGCGTCAGCCACCACCCAGTACAGCGTTTCGTGGCCTCATGGGGGGCTCCTCCAAAGGCCCCAGTGGCACCGCCCGCATGCGTCGGCCACCACCCATTACAGCGTTTCGTGGGCCCATGGGGGGCTCCACCGAAACCTGGCGCCGCCCGCATGCGTCACCCACCACCCAGTACAGCGTTTCGTGGTGGCCCCATTGGGAGCTCCACCGAAGGCCCCACCTGGCGCCGCCCGCGTGCGTCACCCACCACCCAGTACAGCGTTTCGTGGTGGCCCCATGGGGGGCTCAACCGAAGGCCCTAGTGGCACCGCCCGCATGCGTCACCCACCACCCAGTACAGCGTTTCGTGGTCCCAATATGGGAGCTCCACCGAAGGTCCCAGTGGCACCGCCCGCATGCGTCAGCAATCGTCCAGTACAGTGTTACGTCGCCTCGTAGGGAGCTCCACCGAAGGCCTTACTAGCTCCGCTCGCATGCGTCAGCCTCCACCCAGTACAGCGTTTCGTGGTCCCAATATGGGAGCTTCACCGAAGGTCCCAGTGGGACCGCCCGCCTGCGTCAGCCACCACCCAGTACAGCGCTTCGTGGCCCCATGGGGAGTTCCACCGAAGGTCCCAGTGGCACCGCCCGCATGCGTCACCCACCACCCAGTACAGCATTTCGTGGGCCCGTAGGGAACTCCGCATAATGACCCCAGTGGGACCGCCCGAATGCGTCGTCCACCACCCACCCGGTATTACCTTTCGCGGCCCCACTGATTGGGAACTCCACCAAGCCCCAGTGTCACCGCCCGCATGCGTCCCCCCACCCGATACAGCGTTTCGTGGCCCCGTAGGGAGTTCCAGTGGCCCGCTCGCATGCGACCCCCCACCCAGTACAGCGTTTCGTGGGCCCATAGGGAGCTCCACCGAAGGTCCCAGTGGCACCGCTCGCATGCGTCCCCCCTCCGTGGCCCCATTGGGAGCTCCATCGAATGCCTCAATTGTTCCGGCCGCGTGCGTCGGCCACCACCCAGTACAGCGTTTCGTGGGCCCGTAGGGAGCTCCACAGAAAGACCCCAGCGGCACCACTCGCATGCGTTTCCCCCAACCAGTACAGCGTTTCGTGGCCGCATCGGGAACTCCAGCGAGGGGCACCGCCCGCATGCGTCAGCCAGACCCAGTACAGCGTTTCGTGGCCCATACGGAGCCCCACCGAAGGCCCCAGTGGCACCGCCCGCATGCGTCTCCCCCACCCATCACGGCACGCTCCTCACGCGCGTCGTGGCCCCATGGGGAGCCCCACCGAAAGGGGCACCCACAACGCGTTACTCACAATTGCATATGGTTGGGTCTTTTGCCAGGATAATTTGGTTTCGGGCCCACGGACGAGAAAACGCTTGGGCCGAGGCCGAGGAGGCGGAGGAGGAGGAGGAGGAAAAGGAGGAGGAGGAGGAGGAGGAGGAGGAGGAGGAGGAGGAGGAGGGGGACGAGGAGGCTGCCGAAATGGCGGGGCCTTTTCGGGGCCTCTCGGAGGGGCCTTTTGGGCGCAGTTTGGTGGCCTTCTGGGGACATTGTGTGCCGTCTTTGAGCCATTTTGCGCCGTCTTGGGGTCATAGCCATCATGGCCTCTGAGGGCATACTGGACCGTTTTGGGTCTCTCTCAGGGCGTCTTGGCGGCGTGTTGGGAGCCTTTTGGGCCGTTTTGGGCCGTATTTGCCGCCTTGGAGACGTGTTGCGCCGTCTTTGATGGGTGCACTTTAGGCCCGGGCAGGCATGGGTGAGTGCTTCATAATGTACGCGCGCGGACACCTTGGAAACGTCGCCCGCGCATGCAGCTCGGGGCGCAGGGGCGAAGAGAGGGGGGGGGCGCCCCCCCCCTTTGCTGCCCGCGCCGAGGGGCTGCGAGGAAGGGGGGGCGACGGGCCGCGGTGGCCGCGCTCACCTTGCGATTTGATTTTTCTCGGGTTTCTCTGCTGTCTTTTGCGCTTCGCATCCATTTGCTTGGCGGTGGCAATGGCAGGCGAATGTGGATTGGCCGCCATAGGGAGTACGTTGCCGGTCGACGCGCGCGCTCGCTTCTGGTGTTTCGTCAGGGAGGTAGGCATCGAGGACGTCGACGACCTGGCATTTTTCTTTACCACGGTGGAGGCAGCCGCGGCCTCGGGACAGGAGGAGGCGCGGCGGCGAGCTCGGCAGCTCGCGGGGCATCCGCGAGTGGCAGCGTGGCGCAGGGTGGCCCGCGAGGCGCAGTCAGCGCCGCCCGCGCGCAAGGCGGACGCTCCGCCACGCGCGCTGGCGATGGTCCTCCCTGGCTTGCGCCCGCCAAGAGGGGGGCGCGGCGTGCAGCGCGCGGCGGCGAGCGCCTCCGGCACAGAGGAGGCGGACGCCGCGCAGCGCGCCAGCGCGGCCGGGGCAGCGGTGCAGCTGTCCGCGTCCTGGGGCCCAGCGCACGGCTTGGCGCGGGGGCTCCCCGAGGGCCAGGCGCAGCGCTTGTGCGGACCCGGGTCCGCGGCGGCGAAGAGGCTGGCGCGCTTCGCGAGCGCGGGGGTCCGGGACGCGCTGCGCGTCTGGGCGAGATGGGAGGCGTGGGCCCGAGCACGGCAGCTCGAGCCCCTCTCCGCGGAGGCTGCTGGCAGCACACTGATGGTGGACGAGTTCATATGTCATATGTGCGGTGAACAAGCCTCCGGGGTGCGCGTGTGGAATCGGTTGAAGTGGCTGCAGAAGTATCTCGGTGCGCCGTTCGCGCTCGAAGACGCGATGAAGCCAGACGCGCGGCCCGCGAGCAAAGCGGGGGGAGAGTTGCGGCAAGCGACCGTGCTCGAGCCGTGCATGGTATCGTTCCTGCATCAGACACTTGCCGCGCAGGCAGCGCAGCGCGGTTGGCTCGAGGTTCCCGCCGCTGCAGCGATCGCGCTGTGCCACGGGTGGCTGAGATTCCAGCATTTGTCACGGTCGTACCCGATTGAAAGGACGAGAGCGCTGGCCTGGTTCAGATGTTACCGCGGAAAGCGCGGCGGATGTTTCGATTGGTGCCTGGTGCGGACCGCGGAGCCGCGTTGCGCAGCGGATGTGCTCTGGGACGCGTGGCATAAGCGCGCAGGGGCTGCCGGCGAAGGCGCCCCCCTGCCAAGGGGCCTCGCGGCGCACGAGGATACGGGGCAGCTCTGGCGTCTCGCGCACTTCTCAAAGTTTCTGCAGTCTGAGATCGGCCTTTGTCTGAATTCACCGCTCGAGAGGAAACTGATCACGTCGTGCAGCCTGAGGCGTTTCATGCCGACGTTGGCGGAAAGCGTGCAGCTTCCGTGGACAGAGCGCGTTGTTGGCGGGGGCTGGACGCCCCGCGATGGTGGCGGAAGCACCGGCGCCCCGAACATGATGCCGTTGCGATACGCTGGAACCAGACGTGAGCAGCAGGGTTTCGTCCGTCTGTACATGCACGAAGTGTTTCACGAGGCCGTGGCCAGCTTGCCAGCCCCCCTGCGATTCGAAGGGGTCAAAGCTTGGTGGGATACGCCAGCCGCGCAGGAGGTCGCAGCGGGCGCGCGGCGCCGCGCGATGCAGCTGCTGGCGGCACAGGGCGCGCCCGAGCCCGCGAAGTTTCTGCCGCCGGCGGTAAAGAAAGAGCTGGCGCGCCGGCGGTTTGGCGCGTTCACCGCGTCCAATTACGGGGAGCAGAGCGCAGCGCTGAGGCGACAGTTCCGCAGCCGGGGCCGCCGCGCTGCCCAGCCGCCGCAGCGGCCGCGGCGGGCGCAGCGCCTGCGCGGGATCGCTGGTAAACGCGCGCTAGAGGAAGGCGAGATCGGCAGCGATGAGGAAAGAGACAGCCAGTCATCCGCAGCGTTGCCCGTCGAGCGGGCAAAGCCGGCAGCACAGCCGAGTGCCGGGGAGCTTGCGGGAGCAGCGGCGCCAGCGGTTGGAGCTGCCCCTGCGGCAGCAGCAGCGCAGGCGCAGGCAGCGCCAACGTCACCCCTTGGGGGCGATGTTGTTGCAGCAGCAGCGCAGGCGGGCGCATGCGGCGCCAGGGGCTTTGTAATTCGCGCGGAGCGTTTCTTTGCCGCGCAGGCGCAGGCAGCGTCACCGGCGCGGGCGTATGTGCAGGCAGCTGCAGCAGCAGCGCGAGCGCATGCAGCGCCAACGTCAGCCCTTGGGGGCGACGTTGCTGCAGCAGCATCAGCGCAGGCGGGCGCACGCAGCGCCAGGGGTCGTCGTGCGCGGAGCGCTTCTTTACCGCGCAGGCGCAGGCAGCGTCGCCGTCGCGGGCGTATGTGCAGCCCGCTGCAGCAACAACAGCGGTGCAGGCGCGCGCAGCGCCGGGGGGAGCGCAATGTGCGCATGTGCAGCGCCGCCGTTTCGTTCAGGCGCACTCCGCGCCATCATCGGCCGTGGGAGACACGGTAGCGGGCGCCCCGCAGGCCGGCGCAAATAGCGCCCGAAGCCGCGTCATGCGAGCAAAGCGTTCGGTCGCTGTGCAGGCGCACCCAGCGCCACCGTCGCAGCCAGCCAGACTGAACCCCGCATCAGCAGCGGTCTTCTCGCCAGCGCCGTTGCATGGCGAGCGCGCGCGTCGCTTGTGCGCTTTGCCCAAGGTTTGCGACGGGGCAACGATCGGCATTCCCGCCGAGCTAGGCTGGATTGTCACGAATGAGCGTCATCACGTCGCCATTGAAGTCAGCGGCTCTCCGCATATCAGAGCACGCAAGCGACGAAAGGCGGAGAAGACTTCTGTCTTAGTCAACGGGAAGCAGCTGACGAACGCGTGCGACGTCACGTTGGCTTCCCCCACGTGGGTCGGAAGATTGACCGACGGTGATCTGGTATGCCGCAGGTGCCAGAATCGCGCGGCGTTCCTGGCCCGAGCAGCCCATGAGCTGGAACATGCGGCGTGCCAGCCGTCGGTACTGGCGGCCCGGGATGCCGTGCTTGCGATAGCCGCGCGGGCGCAGGGCCGTACGCACTAGCATTGCAGCGCGGCCATGTCCGCGCGGTCGCTTTTCGCGCGTATATTGCACCAGCGCGACCCACGCGAGCGGAAATCGTAGAGTTGTCGTGCGTGCGCGGGTGCTGCATCAGCAGCCTGCGCTGGGGCCGCGCAAGCGCAGTATGAGCGCACAAGCGGTGCGGCGTGGCCATGTCCGCGCATTTTGCTGCATCAGCAGTTTGTGAGCGCATGTTGCAGCTCGCAATAACGCCAGCGCACGCCATGCGCAAGCCGCTGCTTCCAGCGCGCGAGCAGACGTGCCAGCGATCTTGAGGGCGCGAGGCGTTGCGACTTGTCCTCACGTGCGCGATGGCGCTTTCGATCGGCGGGCAGGCGTTGCAGCTGCCGTCTGTGTCGGGAGGCCGCGAGGCCGCGGAACAGCTGTTTACGCTTTTGTGCAACGCGTTCCGGTTGGACCCCAAGGTGGCCACCCACTTGGTGTCAGTCGCGGGCCTCGAGAGCATGGATGATTTCACACACTTCTTCACGTCGGAGCAGGAAGTCGAAACCAAGGTAATCGAAAAGATCGAGGGCCTTTCTTTCCCAGGGATTCAAGCGTCGCGGCTGCGCCAGGCCTGGGCCGCGGCGAGGCAGGCCGAAACGATCTCCGACACGCGGAAGAAGCGTGGCGTCGAGGATGATGACCTCGATGCGCTCCTGCCCAACAGTGACCTCAAAGACATCCGCGCCAAGTTTTACGCGAGGTATCGCCTGGGGTTCGGGGTCAAGACTGAGCCGTGCGATCACTTGGTGAGCAGAATCTCAAAGGAGCTGTCGCGGCGTTTGCTGCAGGCACGCGTTGGCGTTGTGCGCGCTGCGCGCGTCTCCGCGCGGTCGTTCGCGCGCGCGTCCGCAGGTGCATTCGGTTTTCCGCGTGAAGACGTTGACGCATCAGCTGACCATGACGAGGAAGCGGCAGCGCATTGCGGAGGGGCTAGTCCTCGTCACAGGGGAGCAAGCGAACGAATTCGACACGGAACCGCGCAGAGACGTGGCAACGTATGTCAATTTGCATCACACACTGATGCTGGCGCACGCGCGCGCAGGCGCAACAGCGCGCTGTGCATCGCGACGCTGGCGTTTCCAGCGCGCGCGGCGCGTGCAGGCGTCGTCCAGTTGGATCCGCAGCCAGCGGAACCAGAGGCAATGGATCGCGACAGCACGGATTACGTCGAGGCGCGAACGCGGTGCATCGCGCGCGGCAACCGGCGGTCCGTCGCGCGTCAGGTGCCGCTGGATGTCGTGCTCGCCTACCACAGGAGGCTCGCACAGTGTGCCACCATCCTTCCCCCGAGTCAGGCCCTCCAGTGGCTGCAACAGCGGGATGAGGAGGAGCGACAGCAGTGGGTTGACAGGCGCGCCGCGATCCGCGAGCTGCGGGGGGCTAGTGTCGCGAACGTTCCACCGGCGTGCAGGCATCGCCGCACGTCCATGTCGCTGGGAAAGATCATCAAGGATGTCTTCGAAAGGAGGGAGCACATGTGGGAGATCCCCGCACGCGGCTTCGCACCAGCCCCCGACGCGCGGCCTGCCGCGGACTTCGCGCGCGGAGCCCCGCGGGGCGCCCCGCCGCCACCTGCGGCGCAGCAGGGAGGCGCGGGTGCAGGGCGCGGGCAGCGCAACCCCAAGGGCGCGCAGAAGGGATCGAGCACCGGTTTGGCGACCCACCTCAAGAACGGAAAGGAGCTGTGCAAGAATTTCAATCGGGGGTCGTGCCCGGAGCCCTGCCCGAAGAATCTGGAGCACGCATGCTCCATGATCGTGAGCAAGAGCGGCCGCGTCTGCGGCATGAGGAATCACTGCGCCGCCGTGTGCCGCAAGGCGCCGACCCCGGAGCAGGGCGCGTTGTCGCAGTATTGAAGGGGCCCCGCCAGGGCGGAGGACAGCGCCGAGGCAGGGGGGCACGTTGCCTGTCCAGCGGAGCACGGCTTCTTTGCGCCAGCGCAGGCGGGCGCACCCAGCGCCCAGCCAGGTTTCCGCGCGCAGCAAGCGCGCGTTCTCGGCCAGGCGCAATCAGCGCAGTCATCGGGCGAGCAGGAGTCCGATGTGTCGGCACCGCAGGCGCGAGCGCATCAGCGCGGGGCGCCGAGCGACGGCGCGTCTTCGTTTGCGCAGGCGCCGCGGGTATCGAGGCACTTCCCCGTGATGTGGTCGCAGCGCCAATTGCGGCAGTGCGTCGTCAGCATGTTCCCCAGGGAATGGCTGAGCAGTTTTGTTTTTCCGTCATTGGAAGATCTAGTCAATCAGTCGCCGTTCGTGGATTTCGCAAAGTGGCTAGACGAGCGCAGCATCGCTGGACCAGTTGGCAGCACGGCAGGCCAGGGCACGTCTGCCATGCTGGAAGCCGCGGCGGGGCGACAGGCCGGGGCGCTCTCGGCCAAGCACGCGTTGCCGCCTCTCCTGGGCCACAGCCGGGATGAGGAAGAGCATTTCCGCGCCGCGGTTGATTTCGCGAAGCGGGGGAAGTTACCGTTCGATGAGGACGTTGCTGCTCCGCGTGACTTGAAATTTGCGGCGGAGTCCACCGCCGCAGAGCTGCGCGACTTGAGGGAGTTTCGGTTGCGCAGCATGCACGCGCTGCAAGAGCTTAGTCGCCGGTGCAAGCCCCTCGCGGCGGAGCTCTTGAAGTGGCAGAGTCCGACTGTGCGCGCCGTGGCGGGGCATATTCACGCCGGACTCATTGCCGTGCTGGTGGTGCTCGCGCGGTGGCCAGACCAAAAGCTGGCGTTGCGCTTCGTCACCGGCTTTGGCATCACTGGCGTAATGGAGGATACGGGTGCTTTTGAACCATCCGAGTATGAAGCTCCCATGCCCGTGTACTCGCTGCTTGGAGAGTCCAAAGTCTTGCTGGCGGAACTGGATCGCCAGCGCGCGAGTGAGGAGGGCCAATTTCTCTGGGATAGCTGCGAGGAAGAGTGCAAGAAAGGCTGGGCGGCACCGCTGCGAAGCAAGTCGGACATTGATGCGGAGTTCGGCGCGGGGCAGTGGGCGCCGATTCCTGCGTTTTGCCACATTCAGCCTTCTGGAAAAAGGAGGAGAATCGACGACGGGCGTCGGGGTAGGCAGAACGAAGCGACGGCATTTTGTGAGCGGCAAAGAATGTGTACGCCAGTCCAGCCTGTCATCGATGCGAGGGTGGTCCGGCAAGCGTGTGCGGACGCTGGTGCCGACGTGGCCCGCGAGAGGCTCGTGTCGGGGGGCGAAGATTTGCCGTCGGCCTATCGCTCAGTCCCTGTGCACCCAGATCACTTGCGCTTGAACGTCGTGGCGGTCCGCGATCCTGTCACGGGAGAATGGAGGTTCCAGGTGGCGTGGGCGTTGCTTTTCGGTTTCTCCGCGTCAGTCATGCAGTTCGCGCGATGGGGAGGATTCCTGCAGGCAGTGCAGCGCCGCGTGTTGTCGCTTTTGCTTGCCATGTATGTGGACGACGCGAATATTACTGATTTTGAATCAGCTGGGGGCGCTGGTCAGGAGGCCGCACAGTGCCTTTGCGCGGAGTTGGGCACGCCTGTGGCTCCCTCGAAGACGAGGAGGATGAGCCCGTCCGGCGATTTTCTGGGCGTCGTGCACACCTTCGGCCCTTCGCTGGACTCGAATGTCATATCTTTCAGGGCGCGCGACACTCTCGTCGAAAAGGCGAAGACGTTCATTGCGGCGAGGCGCAGCGAGGGCAGGCTCACGCCCGGAGACGCCAGCAAGTTGAGAGGCCTCCTCAACTTCATCGCCAGAGCGGCGTGGCACGGCGTGGGCAAAGCAGGCATGGGGGCTCTGAGGCAACGGCAGTACACAGATCAGCCGCCTTGGACCCTGAGCAACTGCCTGGTGCGCGCCCTCGATTTCTTTTATATAATTCTGCAAGACATGCCGAGCCGCGTGGCCGAGATCGCGCCGAGAAGCGAGCCTTTGATTCTCATTGCTTCTGACGCGCGCGCTGACAATGACGCGTGGCCGACAGGGGGGTACGTGTTGTTAGATTGCGCCGACGGCTATCGGCAAGCTGGCTTCTGCGTTTTTGACGGGGCTCTGCTGGGCATGTGGGGCTACTGTGAGGAGCGCTTGAGGCAGGGCGGCCAGCCCATCGCGCTGTGTGAGGGCGCGATGCCGCCCATCATCTACCAGCGCCACGCTAAGCGGCTGGCAAACCGCCGCGTGCTGTATTTCATAGACAATACCAGCTCTCTGCATTCGTACGTCAAGGGCTGCGCGGTGCCGGCCGCGCTGGATCGGTCGATTGCTTTCACTAATTTCTTGGCGAGCCGCCGTTCGATCACCACGTGGTGGGAATTCACGCCTTCGGGGACCAATTGGTCGGACGGGATTTCGAGGCAGCTAGGAAGTGACGCGTTTGTGAGGCGACATCGATTTCCAGCAAAGCGAATCGGCGTGGACAGTCGTATTTGGACGGGCAGCTTGGAGAGCGCATGGCGCTTCGCCCGCGGGTAGCCCCCACGTGTGGCTGCGACGCGCCGTTATACATTGTGTTGCTCGGTAAGTGAACAGCGTTGGGTGAGCGAGCGGGGCGTGGGGGTGAGCAGCGTTGGGGGGATCGGCCAGAGGGATGCATCGCCCCTCGGTCGGTCGGCCTCCCGTCAAGGGGATGCATCCCTCCTTGGGGGAGAGCGGCTCCAGCCGCCCCAATGTTGTTCCCTATGGAAACCCGCTCTCTCTCACCTTAAACCTTACGTTCACTCCAACCAGCAAAAAACAATGCTTTTGGTCCCTCGGACCCAGTCTAGTAGCTAAGGTGGGCGCGTAGATTATGGGTGCACTTTAGGCCCGGGCAGGCATGGGTGAGTGCTTCATAATGTACGCGCGCGGACACCTTGGAAACGTCGCCCGCGCATGCAGCTCGGGGCGCAGGGGCGAAGAGAGGGGGGGGGCGCCCCCCCCCTTTGCTGCCCGCGCCGAGGGGCTGCGAGGAAGGGGGGGCGACGGGCCGCGGTGGCCGCGCTCACCTTGCGATTTGATTTTTCCCACCCTCCCGCCCTGGGTTTGCATTCAGCAAGCTGGGGGGGGGCCAAGAGGGTAAGCGAAGCGACGAAGCCTCGAGCGCGACACTTCGCGCATGAGGGATGCATCTCCCCTCCGTGGTTGGTCGCGCATGAGGGAGGCATTTCCCCTCTGTTACAAGGGGGGGGATCGGCCAGAGGGATGCATCGCCCCTCGGTCGGTCGGCCTCCCGTCAAGGGGATGCATCCCTCCTTGGGGGAGAGCGGCTCCAGCCGCCCCAATGTTGTTCCCTATGGAAACCCGCTCTCTCTCACCTTAAACCTTACGTTCACTCCAACCAGCAAAAACAATGCTTTTGGTCCCTCGGACCCAGTCTAGTAGCTAAGGTGGGCGCGTAGATTATGCCGCTTTGAAGCATCTTGGGCCGTATTGGAGGCCATAATATTGGCCATTTGGGAGGCATTGTTTTGTTGTGTGTGTTTGTTTCGGGTGGCTGGCGGGATGTCCCGAATCCCATCGGGCGTTTGCATACGTTTGGGGCACTAGATCGAAGACGCCTGCGGCGAATCATAGTTGCTCCCTGCCTTATGGGAATGCCTGTGCGGCCAAAAATCAAACCAAACTAAAGTATATATCGAGCAGAGGGACGTAAAGAGCAGAAGCGAGCGTGCGCTTGCGGCCGCGTCGGCTCAAGCGGCCGGCCGCCCAAATATGACTGTGCCTCGCCGCGAGGCGCACAATCGCTATCGAGACCAAAAGGATCTTCCTATTGCTTAAGATGGCACATCCTCTTCTACTGGGACTATCGTTACTACGGTACAACAGAGCTGGAGCTTGGCTTCGCCTAAGGAGAAGCTGCTGGCTGGGCCTCCCAGCCCCCTTCAAACTTGGTAGCGGAGCTGGCCTTTGGTGGTCAGCTCTCGCTCTACTCCTCACCATCCACGGCACTGTCTGGTGGACTACGGATATGGTGGAACATTCGGGTGCAGTGGGTTTGCGCGGAGGAATGTACATAGCTACGCAACATCGCAAGGACACTAGCAGCGATACCTCTGCTCAAGCGGAGGCTTCTTACTTACATCCTACATCCCTGCGCTTCTACACTCCTGAAGTCCACCCACCTGTTCCAATTTGAAATTTTATCTCGGAGATATAATGCATGGAAACATGCGATCTGATATATTGCCGCCTCCGACCCCATGCAGACTTACGATTACCCCAACAACGAGGCCATTGGATTGGCGTTACTATCTTTGGGCTCATAGGGTCGCTATCGGATGTGCGATAGGACATATGCGTGACGGAGACGACACACGAACGACCGGCCCCCATTGGGACCCAGCCCGTCAAGTACCCTTCCGCGAATTCGTCCGCGAAGTACATGCCTGCATCGACGTGACCACAAGCAATATGACGCCCTCCCAGCAGGCTGCAGCTCTGCAGCGAGGTTTGGGAGGTCTCGCACGGACCATAGCCATGAGAGTCCCTCAAGCCATTATCAACTTTGGCGTCAACATACGTGGCCGCCATTCTGACGGCGTCACCTATATTATGTATGTTCCTCTGAAGCGCGAAGTTTGCGAATTTAGAAGAGGAGCGCCAACTCAACTCTGGTACTGCTCTCATTGACTTCCGAGTCTATGCGGGGGAACTAATCGACCAGACGTTCTCATGTTTTGAGATAGCCCGCTATGGAGCTGAAACAGCTGGCCCCAACACCCCCAACTTCCACATCCTAACAGTGATTCTAGTCAGAGCTCTTGGAGTGGGGACATCGCCTGCACAACAACTCCTGCAGCCTCTAAACCACCACATGTCGAAAGACCAACAACAAGTTGACGCTCTACCTGAACGCATGAGGTCATATGCTCACATTGTTGAGATACCCTAGTGGCTGGGGGTCTCTAGTCGCGGCCACCGAACCGAGACCTTCCACGTGGAGGCTAACGCAGGGCAGCCTGCCAACAACGTCTGGAATGATGATCCACAACCAACTGAGACCACTGCGCTGCTGGCTCAGAATGGTGGGACGGCCTCGGGGTCGCAAGACTCCTGGGCCAGGCTTCGGGGGCCGCCTGATGCGGCGTCCCCCATGCAAGTCATGGCCCTAATGGGCTCAGCGGGGCAACCCGCCGAGTCCGACTTCGACTCCGGCACTGAAACCGATGCGTCTTCAGACGATGAAGCTACAGCCTTTGATTGCCCGGATATGCCTGCATACATCACTGAAGAGCAACGAGCGCCCTCGTTATTTTTAGGCTACCAAAACACAAGCGTCGCTGGCGGAGGCCCATGAAGAAGTCCGAAAGGTAAGGCGTATCGGACGACGATCACTCAAAGGAATGGGCAGAGGTCAAAGTAAAGGCAAAAGGTGAGCGTCGGCGATTGAATGGAAGAGGCATGCTGGCATTCTCAGCGTCTTACTGGACCACAGCACGAAGACATGTTCTTAGGCGCCGGCAGAAACCGCAGGCATACATCGGGGAAAGGCAAAGGACAACAGGGAAACCCAAAGGATGCCAACGGTAAAACTATGCAGTGCGACATATGCCCCAGTGCACAACATTTCCGACGCGAATGCCCTCAAGGTGATGGAGTAGGCAGTGGTCCGTCAACGCATCCAGCTCAAACAGATTCCGACATGCAGTATGTTGACTGGGAGTCTCTTTTAGCTGGCCTTGCCGATGGCTCAGCCACAACTGTTCATTTCACGGCTGCCAGATATCTCAGCGCCAGCATGGCCCTCGAGAATTGCGCCGGCGAGCTGTCCGAGGAGGTGTTCACTGGCCACGGCGACATTGATTTGGCAAATTGGCCTGGCATGCCCATCGCGGGGCAACCTGCAGAGATTGAACGCGTCGAGAACTTTCATGCCCGCCAAAGGAGATGCTGACATGGCGGGGGCACCCGCGGATTCAGACGTTACAATTCCTGCAACAGAAGAGGAAATCCAGTTGATGCTTCATCCTCGGGGCATTGGAAATCCGGCAGATATGGAATTAAGTGATGGTGATCCTTCGCTGGGAAACCCGCTAGACGCTAGTGTTATCTGAGCGCATTCAATGCGAGCTTGGTCATGATGGAGTATTTCAATTTACTCTTGTCGTTTCAGATCGGCCCATGGGCCGCCAGAAGCGATCGGCAATCCGCCAGATCTGGAGCAAAAAGTATCGCGACGACGACGTGGGCGGGGCGCTCGCTCCAGCGGTCTTCAGCGCCCTCGCCCCCCCTCCAAAGGCCCCGCCATGGCAGGCCGATAGACCTGTCGCTCCCCCGAGGGGGGGGCGCTTGCGGGGGCACCCGCCCCAGGATGATCAGCCGCAAGAAGAACATCAAGATGGCGGAATTCAGC
The DNA here is from genome assembly GCA_963575745.1 of Prorocentrum cordatum. NCBI lineage: Eukaryota > Dinophyceae > Prorocentrales > Prorocentraceae > Prorocentrum > Prorocentrum cordatum. Next base: position 29,322 of record CAUYUJ010016381.1, on the reverse strand, counting down.
GCCTTACTGGTTGCGCGGAAGCTGGACTGGCGCGTCAATGAAGCCCCCCAGAAGCAACGCAGCATTTGCGGGGCCAGGGTTGGACTGAGCATCAGATCCGCCACTGGCATTCTCTTCGCAATAATAAACGAGATGAAGACGGCGAGATCATTCGCTCGACAAGGACTGGGCCTGTTAAAACACAAGAACAGGTTGTCAAGCGCGACCGCGGGAGAGCTGCCATCGAGGACAGGAAGCTCCATATAGGTGTTTGTTGCACGTGCCCCGCGCGCGCAGACCGCAGGCCTGGCTGCCCCATGAGACGCCCATCAAGAAGCCTGAACTTTCAGGGCGCCGCGGGGTTGGTCTCGTGGCGACGGTCGAGGGCACTGCGCCGATCTAAATACAACGGCACATAAGAGGCAGTTGACGGAAGCCGACTACGAGCAAATAACGGACAGTGAGATAGCCCAATCTATTCAGATATGGGAAAACCTCACACCTACTCATTACCTGAAGCAGTTCACTCGAGACTGGCACTCGGGACGCGCGGGGAACCTGCTGATCCTAAATCAAAAGAAGAAGATTACCAACATGAAGCCGATGAATATGAAGATGATGAGATGGTCGAAGAAGTTGGCCCCGCGGACGCGGCCCCTGCAGGGCGCGCGTCGGACGACTCCATTGTTGCGGACGCCACGTGCAGGTCGGATTGTTCGATTGATCCCAGGCATGTTGTTACTGAGACGACGGGTATCTCCCTTGAAAGGCGGATTGCTTATCGCGCTGAAGGTGTAGGCCGGGTAAAGACAAGTCTAGTAAAATGACTCAGCGCCGCCAAGTACTTTCTTGCAGGGAAACAAAAGACAATTTAAGAACCTGGCCCTCATAACGCCAAGTGGCATCGATTTGAACCCTGGCCGGGGCCCCGTGCGACATGGGCCAGGGGCGCCGGCAGGGGCCGCGGCTAAGGCAGCTCCCGAGCCGAAGCCAGAGGCGCCTATCGATATTCCTCCATCTTCGGACTCATCATGTCCATCGCTTGGTCTTGATCAGAGCAGGCCCAGGAAGGAGAGCGTGCCCAGATGATCCTAAACCCGGAGATAGTACGCAGCAGCGATCTGCGGGGGGGCCTGCTGACCGCCGACGATCCACAGGACCAGCAGTGGCTGCCGCTGCAGCCGCATTCCCAGGCGCCAGTACTCCCATTCCACGGGGCCCTGTGCCACGTCGCGGCCCTGCGCCAAGTCGGGCGCGCAGGGCAGGCTGGGCGCCCTCGCTGGAAGGATCAACAAGGGGTGCTTCCTCAACAAGGGGTGGCACTGAGAAGCTACTGGCAACCACATCGAAGGCACCAGGAATGGCTCCCAAAGATAAGACAGTCGAGCCCTACAACATCAAGAAGAAGAAACGCCAGGACTACGACACCAGTGCCCCGCCAGGAACTCCTCGGATGCAAAGGGGAACCGCTTGCGCTGCCATTTTGGCGGCAAGCGCGCCGGCACCTGCCGCGTCAGCGGCTGCTCAGCGTCCAGCGGGGCAACCTGCTCAGTGATCCGCAGGGCAACCTCAGGGCAACCTGCCCTCGCTTTGAAAATGCCAGTGGAATGCCGAGAGCACTGGGACAAGTTACGTCGTACGAAGATCAACCCAGCATATCATCCTCAGATCGATGACGGGTCTGATCGACGCATGGTGGTGCAGTGCGACCTCGTGGGCAGCGCCATTCATCATGACCAGGAGTCACATGCGCGCCAGACGGTGCGCAACATTCTGCGTAAATGCCCAGCGCCCGCGTTCGATTCGGAGAAGGACTATTTGACTGGGACCCTCAAAGCAGAAAGTACCAGAAAGCCAAGGTTCAGCTATGGGGAGCAGCGTCACTGTCCAGAGTGGCTTACGACTGCCCTACGCCACAAACCTTTGCATATAGGTCGTCTTTCTGACAGATCCCTGCGGGAAGTACCATCCTGTGATGAGTTTGATGGATGGGCCGATTTGTCAGAGTTGCTCAACCGTTGGCCAGCTGAAGGATATGAGAATTATCCCCACAGGCACCTGGCGACTGCACGCTAGAAGCTCAAGAACCTACACTGGGCATACCAGGCTGTAGCTGTGCTGGACCTGATTGGCATGGTCGACCACGCTGGAATGCAGATAAACATGCTGCAGCTCAAGAAGTGCAAGTACGCCTCCGAGTCTTGCGACACGTACTTCATCCGTCCAAGTAACGGACGCGTCAGCCTTGGGATCAAGTGCCTTGAATCATTGTATGTGAGAATTACGGATTTGACCGCTCCAGGTGCACCTTGTTGTTTTATTCATGGTACTCAGTGGGAAAGTATCCCCAGTATACTTTGCGTCGGACTGTCATGCCGCGCCGACGACGCCAGCAAGAAGAGGGGCAGACAGTTTGTACATGGCTGTTCATACTTTCCTGGTGATAATAGCATCCAGTTCGGTCTGCGGGTTGATTCCAGGGTGTTGGTCATGGTTAGCTTGAAGCACCTGCTTCAGGACAACGAGCCGATTTGGTGCTCAGCAAATGACATCAGAATGTCAGCAGGCCGTGACGGCAGAATTCCTCCGACTCACATCGTTCAGCTGATAGGTATTTTACCCAATGAATATTGTTGCAGGTACAATCGTGTGGGACAAGTATGGATGAACCCCATGTACCTGTGGGACACCACGCAGCAATAGCCGTGCAGTGACTGTCCAGAAAATGTACGAATTTGGGAGCGATGCGTCATCGTTGAAAGATTTGTTTATTCCAAAGACCCCCTACAACTTAAAGTGTCCCGAACCGACACCTATCCGTGGAGTCGAGTTCTCAACAGTGTTCATGATGCAGGACACGTATCAAGCGGGGACACCTGCAGGGGGATCTGATGGGTCTTAGACACGGGCTCGAAGTGCGGACGGGACATGTATTATTTCAAGTGGCATCACGCCCACTGACACGCTGTGCGCCAACGACCCGTGGCGTGCTCAGGTGCAGCAGCTGCCCGTACCTGCAGGGCAACCTGCATCATTTGCGCCAATGAGCAGAGCCACAATTCTTTCTGGTACTCCACAGAGCGCCGGGAGCAGTGACAGCCTACAGGCGAGGCCCCAAAGCATCCGAATGGACCCGCAGCTCTATCAGGCTTTACAGGCAACATCTCGCCATGTGCATCGCCGCGCCCATATGCGGGGCAACCTGCTTGTCCTGATCGCCATGTTGCACAAAGAACCGAGAGTTTGGTTGGTCAGCAAGAATGGGTGCACCGGCAGATGCGTCAATTGGACGCCGCCTTGGGAGTATGTTCCGGATCCAAATCCATCACCGGACAACCCCAGTCGGTTTGGATACGTGCCAGCCAGCATTCTTCATACATCCGACATGCTATCCAACGGCTGCCGACCGCCCCACAGCAGCACCAATGGTTCACCCACTGTATCCGGATTATCACGCTCAGGTAAGCGGTACTCCCCGAGTGGGGACACAGCCCGAAAACCCGTATGTACGGGCGACGGCCGACGATTTCTACCAGTCTCAGCTGACGCGCGGCTCGGGATATGCATCAGGTGTGCTAGGCCAGATTCCTCACTACGGATATTTGGCCGCCCCCATGGACCAAGATGTGCAGCAACAGGCTCCAGGCTTAGCAGTACCGTCGTCCATGGGAGGGCTGCGCCCTGAGATCCTAGCCATCCATGAAGCGCAGCAGGCCAGCATGGCGATGCAGTCTGCCCGCCAGCGTCGCAACCAGGAGCGTCAGGCTAACAGAATGCTGAGCCGTGCGGGGCAACCTGCTATGTCCAATACAGCAGGGGCACCTGCGATCAGTCCAGCTGTGCTTGCAGTAATGCAGCCACCGACGGTATCACCGATCCGATATGAAGTTGGCGAGGCCACTCTGGAGCGCCAGACGCGTATCAGGCCATCGGCAACACCGCCCATCATCAGCGACGGCGACTTCAACAAGTGTGCCATATGCCTGGACCATTTTATGAATCACGAGAAAGTCTGGGGGCTCCAGTGCGGCCACATTTTCCACGCACAGTGCTGGGATCGAGTCGCACATGGTCATGTGGATAGACAGTTGGCTGAGAACATGGAAGGTTCCGCAACTGAGGCCCCCCTGCGCCATATGCAGGGGCGTTGGCTCAATTACAGCCGAGTTTCACTACGCCCTCGCTGGAGATCAGGAGTCACTGGACCGTCATGAAGATACACTCCGAGGGGCGATCGAATTCAGGGACCTCCGTGAAGAGCTCAAACGCGTCACGGCGATGATGGCGAGCAGTGCGGTAGTCTCAACAACGGCACCAGCGGGGCAACCTGCATCACCAGCCAACGCGGGGCGAGTGACGGAGGCCACCACACCTGCAGGGGCACCTGCTGTAGACGCGCCTATGCGACTGATAGCAGACACCGCTAACAACTCAGGGACACCTGCTACGTCAGCACCACCTTCGGGGCGGATCAATGACACGTGGTTGAGGCGTATGGAGAGGGCTACTGATAGGAGTGCTCAGTGGCTTCAGTCACCACGTACATGCCATATGGGCGAGACATTCGTCCATGCAATCAGTGTAGGACAGAGAGCCCAGTGAGCGCGCGTCGTGGCAACAGTGCGATATCCGAACGCGATATGCTGCATACTGTGTTTATGGTAAATGCAGACGGCCAAGTGGGCATGCGCGCAGACGAGGATACGTCTCTGAACCTGCCCACTACCTCTGCATCACGCCCATTCACATGTGACGAGTATCCTTCAGCCTGGATCTTCGAAAAGAGCGCTACTGCGGCAGAAGGGGCTCGTGGATACACGAACGTCTCGACATCTTTGTCGCGAAACGACTGGGCGTTGGAGCAGAGGCGCCGCAAAGGCACACGCAGTACGAAAGTGTCTGGAGTGCCAGGACTATTTGGCGAACGCCACGAACTGGCCTTGGCAGCGAACAGTGGAACTATGACAAGTGGTATGCTGATTATTCTTTTTGATATTGGCAGTAATGCGAATATCATTGGTTTCAAGACGGCGCAGACCTTCGAACAGGTCTCTCGTTCCCACGGACACGCCATCACGTGCTGGGCCTGACGACGATGCTCTACGTGTCTGGAGTGGGTCATGGTGCCGCGATATGCGACGAGTCCCTGCGCTGCAAGATTGCGCGCAAAGAAAAAGGGATATCCGGCGGGGTCACCTGCTTCGCCGAGACTTGACACTTACTCAGCACATGAAGCTGAGGGTTCTGGGGAGAACCTCCCTGCGATCCTGGGTCTGAGGAGCATGTCCAACATGGGGGCCATCCTGATCCTGGGGCAGGGGCGCGAGACAATTAACATCCCTGGCTCTGAGATGTAGAAGACTCCACTTGGAAAGGGTGCCAGAGTGTTTGATATGATGAAGACTCCTTCTGGACATCTGGCACTCAAGGTCGACGAGTACGGGGCTGCTACTGCGGATAAAGGACCGACGTCGTTTATTATTACGGCCAATCCTCAATGCGAAGATGTTCCGCTGCTCGCCAAAAAAGCATCTGATCCAGAGCCAGCCGCGGGGGGACCTGCTATGAATGACGCTCATACATATATGATGTCACAGGATACCAAGGGCATCAGCTCGTCCATCAACGAGGATACGTTCACGTTCGTGATCCAGTCTTTGGTGAATAACACTTTGAAGACTGGACATCGCAGGAAGACGTGCTTCGGGAACACCCGACCTCGGCCGACAAGGACTTCGATTTGCGCACTTTGCCGGCGAAGATAGATCAGGTCATCTACGAGGAGGGCGCGAAGTGGACGCCGCCCGATGCACATGCAGGGGCACCTGCGGAAGGAGATGAAGTCGCTGGGACGTTTGACGTTTCTATTTCGAGCAGCGGCTCTGCAGCGCAGCATGGCACAGTCATATGGACGCCCCCATTGCCAAGCGAGTGACGGGGGCAGGCGCGTGCCACGGCCACTCGCGCTTGCTCAGACAGGCCGAACATTCAGGTACTGTCAGCATGCGCGGGGAAACCTGCATTCTTTTCCCAGGCGCCGGCTGGGCGCGCCAGGGACAGTGGCCAGCCCTGCTGTGCGGCTGCCACGGATAGCAGTGGACCTGGCTGTGTGGCCGCTGCAGAAAAAGAGGGGTTATCGCATCATTATCACTCTCGCGCATTTGTTATCGAAGACATGCGGACAGCTTGCGCTGATCTCCGAGCCCGCGGCTACATGTGTGACCGTATTACACATGCAGAGGTCATGACCTCCATTGGTACACAAGATTTGGGTGCTCTACTCTCGGGTGATTTCCAACTGTTGTGGTTGGCAACACTTGCCGATTGGCGTGTGAGACTGCCTGGCAAGCGGGCGGGGCCACATTAATAACGCATCCAAAATTTGATGACCAAAGCTTGGGCTCTACGCGTGACAATGGTGCTTGTGGAGCCACCAGGCTGTTTCTGACATCGTGGTCCTATACGAGACGCTATTGAAGATCTTGATGTACCATTCATGCATTTGCGGTCCTGCCACTTCGGCCTCAAGTACGACCGTTCTAATGCGTTGCCCAGCGGATCGTATCTGCAAGCGGCAACTACCTGTGCGCGCGCCCCGACCAGTCTATGGCGATGCACGTGCAAAACAGCAGGGAAGCCTGCACAACCTACTGAGCATGTCCTGGTTTGGTATGGGCAAGAAGCTCAGAAGGCCGAATGGCGCAACAAGACGCGAGCGATCATGACCGCAAGGTTAATCCATCAGATGGACTTGCACAAGACGCAGAGGAATCACACAAGTGCTGTAAATCTTAGTATCCACACTCGAGTGGATAGAGAGGAGTTCGAACTTACGCTCAGCAT
>CAUYUJ010016381.1:0-15000 GCA_963575745.1 Prorocentrum cordatum | reverse complement strand
CGTCGGCAGGTCGAGCCGCGTCCGCAGCGAAATGGCTGGCTGTAAGTGCAGGCCGCGCACGGCGTTGCCGCCGCCCGCGGCTCACGTTCGCCATCCACGCCGACCGCCTTCTTGCAGTCCACGGCCGCCCCGCCGCCGTCGGCAGGGGCCCCCTCGGCCGCCGCCCCCTGCGCGTCGCAGCCTGGAGCATATCCGCCCCATTCCTGACGCTCCCCTCGCCCACTGAATCTGCCCTGCTCACTCTCCTTTCGCATCGAGTGGTTGAGCATAGAACTGAAACGGAGGTACTCTCTCCGCAGCCTTGCACTTGCTCAAGGCAAAAAAGAACGCGCGCGCGGCCTCGCTCCCTCTCGGCAGTGAACTCTTCAAGGACGCGGTTCAAGACGCTGTATGTTAAAACGAGGCCCCCGCTCGAGACATCCTCCCAGCAAGTGCGATATGCAGGGATCTTGCGAATTCGCCGAAATCTTAAAGATGAGGCTCTTGCTCCAAATGTTCTCGTAAACATGACATGGTGGACGACCTGCTTCAATGCGTTTCTGTTCAACATGGGGCTCTCGCTCGAGACATCCTCGAACAAAAAAGGACAAGGAGGAAGAAGAGGAGGAGGAGGAGGAGGAGGAGGAGGATAACAAGGAACATGAGGAGGATGACGAGGTGCGAGGAACGAGGAACGCGGAACGAGGAACGATGAGGAGGAGGAGGAGAGAGAGGAGGAGTTGGAGGAGGAGGAGGAGGAATACTAGGAGGAGGAAGTGGAGGAGGAGTTGGAGGAGGAGTTGGAGGAGGAGGAGTTGGAGGAGGGGGAGGAGGACGAGGAGGAGGTGGAGGAGGAGAAGGAGGAGGAGGAGGAGGAGGAGGGGGAGGAAGAGTTGGAGGAGGAGGAGTTGGAGGAGGAGGAGGAGGAGGAGGAGGAGGAGGATGAGGAGGGGGATAAATCCAGGAGGAGGAGTCCGGGAGGATGAGTCCAGGAGGGGGAGGAAGGAGGAGGAGGAAGAGGAGGACGACGAGGAGGACGAGGAGGACGAGGACGAGGAGAAGGACGAGGAAGAGGACGAGGAGGAGGAGGAGGAGAATGGGGGAGGAGGAGAAGGAGGAGTAGGAACAGGAGGACGAGGAGGAGGAACACAGCACGCTCCAGCACATGAGTGCCCATATAGAGCATACACCACGTATGCTATACATTAGTTTCAGTAAACACGAAGCATACGCACACCCTGCGCCCGTCCCGCCCGCCCGCCAGGCACACACCCCGGACGCGCACCGTACACCCCCTCCGCCCGCCCGCAAGCGCACGCTCCCTCCCCCCGACCCCCTGGCACACACCCTGTACATGCCCGCGCACACTTTTTGCGTCGGCGGCCGGGCTGAGGTCGAATGCTCCGGCGGATTGGCAACAGGGGGCGTGCTGCATGCAAATTAAGGCCGCAATGCACGGGAGGAGGCGGAGGAGGAGGAGCCCCAGCGCGACTGGGAGAGAGGGAGCCAGGCAACTCAAAGCTGCCGGCAGCGGCAGCGGCAGCGGGGAGAAGGGGGAACAGCGCCGGCACAGGCTGTACTGAATTGCGCTGAGCTGAAGCTGGGGGGGGCAGCCAGGATCGCTGCCCTTCGTGGCCCTGTTGCAGCCAGTCGCGGCCCTCTCACTGCTATTCGTTTGCCCCATTGCAGCCCTTCGTGGCCCCCTCGCTGCCCTTCGTGGCCCCGTTGCACCCTTACGTGGCCCCCTCGCTGCCCTTCGTGGCCCCGTTGCAGCCCTTCGTGGCCCCGCTGCACCCCTTCGTGGCCACCTCGCTGCTCTTGGGGGCCTCGTTGCAGCCCTTCGTGGCCCCCTCGCTGCCCTTCGTGGTTCTGTTGCAGCCCTTCGTGGCCCCCTCGCTGCGCTCCCTCGCTGCCCTTCCGGGCCCCGTTGCAGCCATTCGTGGCCCCCTCGTGGCCCCATATATGTATGCCGTTCGTGGCCCCCGCTCGTTCGCGCCCGTCGTGGCCCCATGTGCATGCGTTTCGTGGTCCCGCTGTCGCCCTTCGTGGCCCCCTCGCTGCCCTACGTGGCCCCGTTGCTACCCTCAGTGGCCCCGTCGTTGCCATCTCTGGCCCCGCATTATCTGCCCTTCGTGGCCCCCGCTCGTTCGCGCCCATCGTGGCCCCATACGCATGCCCTTCGTGGCCCCGCTGTCGCCCTTCGTGGCCCCCTCGCTGCCCTTCGTGGTCCAGCTGTCGCTCTCGTTTTCGCTCTCGCTTTCACTCGTCGTCATCGTCGTCGCCGCCTTCGTTGTCGTCGTCGTCGTGGTCGGTCCCCTATCGGTTTCTCTTGGGGTCGGGCTGCCGCCGATCAGCGCTGCCGCTGGCAAGGCCGACGGTCCGCGGCCGCCGCGCCGCTTGCAGGGGCCCACCTTGCAGTGAAGAAAGATGTACCCCCCAAAAGGGGTACGATCGAAGACGAAGAGGGCGGGTATCGAGGGTTTGGGAAATATGCGTTGGATGACAATCGAGCAGACACGAACGAACAGTCTTGAACTGATTGTTGTCGTTGTTGTTTATGGATTCTTTTCTAGCGAATAATTATTGCTGACCCCCCTCTGGGGATCATGGTGTTGTTTCACATGTAGTGCCCTTCCTGGGGCCCGCACCTAGTTTTTTAGAAAGGAAAGTCTTGAGTCTAAGAATTATGTTTTTGGTCCCTGGTTTACATCAACAGCGGTTTCCGCCTGACGCTTCCTCGCAATGTATTTCCAATTCGTGCTCTCGCGCGGGATGTTCTCACAATGTATGCAAGAACCGCGTTTTCGCGCGGGACTTCTTCACAATTGATTCAGACGCCGCGATTTTGACACTCAAGAACCACGCTTTCACGATCCCTTCTTTAGGAATCGCGCTATCGTTCGAGACTCAGGGTCTGCATTTAATGCGCGTGGCCGGTAAGGGAAATATGCCCCCAACGGAGTTACGATCGAAGAAGAAGAGAGCGGGTACCGAGGGCTTGGCATATACGTGTTGAGTGGCACGCGAGCAGATACAGGCGAACAGGCTTAAAATTATTGGTGTTGAATATTCACCTCTGGAGAACAAGTATTGCTGATCTCTGGAAACGGTTTCGCGCGCTCGCTTCGACGCCAGCTACAATTCCTTTGGAGGCCCAGCTGCAACGACAACGCCTCCCGCTCGATACGTCCTCACAATTTACCCCGAGACACCCTGGCCACAGAGGCCCCCGAACTCATGAATGGCGCTTTCGCTCGAGACTTCCTCGCAAAATTCAACCAAGTTGGCGGAGGCCCAGCCACGACGACAAAGGTTCCTGCTCGATACTTCCTCGCGATTTATCCTTAGAACCTCTGGCCAGGAAGGCGCCCAAATGCAGGATCGGCGCCCTCGCTCGAGACTTTCTCGTGATTCAGTCAAATCGGTGGAGGCCCAACTACGACGACAAGGGCTCTCGTTCGATACTTCGCCAAGGCGTATTCCCACAGGCCTTGGCCAGAGAGACCCCCGAATTCAAAAGTGGCGCTCTCGCTCAAGACTTAGACGCTTCGCGTATCCCCACCAGATGGCTCAAGCCCCCCCTGGCTCAAGCCCTTTGGTTCAAGCCGTCTCGGCTCGAACCCGCCCCTGGACAGGTTCGCGCCGGGCTAGCCCCGCGATGGCCTCGCGCCCCTCTGGCGCCGCACTGCGGCGGCGGCAGCGCCTAGCCACCGCCGCGCGCGACGGGCTGCCGCCTGCCGCGGCCGCGGCTGCTCCCTCTGCCGCCGCCGCCGCCTCCACCCTGGAGGCTGGCGCGCGGGAGGCGGCGGCGGCCGGCGGCGGCGGCGGCGGCCGGCGGCGAGCGCGCGGGAGGCGGCGGCGGCCGGCGGCGGCGGCGGCGGCCGGCGGCGAGCCTCGCCGCCGCCGCCGCTGCCTTCCCCTGGGGGATGGCGCCCGGGCGGCTGGAGGCGGCCGCGGCGACGGCTCGGCCGCCTGCACCACAACCGCCGCCGCCGCCGCGGCCGCCGCCGCCTCCGCTGCCGCCGCCACCGGTTTTCCCCCCGGCGCGCGGCTGCCTTCGCGGCGCCGCGGCCGCTGCTGTTGCCGCTGCCGGCGGCGCCTCGGCCGCCCCCGCGCCGCCTGCCGCCTGCGCCTCGGCCGCCCGGCTGCCCGCCGCCGCCGCCTCCGCCTCCGCTGCCGCCGCTGCCGGTTTTCCCTCTCGGCGGCGGCGGGCGGCGGCGGCCGCGGCCGGCGTCGCGGCTGCCTTCCCAGAGGTCCACAGGGACTATTTTATAGTTCTGCGCAACAGAGCTAAAAAATAGTCCCGTACAAAAAAAATAGTCCCGTACTAAAAAATAGTCCCGTGCTCTGAACATAGCCTCATATAATGAAAAACAACAATGAATACCATATAAATAGTTTATAGGCATTTATGTGTATATATATAGATATTAGAAAAAGTGTGTGAGAGCGCGCGTATGTGTGTGTGTGTGTGTGTGTGTGTGTGTGTGAGCGCATTTGTTCGCAGGTTGATTGAAGAAAGTCGATCATGTAGGCAGGTTTCAACTGAGACGTCTCGCAATTCGAAGCCGCCAGGCAAACTATTGTTGTCGTCGTGATCATCGCAGGAAGTGTTATAACACTTCCTGCGATGATCACGACGAAGGCAACACATGATGCGCAGGTGGAGGAATCGTCGCCCGAGCGTTTCGGCTCAATGATGCAGAAGAGGAAAAAAGGGAGGGTCCGCGCGCCAGGGCTCGACGATGTAGATTCGCTGGCAGATGTGCTGAACGCTTTCGCCGCGGACGTTCGAGATCCGAACGAGCGGGGCGCTCGGCTGCAGATGGAGGAGGAGGAACAGGGAGAGGGGCAGGGGGGGGGCAGCAGGAGGAGGAACTAGCTGAGAGAAGGAGGAGCAGAAGGGACAGGAAGAGGAGGAGGAGGAGGCGGAGGAGGAGGAGGAGGAGGAGGAGGGGGAGGAGGAGGAGGAGGAGGAGGAGGAGGAGGAGGGTAGGTGCCAGGGCGGCGAGGAAGAACCATAGGACGCCCGCGATGGCAAGCAAAAGGAGAGGCGCGGGCGGGTGGGCCACGCGCGGGAGAGGGTGAGGGCTGAGGATTGACGAGGCAATGTGTCAGAGGAAGCATAGGATGGAGGATGAGGGGGATCAGACGGTGGAGGGCAGAGGGCGGCGCCCAGGTGGATCGAATACGACGAACACATGGATTCCGCTGTGGACGACGATCAGACCATTAAACATAGAGAGCTCATCAGCCAGCTGCTGCGCCTACAGCCTCGAGGGGGGGCCCCGCAGAAGGTCGCGAAGGCTCGCGCCCCCTGCTCTCCATCCTGCCGTCCCCACCCTTCTCCCACCTGCATCCTTTTCCCGCCTCCTCCGACAAATAAGGGGACATCCTCTCTTCCCGCCAGCCACCTTTCTCTTCCCGCCGTTCCTCGCCGTCGTCTGAATACCTTACCTCGTCCTCGCTCTCGTCTCGAGACCTCGTTCTTGCCGTCGTCGTCCTACCCGTCGACCTTTTCACTCGGCTAGTCTTGGGATTCGAATTCTAATCTAATCTAACTTTCCGCATTTCGCCATCACCATCTTCACTCTTCTCCCTGGTCTCCTCTGCGTGATCTTCCTCCTCTCCCTGACCTCCTTCTGCTAGACTTCCTTCTCGTTTCCGAACGTTTTCGTTAGCTGGAGGCTGCATTCCCCCAGATAGCTGTCGACCGCGAGAGCGCGTGGAAGCTCGCGTCGGAGCGCGAGAATTGGGCAGCACATATTTCGAAGAGCCTGAGGAGCATGCTGCGCGGTGTCTCCAGGTGCGTTTCCAGGACTTCATTGTTTTTGTTCGGGGGAGGGGCAGTCGCGAAATTCCAACCCACCATCCCCCCTCTCTCCTCCTCCTCCCTTGAGCCACGTTCCTCCTCCGCCTCTCCCTCTTCCTCCTTGTCCTCCTCCTCCTCCTCCTCCTCCTCCTCCCCCTCCTCCTCTCCCTCCTCCTCTTCCTTTGCCCCCCCCTCCTCCTCTTCCTCATCCCCCTCCTTCTCCTTCTCCTCCATTGCCAAAGGCGCATGTCGAGACGTCATCTCAGATGTCATCGCGGGCGTCATCTCAGATGACGTCTGCGACGACACCTGAAATGAAGTCTTAGAACACGTCTGCAATCTTTTGCGCCCAGCTCGAGTCAGGACGACGATCCCAGATTTCGCGAAGCCCTTCGCGAAGATATGCGCCGCCGCAGAGTCAGGAGAGGCAGGAGAGCAGGCAGAGGAGGCAGAGGAGGAGGCAGAGGAGGCCGAGGAAGCAGGAGGGGCTGGGGCAGCCCAGCGCGGCGCAGAGGCGGCGCAGCCAGCAGGGGCTCGGCGCCCTCCCCCCCCCCCCCCCCCCCCCGCCCCCCTTCCCTCTCCCCATCTGTCCCCCAATTTTCTGGCGCATCCAGGCCGCAGAGGACGAAGGGCAAGATAGGCGCCTCGCTTCGGCCCATTCGCTTCGCTGGGAGGCTGGTCGCTCGGCTGGCAGGCCGACGTGCAGGCGCCGCATCCTGCTTCTTCTCCTCCCCCTCTTCCTCTGCCTTCTCCTCCTCCTCCGCCTGCTTCTGCTGCTCCTCCTCCTCCCTCCTACTCGTCCCCTTCCTCGTCCTCCTTATTCTCCGTCCTCCTCCTCATCCTCCTCCTCCTCCTCCTCCTTTCTCCTTGCCATGTTGTAGCTGCCGCCATTCTCGTCTTTTCGTCGTCCTCCTCTTTCTCATGCTCATCCATCGTCCTCACTTCTCCTCCAGGTCGATCGTCCTCCTGCCGATCCTCAGACATCCGCCTCACTCCCATCCCCCTTGGTCATCCTTTCGCCCTCCCCCAGTCAGCGTGGCGCATCCCAGAGTCTGGCGACAAGAAGCGGAACAACCCAGAGTACACGGTCGCTAGGGTAGAGGACGGGCGCGAGCTTCCCGTCGCAACGTGGGGCGACGGCTTCAGATGGGAGGTGCCATCGTCGTCGTCGTCGTCGAGCGTCAGGCGAGTTTAGCCTTGCGTTCCTTTTGTCGGACTCCTGGGGCGGTGCCTCGCCAGAGGCTGGATCCGAATCGGAATTCAAATCAGAAGCCGCTCCAGGGAGGGGTCGAGGCATCACTTTCACTCGCCCAGCACTCCCGCCACCTTGCTCGTCGTCGGCGTCGCACTCCCCCTCCTCCTCCTCCTCCTCCTCCTCCTCCTCCTCCTCGTTATGGTTCTCCTGCAGCTCTCCGTCTCCACCACCTCCTCCGTCTCCTCCTCCTCCTCCCTACTACTACTCCCCCTCCCCCTTCCCGCCCCCCCCCCCCCCCCCCCCCCCTCTACCTCCGTTCTCCTCCTCCTCCGCCTCCTCCCTCCTCCTCCTCCTCCTCCTCCTCCTCCCCTTCATCCCTCACATCGTTGCCCTCCCCCCTCGCGTCCTCTCCATCTCCCCTGACTCCCTTCCTCCTCCTCCCCCCCCTCCTCCTCCTCCTCCTCCTCCTCCTCCTCCTCCTCCCCCTGCTCTTTGCCATCTTTGTGCGCGCGCCGCTGAGAGGTGCCGTGCGCTGAAGCAGCCAGCTTCCAGGAGAAAAGTGGCAATGCAAAAAGCCTCGTCATTAAGGAATGGGATTGCAAAGATGGCAAATCGAAAGCGCTTCTCAAGTGGGTCAACAGGCAAGGAAAACCGAGAATATTACAGGCTCTCCACGAAGGCCAATTCATGCAAATGGGGGGCTGGACTGAGGACAAGGAAGAGGCGGGTAAGAATTGGCTCATCGCCGCGCTTGATCGGTGCGTCGCAGGCACTGCAGACAAGCCCATGTTGGAAGCAGAGAAACATGCGCGGCTAAAACAAAACGGGAAACGCACGGCGGTTCAGAAGCGCCCATCGGCTGCACAGAAGCGCCCAGCTGCCATACAGAGCACCGAGCACGACAGGTGCGGCAAAGGCAACGTCAAAAAGGAGAAACAGGCCGAGAAGGCAAAGGCGGCGCAGGAGGAGGACGAGGAGGGCGAGGAGGAAGAGGAGGAGAAGGAAGAGGAGAACGATGGCGAAGAGGAGGACGCAGAGGAAGAGCAGGCAGAGGAGGATGAGCCAGAGGATTCAGGAGGAGAGGGCGCAGAGGACGCACAGGAGGCCGCAGGTGCTGCAAAGAGGAAGGCAGAGGCCACAGGCGCAGCAAAGAAGGAGGCAGAGGCAGCAGGCGCAGCAAAGAATGAGGAGAAGGATGCGGAGCAGGATGAGGAGAAGCAAAAGGTAAAGAAGGAGGAGGATGAGGAGGAGGAGTAGGAGGACGAGGAGGCCGAAGGCGCAGCAGAGCTGGGAAAGGCCACGGCACAGGAGGCCAGGCGCTCAGGCATGAAGCGCCCAGCAGCTCACGCGGCGCCTGCAGGTGCAAAGGCGGCCAAGTTGTCGGCGCCGCCAGCTGCCAAGGCGCCGCCAGCTCCCAAAGCGCCGGCAGCTCCCAAGGCGCCAGCAGCTCCCAAGGCGCCATCAGAGGAGGAGGCGCCAGCAGAGGAGGAGGAGGAGGCGCCAGCAGAGGAGGAGATGAGGATGCCGCCGATTCGCGTGGACCCGCGGGACTAGGGCGCCAGAGCAGTGGTAGCGGAAGCGCGTGGCATCGCTCGCGCCCATGTCAAAAAATAGGGGGGGGGGGGTGACTTGTTGAAGGGGGGTGACCCGCGTAGCGAGGTCTTTCAGTGGGGGAAAAATGCAATGACTTGGAGAGCGAAATTTTAGAATCACTCCTGGAATCGTCGAACTGTTAAATCAGGTCCCCCGAAAGCCTGGACTCACGGAATCATATTGAATCAAATCTTCGCCGCTGAAATTTAGGATCAAGAATTCCCCGGGCGGTCGGGGGCGCCACGCGGGGGCGCGGGGCGCGCCGGCCAGAGGGCCGGGCCCATGGCGAGCGCAGAGGGAACGCAGCAGCCGAGCGGGCCGAGCGGGGCCCAGATCGAAGACATGTACCAGGCAGGAGCTGGCGGAACCATGGCGGACGAGAACCAGAGCAGCGACGGCAGCAGCGCGCAGCCAGGACGCCAGCAGCCAGCCCGCCAGGAGGAGGCACCTGCAGAGGGGCCGCCAGCAGAGGGCGGGGGGGGGGCCCCGCCAGCAGGCGCTGAGGAGGTGCACGCTCCAACAGAGGATTGTCGAGGTGAGGAGGAGGAGGAGAATGAGAAGGAGGAGGGGGAGGAGGGGGAGCCAGCAGAGATGGAGAAGCCAGCAGAGGGCGCCCAGCAGGAGGGCGCTGCGCCAAAGAACGAGGATGCCCGCCGCGCCGCGAAGGTCGAACTGCAGGGCTCGCAGACGCTTCCACACAGTCAGGACCCGCATGGCTACTGGGGGAGATGGGGCGAGCGGGAACTGCAGGGCTCGCAGACGCTTCCACACAGTCAGGACCCGCATGGCTACTGGGGGAGATGGGGTGTGCGGGAGGAGAGATGGGAAACACGAGAGGAGGAGGAGGAGGAGGAGGAGGAGGAGGAGGAGGGGGAGAGGAGGAGGAGGAGGAGGAGGGAGGAGGAGGAGGGGGAGGGGGGTGAAGGAGGGGGAGTAGGAGGAGGGAGTCGGGTGGGGGGATGGGGGGGAGGAGGAGGAGGTAGGAGGAGGAGGAGGCGGAGAGGAGGAGGAGGAGCGAGGAGGAGGAGGAGGAGGAGGAGGAGGAACAGGGGGAAGAGGATATGAACGGGAGAGGAGGATGAGGAGGAGGAGGGGGGAAGGGCGCCCTGACCCCCGCAGGATGGGCGCCCGCGCAAGAGCCGCGCTGAGCGCAAGAAAGAGCTTGAGGAGACACTGCTGCGGCTCGAGCAGGAAGAGTCGGAATCGCCGGAGTGCCGCGAGAAGTGCCTGAAGGAAGAGGCCTGGCAGGGGGCGGGGAGAATGTGGAGGGAGATGTCGTCGATGTTGTATTTGTTCTGGGCCCTATGGGGTCCTCATTCCAAACGTCATCGATGGCGCTTGCAACGGTGCCCTTTTGTTCCTCAAAAGTCAAGCCAACAAAATGACGACGCAATCTAGCCACATTCCCAGGATGCGCCCGACAGCGGCTTCGAGCATCGCCTCGACGCGGCATCGGTTGAGGCTGAGCTTTCAGACGTGCCTATGGAGCAGCCGAGTCCAGCAGCGGTCGTCGAATCTGATGAAGATGAAGGTTTTCGCTCTGATGATGAGAAGCTGATGACAGTCGTTGAGCAGTCGAGGCGCGAGGCAGAGGAGCAGAAAGCACGCAGAGAGGAGAGCCAGCGGAAGGAGGAAGAGGACGCTCGCAAGGCTATCGAAAATTCGAAGCGTCAAACGAAGGGCAGGCCTGACAGCCCTGGACGCCCCGAGGCTGCTGCATCCACCGATCCTTCGGGTAGCAAGGCGGCGAAAGAGATGCAGGGGGGATCGAGCCGCAAGGGCCGCAGGGGCCGCTCCGAGGACCTCGTCGCCCCCCCCCCCCCCCCCCCCCCCCCCCCCCCCCCCCCCCCCCCCCCCCCCCCCCCCCAAGAAGCGAGCGTGCAGCCAGGATAGAAGCAGGAGGAGGGCGAGGCAGAACGATGAGGACAGAGCGAGGGGGAGGAGGCAGCGGGCCGAGGAGGCCAACCCCGACGAGGCTGAGAGGTCGAGGGGCAGGGGCCGTCGGCGCAGGCGGCGGTCGCCCTCGTCGAGTTCGCTTGACAAGAAGGGCGGCGTCTGCCAGGAAAAGACGCGCCAGTGGGAGGATGCGTGGCGTCAGGCCCATCTGACCTCTCATACATCCCATCTCCCATGCCACCTCCAGTTCGGGAGAGCGCATAGCAATGCAAAAATCCAACGGGCTGGCTCGGAGAGCTCCTCGACCCCCGAGAAGACTGACGTCGTGAAGCCGATCTGCAAAGAGTCAGAGAAGTGCGCTACGTTGGTTGAGGACCGTTGATCTCTCTGCTTCATTGCGTGAGATTGTGAGCGTGAAGGGTAGATGGTTCAAGCCGAGGGTATATATATATATATATATATATATATATATATACTTGAACTGTGCGTTTGAATCGGGTTCCCCACTATGGCGATCAGAACATGTTGGATGTAGGGGGGTCGCGTTGCATCGTGCGCAACCTGCTTGGATGAAAGGGCTCGATCTGAATTTGCTTAATCTAACCTGTGCCATCCTTCCTTAGCATCACCCGCTGCATTCGCCTCATATGCAGGATACGTTGCGCCTAAAGGGCACCGACTTCAACGAGCTGAATGTGATCGACGCGATCGGTGACTTCTCCAAATCTGAGACAGTGGCGCAGCTCTTGACCATGAAGGGTTTCGGCCGTTCCAGCCTGAACAACGAGGAGGCATTCCAGAGCGACGAGGCGCCTGCAGATGCGGGCGGCGAGGGTAATTTAAAGCCAAATTCCGTTTGAGCAACTGTCCAAGAAGGACCAGCTGGAACAGGAGTTCTGGAAGAGGATGGCGGAGCAGGATTACAAATTCCCTGCAAGCGCCAGGGGGGGGGGGGGAACGCCATCGCGAGCCGCTTCCAGAGATAACTGAACAAGAAGGGTAAGACGTGCACCGAGTACCAAGCATTCAAGGGAGATGACTTGGGCGCTGCTAATGACCGCCAGCAGTGGGCCAAAGAGGAGGCGGGCAAATTCCAGAGAACCAAATGCTACCGCAAGTGCCTGACCAAGACCAGGTGCACTCATGAGGTGTACGCCCCAATCGGGAGGATTGCCCACAAGGAGGGCGGCGGCGAAGCAGGCTGGCTTCAGGCCTGCGCATGCGTGCTGAAACATAGTCGTGCCTCCTCCTCCTCCCCGCGCGTCCTCCCACTCCACCTCCTTCCTTGTCGTCGTTGTCGCCCTGCTCCAACTCATTCCTTGTCGTCCTCCAACTTCGTTCCTCCTCCTTCTTCGCCCCCCCCCCCCCCCCCCTCTTGTCTTCCTGCTAATCGGTCGTTCTCCTTCTTGTCCTTCTCCGCCCCCCCCCCGCTGTAACGAGGCAGCAAAATGCATGATCAAGGCGATCCAGCTTGGGCCACCATGCGTGGCAGACGACGACATGGCGGACGCAGCCTGCATCGTTGCCACGCGAGTTCTTGCTTACAGCGCCCTCGTTTACCCCCTTCCTCACTCGCACTCCTCACTCACCTTCTCGACCTCCCCACCCACCTCCTCGACCCCTTCTCCCCCTCTTCGACCTCCTCCTCTTCGACCGTCTTCCTTTCTCACTCGCCCCTCTCCTCGACCTTGTCCTTCGGCGTTCTCCTAGACCGCTTTGCCCCCCAGGAGGCCCTAAGAGCGCTCTACATCACAAAAGGCTTCAAAGACACGTTCTCGGAGGAATGGTCGGAACATCTCGAGTGGGCCCAGGATCCGGTTTCCAGGGGGGCGTGCGTGAGCAAGGCATCTGTGGGCCCAACCGCACCTCCACCCAACGCTGGAACGCTGAACTGATGCGATTGTAGAAATGTTTTTGCGATGTCATCGCGATGTCATCGCGATGTCATCGCCGGCGATGGCATCGCGATGACACCTGCATCAGTCTAGAGATTTGGTTTAGATCGCTAGGGTCCCAGGGGGTTGAGCCAGTCAGGGCAATATGAGATACTTGCCAGAGGGATGCATGCCGACAGGCAGCTCACGCGGCGAGAGAGCTGGGGATCGACGTCAACCTCCACGAGGACCGCCCCTTTGAAATCGATCCCCGGGCCTGTCCCTCCTTCTCATCCTCCTTCTCCTCCTCCTACGCGCCCTCCTTTCTCTCCAACTCCTCTTCCTCCTCTTCCTTCTCCTTGTCTTGCCCATCCTAGCCCTTCTTTTCCACGCGCTTCAGCACTCGCCATTCCGCCCTCCACTTGCCAGCGAAGGGTGGGCGGACGGGAGAGGGCCTTGGCGCGCTGAGGAGTCCAGCGGGTCGGCTGGGCCAGCTGCGCAGCCAGCAGCAGCGGCGCAGGGCCAGCCGCCACCCAGGCGCTGGCTCAAGGGCAAGACTTCAGATGAGGCCGCGGGGGGAGAACAGGAGGCTGAGGAGAAGAAAGCATCGAGGTTCGCTGATGATGAGGCGGCAAAGACGAAGAGTGCTGCTGAGGAGAAGCTGAGGAAAGCTAAGGACTCAGGCAAGACGAAAGCCCACTTGGAGGAGGGGGAGGAGGCTCAGAAGCAAGACGCGCAGGCTAATAAGGCTATCTCCCTCCTCCCTCCCTCGTCCCTCTTCCCTCTTGCATTCCCCCTTCTGCCTCCAGTGGTGGCGTTATCCTGGGCGCGGCTGGGTCCACCTCGGAATCCAATTCAGAACGCAATTCAGGATATGTCGAAACAGCGCCGTCGCAAGGCAGCAGGCACTCGCAAGGAGACTGGCACTCGCAAGGAGACTGGCACTGGCAAGGAGACTGGCGCTGAGATTGGCACTGCTGGCAAGGAGGCTGGCACTCGCAGGGAGACTGGCACTGGCAAGGAGACTGGCAAACAGACTGAGACTGGCAATACGGAGACTGGCAAGAAAACTGAGAAAACGGGGATGGACTTGCTTATCCAGAATTCGCGCAAGATATTGAACACAGATTCTTCTGTGAATTCCGCGGCGTCGTCTCTCATGGCATCAGCAGAGAAAGACCCCAAGGGGAATTGGATGAATACGGATGCTGACGGGGAAGCCTTGCTGGCTACGGGGAATGATATGCGCCAGCAGGTCGAGGGCTCCGCTGGGGTCGGGGGGGTCCTCTCTTAATCCTCCTCCTGCTCCTCCATTCTCTCCCCTCAATATGCGCTTCGCGCTAGGACAAGCATGTGAACCGTGTGATTTTCGAGGATTTGAGCAAGTGCGGAAATCAATGGGGGACGTGGTTTTCACCTCTGCCCTCCACGAGCTCTCGAAGATGGACAAAACCCTGGATCTGGCCGCGAAGCAGGCAGCGAAGTGCGCGGCGATCGCTGCTATCAAGAATGCAGGCGAGGACAGCGACGAGGCTGGCCCCAGGGCGTCCATGAAGGGCAAGAAGAAGCAGCCGCAGAGCTGATTGGTGATCTGGGGGGGCCGCCGCGATCAGGTCCAGGCATAATTTACTGCTCAGGCAGCCTAGACCTCGCACTCGGGACCAGATTCTGAAAACTCCAAGGGGAAACCCCCATCAGCCAGGACCCTGGGGCCATTTCTGCAGAAAATTAGCCTGACGAAGGACCCAACCATATGCAGGTGTGAGTACCGCACTTGTGCCTTTTTCGGTGGTGATCCCTATGAGGCAACGAACCGTGCTAGGGGTGTGCCGAAATGAGTGGCGTGGTACACAACGCGAACGAAAACTATTGATCTGAGTACGTAGGGAGACTGAACGCGGGCGAATCTGAGCGCGAGTGCGTCTGACTGTGAATGGATCTGCGTGCGAACGGGTCTACGTGCATGAATGCGAGTATGACAAAGCACGGTGCAATTGTATCTGAATGTCAATAATTTGAGAATGGCTGCCTCTGAATACTCGTGACGCTGGGCGTGGCCGCCGCAAGGAGCTCCCCCGGGACTCCCCGACGGCATCGCCCGCGCGCCGTGACGCCACCGCGAGGATCGCGCCCGCTTCCTCCCCTTCTTTTACTCCCTCTTTGCCCGCGCACTCAAAAGTCCAAGGCTGCGGTCGCACCGCACCGCGGAGTCCCAGCGACGCGCGCAGGTCGCCCCGGAGGGGTCCCAGCGACGCGCGCGGGTCGTCCGCTGCGCGCAGCAAAGAGAGTTAGCTGCTGGCTGATAGCGGGCAAGGCTTTCGCCGCTGGGCACAGCGACAACGGGCGAGCGAGGCGCGGAACTCCGACGGCCTCCGACGGAGGTGTACTGGGTGAGAGAGACGCATGCGGACTGCGCCACGGGGACGTTCGGTGGAGCTCCCTATGGGGCCACGAAACGTGTTAGGGGTGTGCCGAAATGGGTGTGCGGGACGCATGCGGGCACACCCACTGGGACCTTTGGTGGGGCTCCCTATGGGGCCACGGAACGTGTGGGGGGTGTGCCGAAATGGGTGTGCGGGACGCATGCGGGAACACCCACTGGGACCTTCGGCGGAGCTCCCTATGGGGCCACGAAGCGTGTGAGGGGTGTG